>LPNX010650878.1:30541-125145 GCA_001517045.1 Pseudotsuga menziesii | reverse complement strand
GGGGGGGGGGGGGTGGAACCACCCCTATAGGTTTCTAGGGGGGGTTAGAATCACCCCTAAAAGTCACTGTTTTTTTGGGGGGGGAGGATTTTGGAGCCACCCCCAAACGTCACTTTTAGGGGAGGTTTTGATCTCATTTAGAACCACCCCTAAAATTACAAACATTTAGTGTTGGTTCTATTTGGCAGGGTTTGTAAAGACCGCCTCCAAATCCAAAACTGCCCCCAAAAGTGACTTTTGGAGGCGAAATACAACCCCCCCTAAAAGTAAAATTTGTTGTAGTGCAAGCAAGTGGATTGTAATTTTGACTATCTATACAAAAGGAATTCCAGAATTTCCAAGTTTCATATCATTTTGATGATCAAGCTAAGAATATTGTTCGTTGTTTCCTCATTTGTAGGAGCAGATGCTATGAGACCATTTGAAGCTTTAGTTAAACTGGAATTTGATCAGGATGACCATATAGACCATTTTATATTTAAATAGTAGAGAAAGTGAGCCTTAGGGCTTCCATTTTTACTTTCATGACTATGTTATAGGATTAAGTTAATGTTATTTGATTTCGAAGACATTTCTAATGTAATTATGGTTTTCCTACATTAATGAAAGAAGTACTTGTTGCTTCCTATATTTGAGAAGTCCTTTAAGTTCTTGTAGCGATATTGGGTAGGTCCCACCAAAGGGAGGTACAAGGACTCGATGTTTGTTAGGATAAATTTAATTTCATCATTTTGTAGAAGAGTGTGGTTTGTTGTAGTTTTCCTACAACTTGTATTTTCCTCCATTTGCAAATGTTCCTTTTCCAATAGTTGTGCTAGCATTAATGTTATATCTTTTATTTTGATAGTTCAATTTACTTTGATCATGTTATTTATTTCATACATATAAATTCATTTGTCAATCAGGTTAAGGCTATCCCTGTGCATCTTTGAATATTTGTATAGAACTCTTAGCTTCTTAACTTTTTGCATTTTGTATCCTCAAGGTAGAGGAAGGTGGAATTGTACTAGAGGATTTTATATCCAAGAGTGTCAAATCAACCTAATCTTGCACCTAAAGGGACTGATTAAGGATTAAGTGCCAAGTGGAATTTTTGGATCTTACAGTCTTGCAACCTGTAGTTAGTAGTCGTTTAAAATTTTGTTGTAGAATTATTTTGAGTATCCAGGATAAATTTTATTTCTTGTTAGTCAATTAAATTTTCATACTACTAGACACATTTTTCCCTTTTTGTAGATGCATATATTTTGGTGAACGTTCATATGTTGTATGAATCCCCAGTTTGGAATTTAAAGTTAATGTTGTAGGAACAATATTCTTGCTAATGTATTGAGACCACCACTTTAAGTTCTTACCCTCCATGCTAAAATATTTTTCTTTGAAATGGTTCATGATTTTGGAAGGAAATAACATCGCCACATGGGATCAGATGAAGGACACCTTCACTCAAAAATATAGGGATTATTTCAAGGCTAGAGAAACCATGGGTGGAATCTTTAGGATGGTACAAGGGGAGAATGAGTCACTAAAAGACTATGATGACAGATTTTAGTTAAGTTGTAGATGATATCACAGTTGTATCTTATAAAATGAGTCCCTCGAACTTGTACTCCTTAAGGGGGTAAGGGATTAATTTCTCGAAAATCTAAATATTTTATCTACTAGTGACATTTATTAACTAAACTATCAAGTATATTTTCAAGAATCATTCTATATCTACAAGTAAAAATATTAAAGGAAGGGTATTACCTCCCAATCATCCAAACCTTCAAATATCATTGTTACCAAGTCTGACATAAGATGTCTATTGGATGACATGAAGATAAACATCCTTCACTCTCTAGCAATAGAAATGGACTCAATGAAAGCAAAAATGAAGAAGGACAAAGTTGAAAAATATTTGGTTATTTTTTGTCCTATGTACAAAACAAAACATAAAAAGAATGAATCTCCATTTAGCCTATTGTAGGAACTTAGTACCAAATCCTTAGTATGATGTTGAATCTACTCCATTAGCCATAAAAATGAAAATTTTCCATTCTTATCCCCACTAAATTCCATTCTTTATGAGTCAAAAAAAAATATAGAACATATATTCTATGTGAACCTTAAAAGACCAAACCCACTAAGGCCTTTTTATCAGCCCCATGAGAAACCACATTTTCAATAGTTTGATGGGAAACTACCTTATCAACACTTTCATGTACAACCACCATTTCAACAATCTTATGGACAACATCCTCTTCAACACTCTTATGGAAAACAACATCATTATTCCTCCTTTAACCCATATCTTGAATGGACATCATCTAAAAAAGCTCCCTCACCTAATCAAATGTAATTCCAATGGTATAATCCTCAAGGAATGAATCCTAGATATGGACAATATTTTCCACCTACATGATGGAGGCAAAACCATCACCAAGCTTCCCTTATGCCTCCTCCATCAAGTATTCATGTTCAACATCAATCCCAACACTTTTCTCAGTAAGCACCTAAACCACCTCAGATACCAGTTCAACTACATCCACATCCAAAAAATAGGAAGGATTAACCTATTTACAACAATCAGCTGGCTAATTACCCAACATATGCAAATGAAATAAAATTGCACTTAGGCATAATTGTGAAATATCCTCTTCCACCAAGTAATACAGAGAACCAAAGTAGCCTTGTTTCACCTAGAGTAAATTACCCTCCTCAAGAGCATCAAGTTGAGGAAGAAGGAACATAGGGGACTTACCATATCCTGTTCCTCCATTCCCTCATCGATTGGAACATAGAGAGTCAAATAAATATGAAAATCCTCTCTTAGAAGAACTATTAAGCCCTAAATGTTGGGCACATTCCCCCCAATAGTCTGACACATTACCTCCTATATTGTGGTGTATTACATAGTATTGATGTTGGCTTGGGTCTATTAGTTTTTATTGTACACCTATGTCTCCTATATATATTAAGGAGATATTTTCATTTGAGTCATCATTATATATTGTCTTGTCTTATGTACTTAGTATATTGTGTAAAGAGGTTCCTCCCTCGAAGAGGATTGCTCTTAATCTTTGTTATTCGATATTAAAGGGTGGATTAATTTCTTCTGGTCTATTTATATTATTTTTATGATATTTCCTAGACTTGGTTGCATAACATTTGGTATCGAAGCTCTTTCCTTGGGACTCGTTTCTTCAAAACAAGTGATGTTAGAATTTTTGCTATAAATTTGTTTCTACAATGATTCAAATAGAAAAAATTGAAACCCACATCCAAAACAGGCCAAAGAATATGTGGTAAAAATTTCAAATCTTGATTCATTACAATATCGGCGTTATACCTTCAAGAAATTAGGATTTTTTACTATCCCAAAATCTAGTCTCAACCATGTGTACTAGGGAAAATTGTTATATCTCGAGCATCCGAGATCCAAATGGAGTGAGACCTATTGAATAAGAAATAATATGGAACAAATTAATTGTGGAATATTTTTCATACTCAGATACAAAATATTGGACACGTGGCATAACGTACAAGTTTGCTCTTCTATATAGACAAAAAATAAGAAGTGTTGGTATATTTGCAATAACTTTTTACTGGAGCATACAATTAGGTTAGAACTCTCGCATAAAAAAAAACAAAAAATAGAGTACCTATGGTAGTATTTTTATCATAATATACAAAATATTGGACATGTGGAATACCATACAAGTTCTCTCTCCTGAAAGGACAAAAAATAAGAAGTGTTGGGACATTTACAATACCTTTTATCGAAGCATCCAAATTAGGTTAGAACTATTGCATCATAAAAAATACATACTAGATTAACTATGGTAGGTTTTTCAGCCATAGATACAAAGTATTGGTAATGATACATAATGTACAAGTTTTCTCTCCTCAAAGGACTGAAAATAAGAAGTGTTGGGGAATTTTCAATAAATTTCCGCTAGAGAATATGTATTAGATGAGACCTACAACATAAAAAATAGGACATATCAGGATACAACATGCCTAAGTTTCATACCAAGAGGAGTTGAATTCATATATTTACCTCATTTCCAAGTCATCTGTAAAACAATCTTCCAATCAGGGTTTGAAAAAGGTGTTGTGGGAAAAACGATCATATCTAGGACATGTGAAATCAAAATTAAGTGAGACCTATTGCATCAAAATGAGGATGGAACAAGGTATATGTGGTATAGTTTTCAAACTCATATCTTATATATTGGACACATGGCATACCATACAATTTATTTTTTCTAGATAGACCAAAAATAATAAGTGTTGGGAGATTTGTAGTAACTTTTTACTGGAGCATCCGAATTAGGTCAGAAATGTGGCATCAAAAAGAGAACACAGAAGGATACAAAAGGAATAATTTTTATACCTAGAGGAGATGATATTTTAAATTTATATCAGTCCAAGTCGGCCATAAAACAACCTTCTAATCAGTGTTTGAAGAAGGAAAATCTATAGTTCAAGAAATGGAAGATCGCATAGAGCCCTAACAAGCAGTTCTCCAAATAATGAATATGTCCAAAAAGGATTGCTATTAATATTTGTTCTTCATTATTAAGGTGTGGATTACTTTCTTCTTAATGTTTATTTCTTCTATTTTTATGTTATTTTTGGGACTTGGTTGCATAAAAAGAACTCAAAAATATATGTGTAAATATACGTCTATTCTAATCCATAAAGGATCCCAATATACAACCAATTCATTAAGGAGAGTTGCATAAAATGACCTAGGAGAAAAAGGAAGAATCTCTCTACTATCAATATTGTAGGGTAACTTGATAACCTCATGTTAGGAAATGTCCTTAATCCAAAATAAGTTAATCCAAGAATCCCCATAGTTTATGTGCACATCTATCAAACTCTAATACAGAAAATACTAATTGATTTAGGTGCAGCTATCAATATTATGACCAAATATACTATGCTAAAATTAAACCTTCAAACATTTCATAGACATACCACAATTCTTTTATACAGCTAGCAGATAATTTTAGAGTGTCTCCTAAATGGATTCTGGGAGATTTTGTTGTCTTTGTAGACTCATGGAAGTACCCTACTAATTTTATTGTGTTGCAAACAAAATATAAGCTCAATGGATACCCTCTCATCCTTGGAAGGCCTTAGATTGCAACAGCTGATGCATGTATAGGATGTAGAAAAGGAGACATGACCATTGCAAATGGCCTTGAAAATAAAAATTTGAATCTTTATCCCCCTTCCAAGCCTTATTTAGACACCATACAGAATCTTTGGATAGAATAAGAAGATGATTTTGATCATCCCATCCATCCTATTATTACTGTTAGCACCATATTCAAAAAATTTCGATTATAGGAGGTGTTTGGGGAAAAGACCTTATTGGAAAGTATTAGGAAGGTATCCTCAGAGTTTGCAAGGGTACTGAAGGCACCTGTGGAGTGGAATTCTACCTCTGGAACTAGCAGCAGCAGGAATGAGGTAAAGGACACTGTGAATTGATGGCCTCGTTTCGAAATGATAATGATCAACGGTAGAAAGGCATTTCGCGGATCAGAGATGCAAGGAAAAACGCGGTCGTTGGATGTGCGGAGTGCATTAAATGGGAACCATAGTGGAAGGTTGAGATTAATATAAAGATAGATCAATGTCACTGAAGCATTCCATGCAACAGACATGCTCAGCCAAAATCACTTTTCCAAATCGTGAAATGTGTTAAAGGGAGAAAAGATCGAAAAGCTGAGGAAAAGACGGGGATAGATCTACAATAGTGGTTCATTTCACGATTTGTACTAGCGCAGATGGGGTGAGGATCTCAATTCGTGAAAAGTGGTAGGGTCCACTTTGATTGACGGTCGTGATGAGAGGTCAATATTGATTGACGGGTAAGAAACATACCGCGATCTAGAGTTTCTCACTAGATCAAGGAAGGAGGAATCAGTGGAAAGTTAAAGTTTTTAGACGTGAACGACCTTGATGAAGGTAATCGAGAGATCAACAACAGAGGTCAATTTTCCCAAATTAAGCTACACATACTAGTAGTGAGGAAAACTCTGACATAAAGGACCTTGCATATCCAAGGCTCATATTGCAAGGAGAAAGATCTACGGTGCAGGCTGCATAGAAAAGGCACGAAGATTATGCGGTATAGAAAACTATAAAGGGTTCTACATGGAGTTGGAAAGGTTTGTCTTTTCTAGAGCCTTGAGATTGACGAACGCCCCAAATGCATACAGAGTGCCAACACGGACGGACCAGAAGACTATGCTAAGGAAACAAGGTAGGCCTCTGATACTCCCTTAGTGCTATTGAAAATGGAAAATGTAGGAGACATAGAAGTGGTAGATGTAAGGGATAATGCAGAATCTGGGGTCACATGTCAGAAGGAGGAAGAAATTCTCATGGATGAGAACGTCGATATTTTTGATACCATTATGGTGGGAGAAACCATTGAAGCTTCTAGGGGTAAATTGGAAGTCCTTAAGGACTATGGTAGCGATACCTGTGGTGTTTTTAAATCATTTTTCCATTTTTTCTCTGTTAACTAGACCCCCCATTGCCCCGAGTTTGTTGAGTGGTTTGTATGCAATTTTTCTACCACCGAAGTGGTCATTATGAATAGGTTCAAATCCAAAATCCTCTCCTCATTTCAGGTTCATGTCGTCCATATAACCCTCCATGTCCCATACGAGTTTGTCCACCTATCGCAAAGATACCAAGAAGAGAGTATCATACATTTCTTCAGAGAATCTACTGTCGAAAATAAAGAAGATTTCATGAGGTCTTGTTCAAAACCTAATGGTGAAGTCATCAGTCTATCTTACCCCATTGACCTTTGTCAATTTAATGAAGAAACTTAGTGGTGCATAGCCCTAGCCAGTTAGTTTTCAGGTCTAGATACTAATGGTTATATCACAGACTCATTGTTGAGTCTACTGTTTGTTTTCAATACCTCTCTTTTCGAACCTAAAATTCCAGGGAAATCCTTTCAGTCTTGTTGTCTTAAATTTGATGAAATTCTAGCCTACAACATTCATTCTTAGTTATCTAATTTCCATGGCACCAAAGTATTCATATTCCAATCCTTTTGTTGAGAATGTTTTTATCCTATAACCAAGAATATTTGCAAGTGCCTGAGCTAGAGATCACTGATGACATGACGAAAGACTACTATAAATTCATGAACTTTTTTATGGCCAAAATATACAACCTTTTCTTTCAAGAAAGGTTACCCAGGGTGTTTCCTGAGATGAAGAAAATACTTCAGTTGTCTCATAGCAAGATGATAGGAAACTAGTTCCTGATAGAATTTGGAACAATCATAAGGCTTTACAGTTTTGTGCATTAGCCTTACATCTTGCAATCCTTTCCAACTACCAGGGTGTTCTCCTTGGATATAATCAAGCAAATACTCACTATTGAAGAAGAACACCTTTTGAATTCTAGGAAAGGCTCAAATCTTACTTTCCCCTAGGAGGCGGGGCCATACACGGTCAATAGCAGGGCTACTTTGCCACTGGTTGGTAACTTAAAGACATGGGATTCTCTCTGGAACAGGATATAAATTACAACCCACATCAAGTAATTTCCGAAAGGAGGAAGGCTCACAAGAGTAAGCCTTTTGAGCACACTAAAATACCCGGGCTTAGAGAAGCGGCCAATCGAGATAATTTCCCTAACTCTACCATGATGCATATCAGCATAGGATGAAGCTCTATCTTGCCCCTACCATGGGACAATTCTCTCCATATGGAGTTGTCCAAAGTAGGTGCAATGGCTAGGAATGCCTCATTGTTGGTCAGTTATTCAGGGAGTTCAATGAAAAGAGGATTTTCGGAACCCATGGAGACTGATGAGGTAGATACTGCCAGCATGCCCAAAAAGCAGAAAATAGAACAAGAACAGCAGTTAGTGCAGGTTAAGAGGAGCAATACGAAAGGGAAAATGAAGAAGAAAAATTTGAAAGACAAACAAAAACAAGAAGAGCCCAAAACAACCAAGTTAGAGATCCAGGAATATGTGTTTGATGGATAGACTCCAAATAGGAATGCCTCTAAAGAAGATTGGTTGGACTCCTACTGAAAAAGGGCTGATAAAACTTTTAATGAGACAACAAAGTTGTATAATGAATTAATATAGTTTCCCTACCCAAATTTGGCATTGAATACTGTGAGGGATCATGCTACAAACACCCTCAGCCTGGCCTTGACAGTAGAAACAAACTGTCAGAGGTTAATGTGAACCTCGAAAAGGTTCCCACTACTGATATAATATACCTTAACACAGAGACTAGTGACATCTTGAATGCTAGATTACTGAAAGCCACACTGCAAATATCAGAGCTGGAGGCAAGTAAAACAATAACTCTAGACCTTTTGAGGAAGGTAAGAGTCAAAAACAAGGCCCTCAAGATCCAAATTAACAATTTGCAGAATGAATAATTACAAATAGATGGACCAGGATATAATGGAGCTTTAGCTCAAATATTGTTGGATGAGAAAGAAAAATAGATCCAAGTACTAAAAAGGAAGTTGAAAATCCCTTCCACCTAGCTCATTCAAACAGCTAAGTTGGCTGAATTTGAAAAAGAGAAAGAGACATTGAACACTGAGCTTATAGATTGCAAGGCCAAGATGTTGAAGCTTCAGGAGAAGGAAAGGTAGTGAGAAGTGGATACCAAGCTTCTGAAGGAGAGAGAAAAAGAATTAAAGGCTACGCTAGCAACAGAGGAAAAGGAGCTTCAGGAAAAATGCACAGAGATTACAATTCAACCAGTAAATGTAGCTGGAGAAGTAGACACCAATTCTCTTTCTAAGGTGATGTTCCAAACGGGATTGAAAGATACAGATCTTACTAAGTTAAAGTAGCAGATTAAGGAGTTAGAGGAGGAAAAAGAAAAGGAGGAAGAAGAAAAGGAAAAGATAGAGGAGAAATGTCAAGAATTGATACAACAAAACACCAAATTAAGCTAGCAAGTTATCAGTAATATGGCCTTACAGGGTGCTAGACATTTGATTTGGGATCAAATCATTATAGAAGCTAACAAGTTCAAACCTTATATAGATTTCATTGTAGATCAGGAAAATGCTTTGACAGAGGCCAAGAAAAAGGTTTCGACAGTATTGGGAGAAGTGCAGAGAATACCCACAGAGAAAGCAAAATATGTTGTTGATTTTCTAAGCTCCTTGTCAGATGATCTAGCAAACCAGTATAATATCCAAAACATAGTTGCTATCATCTCTAGGGCTAGAAAGGTAATTGCTAAACATAGGATTATAAACACTGTCCATGCCAAAATTGGCATTATTGACCATAAGCTCAAGGAGGTTATCAAGTTATTTAAACCACTGGTAGACAGAGGGATTCCTTTCTTTTGGGAAGAAAAGGGACCCCTATTGTCTCAGATAGTATAATCTAGAGCGATTGGTTAGTTTCCAATAAGACAAGAGCAAGTTTCGAGACATGCAGCAATCCTTGTCAAGCAGGACCATTTTCGATAAGTTGGCTAGTGAATTCAAACTGTTTTTTGATTTTAAAGACACCTATGCCAAAGCACCCAAGACCTCATACATAGAAATTATGGAACTCAAAGTATAGGCACTTGACATGTTTGTCACGACTTTTCTTGGTCCTGATCAATGGAGGTCAATTTAGAAATACGGGTTGAACAAGTTTAGGACACAACCATAGAGGTGGCAATGATGGTGATGCAGGAAATTTTCTCCATAGACACACCTCTCCGATGATTACCTATCCCAGAAATTTGTACAGCTATCACCAACCGGATGATACATAAAGGCTCTTGTGCATATTTTCTCCCCCAGTCTACAGTTCATTTTTAAGTTTTATGTAAATTTTGGTAGATATGCCACATTAGAGTTTGTTAAAATATTCTCTTCAGTTGTAACAAATTTTGATTCTTGAATGTCGGTTTAGAAAGTCCAAAAATACTATAAATGTACCTCCTAAATAAGGAGAAAGGGTTGGAACCAATGTAACTTTGTGTTGTATTCTTTCAAGATCTTTCTAATAAAGTTGCAGAGCCAAAGTCTGTGTTTTTCACAGGGATTCATATGTTGTTTGTGTCACAATCCGTTGCCACTCTGTTGCTTCCTTTCTCATGGAATTTTTTCCAGTTTATCTCCCCCATTATGTTTTCTTTCAAGTCTGCAATATGTGTATAACAGTTTGGAATTCATAAATACTATGCACCGTTTGTTGTTTCAGATATCCACTAAAGCTTTCTTCTAAATTTAATACAGAATTCATTCTTTAATGCTCTGTGTTAATGGTTTGTTCTTGCTCTTCCTTTTCCACCAGACAATTATAATTTGACTACAACCAAATGACTATCTTGCCTTTATGTTAAAATCACCTGCATAAGTTCTGTTTATTTGCGTTACACATCTTGACTCCATCGCCCAATGGCTCTATGTTCTGTTTCAACCACCCTTACAAACAATTCATATTTTCACTTGTACATATCTGGCATTGTAAATATTTAGTGAGAGATCCCTCTCGAAAGAGCAGAAGACCAGTTCTCTCTTCGAAAGTGGTTCTGCTGTTACCTGGGAACGAGCATTCACAACCTTTGGTTCTTTTCTAGTGCTAACAAATCGGTGGCGTTGTCGGGGACAAATTGAAGATCATCCCTGGGAAAATGACAGGAACTGCAAAGTTTCAAGAAAGAGATTTTTGTGCGAAAACAGAAGTTTCTACATTCACAAGAAGGTTGTACATTTTCCCTAGCGACTTCACACTCACTTTGGCCAGTGTTACATCAGATATCCTGGCTTCCAAGAGGATACATACGAGAGGTAATCCTAATCCCAAAACTTTGCAAAGTGTGGAAAATCCAGAAAGAATACTTAGGAATATAAATAAACAGAACGTGGATTTTTCACTGTTTGGTACGTCATCATCTCAATATTTGCATAACATATCAAAATCTGAATGGGGGACTAGCGTTGAAGGATTACGGACCAAATCAAAGTCTGATTTTGACCTAAAGAAAATTGTTGTTATCCCTAGTAGACTGGAATCCTATCTTCTTGACTCTTCGTGGCTAGACCTTGAGACCTCGACAAAATTTAAAAGGGCAGTCCTTGTTTTTTAGAAAGCCCAATTTCCTAACCCCCCGCTTACTCCTAATCGACCTACACCGATGGGAGCTGCCAGGTTTTCTCCATTGGCCCTACCGGTAGTTCTGCATGGCCTTCCCTTAAACTATGCTCAAATAATTTCACTATATGATTGGGAAGGGAATGTCTCTGCAAAGTACCATGTGGGTAAGTTTGATGACTTCGTAGACCTAGAGGAAGTGGATCATGAGGACGTCAAGATGAGGCTGTTTGCACAGAGTTTGTCTGGGGAAGCCAAGAAATCGTACAAATATTTTCCACCCAGGTCTATTCTTAATTTCACTGGTTTCCAAACCGCATTTCTAGAAAGATGGGATGATAAGAAAATCCCATTACAACTCCTATCCCAGTACAACAATCTCAAGAAAGGAGGCCTTGAGTCGGTCCATGAGTTTTCTAGTAGATTCATGAGAGCCTATAATTCGATACCTACTGACATTAAACCCTCACCCAGTGCGGCTAAGCTTCATTATGTCGAGGCCTTTGATAATGATTTTGCATTGTTATTGAGAGAAAGAAAATCGACTACTCTTCCTGCCATGTTCACAGATGCCCTAGAAGTAGAGGCCAATATGATGGCATGTGGAAAGATAAAACAGAGAGTGGAGGTTGACAGGAGGAAAGGTAGAGAAGAAATACACCCCACCTCTTGTACTTCTACATCTAGTGATATAAAATTCCAAATGATGCTAAAAACAATGGAAAAGTAAATGGACCGGCTAACTGTGGAAGCTAAGCCAGTAAATCGAGAACAGAATGAACCTCATATCAGAACTCCCAATTTTAGAAGGCTGATCCCTCCCCCACTCCAATAGAATAGACAAAGGGATGTGAGGAATCCAAAGAACCAAGAATATCAGCAAGTTAGACCCCCTTTCCCTGAAAACTATGTAACTACCGAGGGTGATGCAGAGTCTACTGAAGACCATATTCATTATTTTGGCAATTTGGATTCTAAAATCTATTTGACTGAAGATGAACATAATATGTTTGCACAAGTAGATGATAATGCTCTGGTAGAGGAATTGGAACAATATCATAAGGGATATATGAATGCTATAGATGATGTCAGAAATATCAAATTGAAGAGTAGAGACATTGCTATAAAAAAGAAATGAAAAACAAAAAGAGCCTATTGTATGTAAAGAAATTGGAAATGGAACTGAGAAAGTAAAGGAACCAAAACAAACAGCACCTGTGGAGCTAGACAAAATTTCTTCCATGTTTAATCTCCAAAGTGAACTTGCTAAGTTGAAGATTTCAATTCCTTTTAATGAACTGCTAAGAAATCAGGAATACAGGAACACTATAACAAAGATGATTAGAAATCAAGGAGAAGCTCACCCATATATTTTAGAACTGACAGAAGACAATCCTACTATTATCTTGGGATCTAAAATTGATAGTGTGGATAATGAAGACAAGGAAGTACCACCTTTTTACATGACTTTAAATGTGCATGACATGGTGTTGCACAATGCTATGTTGGATTCAGGTGCTTCACATAATTTGATTCCAAATGGAGTGGTGGAAAGTCTGGGGTTAGAGATTACCATGCCTTATAAAGACCTGTATTCCTTCGATTCTAAAAGAGTTAAATGTCTGGGTTTGACAAAGGACATGGTGGTATCCTTGAATAAGTTGTCATCTACAATTGTGGTCGTGGATGTTGTCGTGGCTAATATTCCTCCCAAGTTTGGTATTTTGCTGTCAAGGTCTTGGACTTCAAAGCTAAAGGGTAGCTTACAAATGGATATGTCTTACACAACAATTCTTGTTCGTAATGAAAACAAGATGTTGTACAGTGAGAAAAGATTGCCTTATGTCGTGAGCAGTCAGGATCAGCTTGATATTCATCATGTTTATGTTGTCGATACAGACTTAGAGTCGTCTATTTTATTCAATGATGTATCTCCATGTAACTCAAAAACTATTGTGCCAAGTAAAGGTAAGAAGGATTAAAAAGAGACAAATGAACAGGAAGCTTTGGAAAGAAAGCAGAAAGACAAAGGACTGTGGAAGATGTATTTTGATGGCTCAGTGGCTAAAATAGGTGCTGGTGCAGGTGTGTACATAATTTCCCCCATTAGAGATACCAAAGCTTATTTTACAAGTTGGTTTTTGAATGTACTAATAATGTAGCAGAATATGAGGCTTTGTTGTTTGGTTTGCATGCATTGAAGAATTTGGGAGCTAAAAGGGTCCAAATATTTGGAGATTCAGAACTTGTAGTGAATCAAGTGAACGATAGCTACCAAACCAAGCATCCAAGAATCAGAGCTTACCGAAATGAGGTATGGGACATGTTCAGGAATTATTTCACCAAACACATGGTCCAAGTGATTCCTAGGTATGAGAATACAATGGCGGACTCTCTGGCAATTGCAGTTGGGAAATTTGAAACTCCTACCGCAGGTAAGAGAAAATACAAAGTAGACATTGTGAATAGGCCCTCCATACCTGACAACACCAAATATTGGCATGTTTTCGAAGATAATATGCAAATCAAAAGGTTTTTGGAACTGTTTGGTGAGTTTGTGAATACCCGCATAGATGAAGATGGTGTTGACTCCGAGAATTCCTAAGAGGCTGATGGGAATGAAGAAGAGACCGCTGGTGCAGAGAAGCCGAAAGGCTCTTTGGGAGGTAAGGATATAGTCCAGTTAAAAATTAATCACATCCCCAGAGGTTTGATCCCCTTAGAGACTCTTTTTGACCAAAACGACGTCGCCAAAGATCCTAAGGTCAAGCCTGCTAAAAATGCTGTGGAAAATAAAAATATTGGCACTGAAGATGACCTGAAAATTGTAAAGTTATCCAAGAAATTACCTACTAAAGAAAAGAATGAATATGTAAACCTAATGAAGAAATACACAGATGTGTTTGCATGGAGTTATGATGACCTCAAAGAGTATGTCACTTCCATTATACAGCATACTATTCCAATCAAGCCTGGGAAAAATGATTTAGGCAAAAGCTCAAAAGAATCAATCCAAAGCTAGTACCTATCTTTGAAAAGGAGATTAAAAAGTTGTTTGATGCAAAAATAATTGTGACTCTGATGTTTTCAAAATGGGTAGCTAATTTGGTTCCTGTTAGGAAGAAGAATGGGGAAATAAGACTGTAAGTGGATTTCAGGAACTTGAATAAAGTCTCTTTGAAGGACAATTACCCTTTTCCAAAGATGGACCAGGTCCTGCAGAGGGTAATGGACTCAGAGAGGATATCTACTATGGATGGGTTTTCTTGTTACAATCAGGTGAAGGTGTTGTCTGAAGACCAGGAAAAAATTGCTTTCACCACACCTTGGGGTACCTTCATGTATGCAAAGATTCCATTCGGATTAATGAATGCTGGAGCCACTTTCCAACGTGCCATGGATATTTCCTTTGCAGATGAAAGGGACAAGTTTGTGGTGATTTACATGGATGATATTACTATATATTCTAGGTTTGGAAAAGATCATATCATACATTTAGAAAGGGTTTTCATTAAGTGCAGAAAGTATGGAATTTCATTAAATCCAAGAAAGTCAAATTTTGCTCTAGAAGAAGGAAAACTATTGGGGCATATCATTTCAAAGGAAGGAATCAGGATCGATCTAGACAGGGTAAATGGCATCTTGAAAGTGGAAGAATTGAGGAATAAGAAGGAAATATAGTCTTTCATTGGTCAGGTAAATTTCTTGAGAAGATTCATTCCTAGCTTTGCTGAAATCCTAATGAACATTACTAATATGCTGAGGAAATATCATGAAATAAAATGGATTGTGGAAGCCAAGAAATCTTTCGAAGATATAAAACAAGCCATTTCAGAAGCTCCTGTGCTGGTCAGTCCGTACTTTGAGAAATATTTTTTAGTATTCTCATGTGCTTCGGAACATACTGTGGCAACAGTTTTGTTATAGAAAAATGATCAAGGTGAGGAACATCCTATAGCATTTTTCAGTAAGATATTGAGAGATGGAGAATTGAAATATGATATAATGGAAAAACAAGCTTATGCTTTGGTTAAGGCCTTAAAGAACTTAATAATTTACATCCTCCATTCCAATATAACTGCATATGTCCCCAGCAATGTGGTGAAAAGTATACTTACATAGCCAGATCCGGAGGGGAGAAGAGATAAATGGATTGCAGTGCTTCTCATTTACGTGTAATATCCCAAAAATACATAAAAATTTAAAATTTTTCAAGTGACATAAAATGTCTAAAGTCGCAGCTAAGTACTTGCTAATGGTTAGCGGGAAATGAAACAGTTTATAAAAGAACATGGTATTGCTTCTTTAAAAGAACATGTAAACTAAAAGGTGTAATCTTGAAAACTTGTGTTAGTGCTATTAATGACTTAGCATCTGTAATTCTATCAGAGTTAGAAAAGGACTTGCATTTTGCTGCTGCTAGATATACTGATGTTTATCTTTTGTCAAGTAGGTAAGAATTCTTGTGTGTGATCGGGGCTTACTTAGAATTCAAGTAACTCCATTGGACTTAGCGTTCAACTAACTCCATTGGACTGTTGGTTTAGCAAGTAAATGTATGATCCAGTAGGGTGTTATTTAAATTCAAGTCGAGAAGCTACTTCCCTAGCATGATTAAGATGCTAGTCTTAGAAATGTTTTAATATGTTGCTTATCTTCAAGCAGGTAATGTTAATATTTTTCTGTCATTACAACTCCATAGTTTGCATTTATAGCAAACTTCATAATGATGTTTACCAGCTACATGAACATGGGCTAAAACTTTGTAAGAACAAGTACTATCCAAAGTTCCTCCAATCGATTGAATATTTTACTTTTAAAAATCTAAAGAACACTGCTATTTTTGTTTACCATAATGGTTGTTTATAATTTTCATAGAGAGCATATAGCTCACAGTTGGGCTTAAGTTCACTCCATACTATTTGGTGTTCTCACAGCTTCCTTCACTTCAGGACTCTATAAATGTCCTTCTCTCAAAGAATGATCAAGTTACTTATGCTTTTAATTATAACTTCATCATTAAGTTGTTAGAATTTTATTGGCATTTCTTTAGTGTTTTTGATCTTTAGTTAACTAAATACTCCTTCAAATACAACTCAAGGCTAAGCTCCAAGAGTCCATGGCTCTTCTTATTACTATGGTTATAAATTGCACAAGTTCTTCTTACTACTTCCATCAACCCTAGCTAAAAACATAACTATCTAAATCGATTTATTAACAAAGGAATCTCTAGAATAAACATAAAGATTTATGTTATATCCTATAGTGGATTCCCTAAGTATCAATACACCGTGGTAAAATCAAATTATGGGAAATAATATAGTTATAATGATCAATGGTTTGATTGTAAATCATTTTGTTGTAGCGTTGACTATGTAACTCTACCCACGATGGAGGAATTATTTAGAAGGACACGTGGGTTGGTTTTATCCACACAAGGGTTGACTTATAACTCCAAAACCCTACTCATCTGTTCTATAGAGCGAGGGTTCCTCCGTCTTGTTGGCTAAGCTGAGAGCTCGCGGCCATTGGATACCTGTAACCACCTTCAAGCTTGACTGTTGGCTTCCATATCCAACGTTGTGACTATCTTGAGAGATCGTGAGGCGGTTCTTGGTATTTTAAAGATTATTGTGGTAAACCACGAAGGTAGAAACTGGTTTTTCTTAAGGTTTCGTGTACTTTGTTTGTCTCAAGCCTCCAACTGATTGACAGAGCTCAAGCAGGAGTACTCCTTCAATCAGTTGAGTTGAAATTCTCATTTTCCTTTGCAATGGTGACTCAGTGTCTTCTTGTCTTCTGGCCTGGTGCCAAAACGATCCAAGGTGGTCATTTTATCTCAGCTTCATCCTGAAAATTTAATAGGTAAAGTCTTAAGCTTGTTTCATTTTTAAGTTAGTTTCTGAAAAAGGGTTTTACATATTTTTCGAAAGACTTGTAATGATATCGTGGTTTGTAACCTTGTGGGTCCTTCTCTTAGCTCTGTAGGTGGAAACGAGCTTCTCCTTCAATGTTCCACTTGAGCATTCAAATGGTAAGCCCTGGTTGCAAACGAGGGTTTCTTCCCGCAATTTGTTATGGTGGTTGGAATTTAGGTTCTTTGTAGTTGAAAAAGCATGGCCTCGGTTTACCTGCTAGCTTGTTGTTTCTTGCTTACTTTTTCTGTATGAGTTTGAAACCCTTATAGGGTACTTTGTGTAGGGAGGAAGAAGGCTATAGTAGCCGTGATAAAAAGAATGTTTTTTATGTCTCTGCATTTACGGCCTGAACAATGTAAACTTCTTTTGCTTCTTTTGATAGAGCTAAACTCTAATCCCTACGAGGTTGTCGACCTCTGTCTAGTTAATTTTTAGTTTTTAAAAATAGATTTTAAGGGAAACGAAAAGACTGTTAATCAGTCAGGATTTGTAAAATAATTAAGGGTTTTTACCTATCCATGATGTATGGTTAATGTTCAATAAATATTATTTTGTTTTAGTTCCGTTTTTTAATAGGCCTGAGCCTCAACCTTGAATTTTAAAGGCCGTAAGCCATTGCTTCTTAATCAATTTTGTTTTTAACAAATTATTGTTATATTATTTTAGTTTATTATCATGCAATTAAAATGATTTACAGTGCAATGTAATTATGGAAATTTTTATTGTATACCCTACAGTTCGGGAAAGAATAAATTTTACCTGGAAAATTCTTAGCTTTGTTTTATTATTTTCCTTTAATGATTTGTACATCTATTTTAATTATTATAAAGGAATATTTAGGGTAAATACTACAAGCTTGAGAATAGGATTAACTTTATCTTTCATTAACCTAGGTAGTTGTATTGAGGTTACAGTAGAAACTGTTGTCTTAAATCAGAGACACACATTGTCTGGAAATAAATTGTTATAAGATTGTACTGAAAATTATCTTAACCTAAACCCTATTTTATAGTCTGTTTATTATACCTATGTTTATTTGTTAAACTGTATGTTTTGTGTTTATAAAGAATACTAGTATTAAAATAGTTCTATAAGTAGTATGATTACTAAATATCTTTATATACCTATGTTCAGTTCTTGTCTGAAGTAAATACATTTAATACATAAAGTATTTACTGTTTCTTTATAGAATAAAATCAAAAGCAAACTATAGCAAAATTTAGTTACATTTTTCATTCAGGTTAAAAGAAAATCATCATATCTACCTAAACACCCAACTGTACTAGAGTACTGCCTAAGCCAGGCATGGAAAAATACAGTATGGAATTCTAATTCTATTTATTTCTCATTTAGCATATTTGCTACTATTTCTAACATAATCTACCAATTACTAAGTCCAACAATACACAATTACTCCTTTCTTCATAAACCCTAATTAAATACTAACATGCCTGTACTTGAAAACTAGTAAACATTTTACTGAAAATAGTAATTAATATAATAACATGAAACAAATAGAACCTGTCAATAATGAGGTGACAGCAACTTAAGGAGGCTGTTCCTCCCAACCAACTCCTGGAGAAAGCTTAGAATGCACTTCCTCGGGACCCCCGAGCATGTTTCCTGGTCCTCCTGGTAGAGTACTAGGTGAAGGATATGTCCTTAAGACCTTTTGTCTCCTGATTGGTCCAATTTCCTCAGTAATCCAAATCTGCTCATAGTAGTAAGAACTTCATCCTAATAGCTGCAATAAGTTCAATCTCACCAGTTAACCCCTAAAACTCACTTCAGTAATCCCGTCCATCGAATTTATCATGAGTAAATTCATTCACTCTAAATGATTACCTCTCATAAATGAGTAGCCTCAATTGTCTTCAACGGGAAATTTTATAGAAATGCCTAGGTCTTCTGGGTCAATTTTCACTTAATGAGCCACCTGCTCCAATTCCACTTTCTTGGGGAATCATGACCACAAATATAGGGAATTTTCCACCTGCAATAGTTGGAAGTAGTTTGAGGATGTTGCCACTTGTTAGTGTACTCTCCACCCAGTATCCTCCACCAAGTGACCAGTTAACACTCTTTTAACAGCTTCCCTAAGTTGTTGTCTCCTCATTTATTTATTTATAAATAAAATATTCTAAATTACATTAATTATTCTTGACCCCACTTGGTCATCAATTAGAAACTTAGCATAAAATATAACACAATGTTCCTCAAATAGCATTAAATTGTTTTTTCAAATTGGGGCATGTGAGATACACACTGCCTTAATTTATAACATCGTCCTTGATGTTATTTATTCCTCGTCCTTAGAGTTCCCCTAAAATAGAATTGGATATGCATCCCACATATGACTTTCCAATTCCCAGGTGGCTTCTTATGGACTAAGGTGCTTCCATTGCAACTTCACTTGACCAATGGTGCGATCTTGAAGTGAGATCTCCCTCCATTCGAGGATACAATCTGGTTCCACCAGAAAAGATCCTTTAGGTTCCACCTGCACATCATTCCAATTAATAAGATGAGTAGCATCATGTACATATTTTTTTAATACAGAAATGTGAAAAACATTGTGAACTCTTACATTTGGTGGTAGAGCTAACTGATATGCTACCTATCCTATCCTGGACAGTATTTCGAAAGGACCACAATATCAAGGGGAAAGCTTGGCATAGCTACCCAGCCTCAGAGAACTCTTTTTGGGTCTCACCTTAATAAAAACATATTTTTCTGCCTAGCACTCCTTTGGAGTTCGTTTAAGGTCTGCTTGACTTTTTTGTCGATCTTACGCAATTTTCAACTTACCTTGTACCTGTTTTACAATTAACTCCATTTATTTCAATAATTCAGGTCCTAATACTAACCTGTCCACTTGATTACTCCAAGAGATGGGAGTATTGCATTTCCTTCCATACAAAATCTCAAAAGGACTATACCTAGCTGAAGCTCGATAATGATTATTGTAAGCAAATTCTACCAGGTGTAAATAATCTTCCCACTTACCTGGCTGCCCCTTTACGTACATTCTAAGTAGATCCTCCAATACCTGATTTATTCTTTCAGCCTGTCCATCAGTTTGAGGATGGAAAGAAGTACTAAATTTTAACGTAGCATTTAATCCCTTAAACAAAGATTTCCAAAAATTACTTGTAAATTTAGGGTCTCGGTCTGAAATTATCACCTTCGGTATTCCATGCAACCGAAAAAATTGTTTAAAAAAAATATCAGCAATATTTGCAACTTTATAAGTAGTTTTTATAGGTATAAAATGGGCTGCTTTACTCAATTTTTCAACCACTACCATTATTGAGTCATTTAAGTTCTGATTTCTAGGTAACCCCATAAAAAAATCAAGGCTAATTATCTCCCATTTCCAACTAGGAATAAGCAATCGCTGAAGTAGCCCAGTTAGATGCTGATGTTTAGTTTTTACTTGTTGACATTCGAAGCATCTAGCAATATATTCTGCCAGTTCATTTTTCATGTTTGGCTAGAAATAATCCTTTCTTAGCATGGTTATAGTTTTCTGATAACTCAGATGCCCTGAATAAGGAGTTTTATGACTTTCGCTTAAAATTAAAAAATTAATCTTAGGTACATTAGGTATGTATAATATGTCTTTATATAGTAATAATCATTTTTCATTCAAGCTATACCTTGTACTTAGACTTTCTATTAAATTCTCTTTTACTTTTGCTTGTAATTTTCGGTAATTTTCATCTTGTTCTATTCCAGCTTCAAGTTGTTCTTCCAAGTCTGTTGTATAAGTGCTGATGGCTGCTGTAAAATTCAGCTTTGCATTTCTACTTAATGCATCAACAACCTTATTCTCCTTTTCTTTAATGTGTTGAATTTCAAAATCGTATTCACTTAGAAAAGCTAGCCACCTAGCTTGCCTAGCATTCAAGTTAGGTTGATCTAACAGGTATTTCAATCCTTTATTATCTGTCATTAATATAAAATTCCTTCCAATTAAATGATGATGCCACATCTTTAAGGCATGTATAACAACATCTAATTCTAAGTCATAGGTCGCATAAATTTTCTCATCAATCTTTAGCTTCCTAGACTCATAGGCAATGACGTGTCCTTCCTGAGTTAATACTCCACCTAAACCATCATTGCATGCGTCAGTACATACTATAAAATCTTTATTAGGGTTTGGTGCGGTGGTTAATAATGTTTTTAACTTTTAAAATTGTCTTCGCACTTCTGATTCCAATCAAATTTCTTTCCCTTTTTCTGCAAAGAGGTTATAGGATTTGCAATTCTTGAAAACCCTTCGATGAACTTCCGGTAATAACCGGTAATCCCCATAAATGATCGGACGTCAGTTATGTCCTTTGGGACTGGCCAATATTCGATTGCCTTTATCTTTTCAGGGTCAACATAAATTCCTTCTTTAGTCACCACATGACCTAAATACTGGATTTTATCTTTATAGAAGTCACATTTACTAAATTTTACAAAATGTTGATGCTCTCGTAACTCTTGGAAGACAATTTTTAAGTGTTCTTTATGTTCCTCTTCAGATTTTGAGTAAGTTAAGATGTCATTAATAAATATGACCACAAATTTATCCAGATATTTATGCATTACATTATTCATCAGACACATAAAAACAACTAAGAAATTAAGCCCATAAAATTGATTAAAGGGCAAGGATTGGCTAAAATGATGACCGATTCCCATTGCAATTCTCTGCAGCTAAATTTTTTAGCTATTCAATCTAATCAGCTGGATACAGAAGTACTGGTGGGGCATGATTTTTATATCTCACCCTAGTATGTTGATATTGTTTATGTATTGTAGAATTTACAGCCTCCTGTAGGGTTGAGCAAAACCAGAGCTAGGTCTATGAAGATGAAGGCTGTGAAATTTTATATCATAGAACAGTATCTTTATTGATAAGACCATGGTGGAATACTATTGAACTGTCTTCTGGAGAAAGAAGCTCAACATATAACAAAAGAGTTCCATGAAGGAGATTATGGAGGGCACCATTCCTGGAAGGTAACCGCCAATAAAATTCTGAGAGCATGATTCTATTGTCCTTCATTATTCTAAGATGTATATAAGGAAACAACTAAATGCCATCAATGTCAGATTTTTGAAGGAAAAAAGAAGGTGGTTTCACTTCCCCTCAATCCTATATCAGTAGAAGCACCTTTCCAACAATGGGGGTTGGATTTCATTGGGGAGATAAATCCAAACTCCTTAGGACAAATTAAGTGGATTTTAACAGCTACTAATTATTTCACGAAGTGGATTGAAGCTATACTGACTAGAAGAGCTATAGAATAAGTGATAATGGATTTCCTAGAAAATAATATTTTGGCAAGATTTTGTTGTCCTAAACGAATTGTGACATATAATGCACCCGCATTTAAGTCCAAGAAGATGATTAATTTTTGCTATAAATATCATATAATCCTAAATAATTCTACTGGCAGAATCCTATAACAATAGTCTGGTGAGGATTATTAAGAAGCTGTTGGAGGACAACAAAAGAGCCTGGCATACAAAGTTAAAATATGCCCTGTGGGATGACAGGATCAACATGAAGAGGGCTATTGGTATTTCACCATTTCAATTGGTATATGGATCCAAGGTAATTTTCCTTGCATCTCTAGGAGTTTGAGTTATGAAATTATCGGAGGCCGAGCAAGATGAACCTAATACCATGCAAAGAAGGATCAAACAGATCATCTATGCGAGGTAACGAGTATCTGTTCTTGATAGTCATTTTATTTAATTGATGATAATCTATACATAGTCGTAGAGTTCCATCCTTCTTCTTAACAAAGATGACAGGTGCCCCCCAGGGAGACACACTGGGTCTAATGTAATTCTTATCAATAAGTTCTTTTAATTGTGACTTAAGTTCATTTAATTCTAGTATATTCATCCGATAATGGGATTTTGAGCTGGACACTGCACCAGGTACCAGCTCAATAGTAAAATATAATTCTCGTTTTGGAGGCAGTCCCAGAATTTCTTCCAGAAATACTTCTGAATATTCCCTTAGAATCAGAATATATTCCAATTTTAATTTCTCTAACTTGTTAAGGTTTTCTTCATCGATTACTATTACTGCATAAGCTTTACAACCTTTCCTAACAGCTCTCTTAAGCTGCAAAGCAGAAATCTGCCTTACGGCTATTTTCCTAGGGATTCCCCTTACATTTATTAACTTTCCATCGTTATTTATGCAAGTAAAGGTTTTATCAAAGCAATTCAAGACCTCCCTATGCTGCTCTAACCAATCCATACCCATTAACATATCATATGAACCTAAAGGTAGCACATTAAGCTTAACAAAAGTTTCAAATGATCCATAGTTACTGCACAATTCTTAACAAAGCTAATTACCTTTCTCTTTGCACCAGTAGCCAATTGAACTAACCAAGAACTTGCAAACTTTTCAACTTGAAGCTTACACTCTTCTACTAAATTAGGAGAAAAATAGCTAAAACTAGCTCTTGGATCAATTAAAATAGATATAGGTATTTGATTTATCTTACCTTCCACTTCCACCATGGAAGTTTGATCATCTGCTTGCTGGTTCTCTAATGCTACATTGATATAGGTATTTGATTTATCTTACCTTCCACTTCCACCATGGAAGTTTGATCATCTGCTTGCTGGTTCTCTAATGCTACATTGATCCTGGGCATTGTCCTTGCTAGATCACCAACAGTCATCTCCTCCTGTATTGTGTGTATGTTGCTAACATTCTTCTTCCAATTGGGGCAGACTGATGCATAATGCGGACCATTGCATTCCCAACACTTTATGGCTTCCTTTCGTTCAAAGTTTTTTGTATAGTTATTGTGGTTGTTAGTAAATTCTTTATTCCTTTGATTATTCGGATTGGTGTGTGAATTACTTTTGTTCCCTTCGAAATTATTACGAGAAAAATTTCTGGTGTTATTATTCTTAGAATTTTGATTAGGAACAAACTCTTTCTTTTTCTGTTCAAAGTTATTATTCCTTTTGGCCTTCCACTTGGCCACGCTCTCCTTTTTACAATTATGTTCATGACAGAAATTCGCTTTTCTCATTGCTTCTTCTAATGTTTTCAGATTTTCATACTGAATTCTGTCCTTTATATGATAAGGTAAATAGCTGAGAAACCGATGTACCTTAGGTTTATCGTCCACAATATATGGCACATACCTGAGCGGACTTAAGAATTTACTATTCAGTTCTTTCATATTCATTGTACCCAGTTTTATCTCATAGAATTCCTTAGCCCTTTCCTCATAGTACTGTTCAGATAAAAATTTCTTAAATGTACTCCAATTTATGTTTTTCTCCCTTATACCTTTTACTTTTTTTAAGTCCTACCACCATATATCAGCTTTTTCCGTAAGATTATAAATAGCTATCCTGGCCTTCAGTTGATTAGAGTAGTTATAAATTTGGAACTATTTCTTCATCCCGGACAGCCAGGATTATGCTTCTTCCCCCTTCTTAGTTTATCCATTAAAGGTTGGTGGCTTGATCTTCTTGAATTCCCCAGAGATTTCTTCATAAGGTTTAAACTTTCTTTTCCTATTATGGTGGTTATCGTCACTACTGTCACTAGTATAATGAGAGTTTTGTTTATGTAAATCACCATATAGTTCAGAAGATGAGCTACTTTTGTTTTTAACTTGTTTAGTCTTTTTATCTTTATGCTAATAACCTATATCTTCAGACTCGGTTCTTTTACCTTTTCCCTCGGTATGAAATATTTCCATTAAGATCTGATTTAGCTCCTCCTGAGCTCTCAGAATCCTCTCATTTTCTTTCTTAACCGATTCCATCTTTGTCTTTAATTATTTAATTGTTTGTAGTAGTTCGGAAGAATTATTAGTTATATCTTCTTGTATAGGTTCTTTTTGAAGATTATTTCATTCAATGTAAGGAAATTCCTCATCTGCATATTCTTCCAATCGATCCATACCTGTCATTAACTCAGAAACAAAACTCTCTGTGTGTATCATTCAAAGAAAACAACATCAGTATTTGTATTTTAAATTTACTATTCCACATAAGCAAGTTGAGCTACATTCAGGCCTAGTGTTTGAACCTTGTGCTCTGATACCACATGTAATATGCCAAAAATTCGTAAAAATTTAAAAATTTTCAAGTGACATAAAATGTCTAAAGTCGCAGATAAGTACCTGCTAATGCTTAGCGGGAAATGAAAAGTTTATAAAAGAACATGGGATTGCTTCTTTAAAAGAACCTGTAAACTAAAAGGTGTAATCTTGAAAACTTGTGTTAGTGCGATTAATGACTTAGCAGTTGTAATTCTATCAGAGTTAGAAAATGACTTGCATTTTGCTACTGCTAGATATAGTGATGTTTATCTTTTGTCAAGTAGGTAAGAATTCTTGTGTGTGATTGGGGCTTACTTAGCGTTCAACTAACTCCATTGGACTGCTAGTTCCTTATAGGTTTAGTAGGTAAACGTATGTTCCAGTAGGGTTTTATTTAAATTCAAGTCGAGAAGCTACTTCCCTAACATGATTAAGATGCTAGTCTTAGAAATGTTTTAATATGCTGCTTATCTTCAAGGAGGTAATGTTAATCTTTTTATGTCATTACAACTCCATAGTTTGCATTTATAAAAAACTCCATAATGACATTTACCAGCTACATGAACATGGGTTAAAACTTTGCAAGAACAAGTACTATCAAAAGTTCCTCCAATCGACTGAATATTTTACTTTTAAAAATATAAAGAACACTGCTATTTTTGTTTACCGTAATGGCTGTTTATAATTTATGTAGAGAGCATATATCTCACAGTTGGGCTTAAGTTCACTCCATACTATTTGGTGTTCTCGCAACTTCCTTCACTTTAGGACTCTATAAACGTCCTTCTCTCAAAGAATGATCAAGTTACTTATGCTTTTAATTATAGCTTCATCATTAAGTTGTTAGAATTTTATTGGGATTTCTTTAGTGTTTTTTATTTTTAGTTAACTGAATACTGTTACGGAGAGAAATTCCTATGGCTTGGGGTACCACAACAGACAGCTAGACTCCAGAAATCAATCTTTCCCAATATGCAATAGAAATAAAAACATCTAACACTAAAGGATCAAACCTCATACCTTATTCCGTACGATTGAAGTAGATCCCCGTTGAGCTATCCAATCTTCAGCTTGAATTGTTATAGCACGTCCTCAACAACAAGTAAACAATACAAGCATACTATATTTCATGGTGTTAGATCTATTCTAGCATATATAAATCAATAATGTATGAGCATTTGACATATTCCAATGGAAACAATATTCATTCAAATACACATTACTGGACAGGAAAAGATATTTCTATTAATATGAATCAGAGATTACAAGTGGCAACCTCTAACGGCACGTCTGCGAACCGGAGAAACTGAATCCCCCACTTGGGCCTCCACCACCTCAATCCCCCATCACTTCGATAGCAAGCTTACTAGCAAAAGGCAAGCTTGGGAAGAACACAACAGTGTTCCAAGGGACAAAGGGATGCAGACTCAAGCATAAGTTCTGGCAACAATGGACTATAGTTTCGATACTCTCAATTCTCCCCTATGCTTTCAATGTCTCAAGGGTTCCTTATATAGATTTTCAAATGGGTACTGAAAGGTCGAATCCGTGTGATCTCAAGGCATATGGAAGGCCAGGAGTCATATGAATCAGATCCAAGACAAGGAACGCTCCAAAGGATTTTGGATTATGTACACATCCCGACGTACGCGACTATAGAGGGAATATCCACGTATGTACGCAGTTATCGGGGAAAATGCCGCATATATCAGTTTTCTAATGTTTTTAGGGATGGTCAATGATACATCAAAAGACAACAATTGGTCCATAGGGGCTAATGAGTCTACAGCGGGATAGGGGAATGCCATACAATGTGTGATTCACTTAGTGTGGTAAAATCCGCTATAACAGATGCCCCCTAATGTATGAGATCAAAGGGGTTATACGACGGCCGAAATACATTATAAGTCCATCCCAGAAGTGAAGTGATGAAGGTACCCAAATGGAAGACCAGCCACCCAATCAGCATAATACCTTAATACAACTCTGCATATAACTGTGAATACATAGCAGTCTCGGATACATAAGAGTACAATGGCCATGAATAGGCATGAAACATGATAGAACATATGTGGTCATCGCCACGTACAATATACATAGATCAGAATCTCCATGATGAAGATATACAAAGTACAATGATCTCCACAAAGGCTGAAGATATATAACAGATCAAGATCTCCATAGTGGCTGGAAATATCTGACATATACTGGAACAAGTCACGAGAGCTGAAATCTCATGAACACTGGCACGATCAAGGAGGTAGCATATAGTGGATGCCACCAATATGGAAGGTCTTCTACACAAATCGCTATGAGTACATGTCCTACTATGCGAATAGAGGTGTCGAGGTCGAACATAGTAGTCCATCGTCTGATTACAAGTCATTGATGTATACCGTTAACAGACGCGAGATCACCCACCAATAATGAAAATGGGAATCAAGGTACTAGAGTGCAAACTAACAAGTGTGAATAAATGTGTTGAGGTCAAACACTTGAGAGAATCCATCGATCAGGGGGCATTGATGTATTCCCAAAACTGTCGATGGCGAGAGAACCTGCCACTGATGACTGCAAGTCTCAAGGCACTCAAAATGACTCTAGACTCCAATCCCAAAATAAATGATCTGAATTCGATGGGATGAAATCCGTTGGAAGGAGGGCATTAGGGAATCCCCCATCATCCAACACGAGGTACTCATCAAAGCTATATAATGTGGAAGGACTCGATCGTAAGGTGCACGAACCAGTAACTGTACCGAGAATGGCCGACATGCAAAGTCAAGATAACTGAGGAATGGCTGACTCAGGTTTCAACTTCCTTCGAACAAGAGCATAATGGCGTATGGTGACTGAATGAAGGCAGCATAGACTCGATATATAAACTGGGACATCTCTATGACGCAGGAGGCATCAATAGAGGCTCCATAGGGACTGGAAGATTAACCAGTCGGTGGAGATAAAACTCAGATAACAAGTACAGCTCCTAAGTCAAACTATAACCCAACCAATGGATGTGATATACAGTGCTCTGTTCGAAGGCAACACGACTCGACAGCTGCCAAAGATAATATCTTTTCTTGTTCGGATTTTTGGTTTTTTTATTTTTTTGGTCTTTTTCAGTTATTTGAAAAGCTTGAAAAAAGAATAAACTAGCTTTATAGTTACAAACTAGGAGGAGACGAGTGTCATTTAGGGCAAACAAACTAGTTCCAAGCAGTGGAACATACCTATGCTCAATGCAAGGATACATGTGTAGGATATCGACACTCGGGGGAAAATCCCCTCCCGGTAAAAAGGGAATCAAGCTGTGAAGGATATAAATAAAAGGCTCTGCATGGCTAGACATGAGACAAGCTCGGGCTATATGGCTAAAACGCAATGTCAGGGGAGCCGGCATAAAGCTCAATAAGACAGGAAAAGCTCATGATAATGCATCCACAACTTGATATAAGGGGAGTCCGAGGGGAAACAGGCCAGCATAAGATCAAGAGGAGTATGATGCTCTTGCTAAATGTCATGGCAATACTATACAACGGACTCCCACACCCTAAAGGGGGGGACATCGGCATGGGCACCAAATGCAAATAAGGCGTTAACTATGGTACCCATGTAAGGTGAGTCTCTACCACTCATATCATGCCACTTCTATAGCAGCAAGAGGGTTTCGTGATATAATAGAGTGGGTTCGTACCTAAGGAAATAATGACATGGTCATAAGGTCATGCAAAATGCAAACGGTGGTGAACCTAACCTATATGCCAGTGTAGACGTTATACCTGAGATAAGCACGAACGGTCTCTGGTCACAAAAGAAGCACCCAACAGACAACTTCAGACCCAAGGAAGACCCAACCACACTCACAACCCACCCAGCAACTTCCCACAACATCAGACTCACCAAAAAGGAGGATGTACGCGACTGTATAAAGAACAGCTGCGTATGTACGTGCCTTTTGACCAAAACCTCGCGTATACACGCGACTGTTGGCCAAAAACCCGCGTATACAGAGAAGGCAGTGGTAAAAAGCAGGTCAAGGCCAAACCAATAAAAGGGAGTGTCAATGGAAAAAAATACTATAACACGCGACACAAAAACAGAGAGAAACAGAGAGCAAATCAATAATATCAAGCCCATTGTGCCCCCAACCCCCAAATAAAAACAAGGAACATCCCCAGCGGAGTCACCAATTCTGTTACGGAGAGAAATTCCTATGGCTTGGGGTACCACAACAGACAGCTAGACTCCAGAAATCAATATTTCCCAATATGCAATAGAAATAAAAACATCTAACACTAAAGGATCGAACCTCGTACCTTATTCCGAATGGTTGAAGTAGATCCCCGTTGAGCTATCCAATCTTCAGCTTGAATTGTTATAGCACGTCCTCAACAACAAGTAAACAATACAAGCATACTATATTTCATGGTGTTAGATCTATTCTAGCATATATAAATCAATAATGTATGAGCATTTGACATATTCCAATGGAAACAATATTCATTCAAATACACATTACTGGACAGGAAAAGATATGTCTATTAATATGAATCAGAGATTACAAGTGACAACCTCTGACGGCACGTCTGCGAACCGGAGAAACTGAATCCCCCACTTGGGCCTCCACCACCTCAATCCTCCATCACTTCAATAGCAAGCTTACTAGCAAAAGGCAAGCTTGGGAAGAACACAACAGTGTTCCAAGGGACAAAGGGATGTAGACTCAAGCATAAGTTCTGGCAACAATGGACTATAGTTTTGATACTCTCAATTCTCCCCTATGCTTTCAATGTCTCAAGGGTTCCTTATATAGATTTTCAAATGGGTACTGAAAGGTCGAATCCATGCGATCTCAAGGCATATGGAAGGCTAGGAGTCATATGAATCAGATCCAAGACAAGGAACGCTCCAAAGGATTTTGGATTATGTACACATCCCGACGTACGCGACTATAGAGGGAATATCCGCGTATGTACGCAGTTATCGGGGAAAATGCCGCGTATATCAGTTTTCTAATGTTTTTAGGGATGGTCAATGATACATCAAAAGACAACAATTGGTCCATAGGGGCTAATGAGTCTGCAGCAGGACAGGGGAAGGCCATACAATGTGTGATTCACCTAGTGTGGTGAAATCCTCTATAACAAATACTCCTTCAAATACAACTCAAGGCTAAGCTCCAAGATTCCATGGCTCTTCTTCTTACTATGGTTATAAATTGCACAAGTTATTCTTACTACTTCCATCAACCCTAGATAACAACATAACTATCTAAATTGATTTATTAACAAAGGAATATCTAGAATAAACATAAATATTTATGTTATTTCCTATAGTCGATTCCCTAAGTATCAATACACCATGGTAAAATCAAATTATGGGCAATCATATAGTTTATAATGATCAATGGTTTGATTGTAAATCATTTTGTTGCAATGCTGACCAATATGGAACTTTACCCACGATGGAGGAATTATTTAGAAGGACATGTGGGTTGGTTTTATCCACACAAGGGTTGACTTATAATTCCAAAACCCTACTCATTTGTTCTGCAGAGCGAGGGTTCCTCCGTCTTGTTGGCTGAGCTGAGAGCTCACGGCCATTGGATACCTGTAACCACCTTCAAGATTGACTGTTAGCTTCCATATCCAACGTTGTGACTATCTTGAGAGAGATCGTGAGGGGGTTCTTGGTATTTTAAATATTATTTTGGTAAACCGTGAAGGTAGAAACTGGTTTTTCTTAAGTTTTTGTGGATTTTGTTTGTCTCGAGCCTGCAACTCATTGACAGAGCTCGAGCAGGAGTACTCCTTCAATCAGTTGAGTTGAAATTCTCATTTTCCTTTGCAGTGGTGAGTCAGTGTCTTCCTGTCTTCTAGTCTGGTGCCAAAACGATCCAAGGTGGTCATTTTATCTCAGCTTCATCCTGAAACTTTAATAGGTAAATTCTTACAGTCGTTTCATTTTTAAGTTAGTTTCTGAAAAAAGGGTTTTACAGATTTTTTGAAAGACTTGTAGTGATACGGTGGTTTGTAACCTTGCAGGCCCTTATTGTGGCTCTGTAGGTGGAAATGAGCTTCTCCTTCAACATTCCACTTGAGCATTCAAAAGGTAAGACCTGGTTGCAAACAAGGGTTTCTTCCTGCAATTTGTTATGGTGGTTGGAAGTTAGGTTCTTTGCAGTTGAAAAAGCACAGCCTCGGTTTACTTGCTAGCTTGTTGTTTCTTGCTTGCTTTTTTTGTATGAGTTCAAAACCCTTAGAGGTTACTTTTTGGAAGGATGAAGAAGGATATAGTAGCCGTGATAAAAATAATGGTTTTTATGTCTCTGCCTTTACAGCCTGAACAATGTAAACTTGTTTTTCTTCTTTTGATAGATCTCAACTCTAAGCCCTACGAGGTTGTCGACCTCTGTCTAGTTAATTTTTAGTTTTTAAAAATAGATTTAAGGGAAACGAAAAGACTGTTAATCATTCAGGATCTATAAAAGAATTAAGGTTTTTTACATGTCCGTGATGTATGGTTACTGTTCGATAAATATTATTTTGTTTTAGTTCCATTTTTTAACAGGCCTAAGCCTCGACCTTGAATTTTAAAGGCCATAAGCCATTGCTTCTTAATCAATTTTGTTTTTAACAAATTATTGTTGTATTATTTTAGTTTATTATCATGCAATTAAAATTATTTACAGTGCAATGTAATTATGGAAATTTTTATTGTGTTAAGAGTATTATTATTACTCTGTTTGGCTCATAAGGGTAAAATTTTAAGTATACCCTACAGTTTGGGAAAGAATAAATTTTACCTAGAAATTTCTTAGCTCTGTTTATTATTTTTCTTTAATGATTTTTACAGCTGTTTTAATTCTTATAAAGGAAGATTTAGGGTAAATACTGCAAGCTTGAGAATAGAATTAAGTTTATCTTTCATTAACCTAGGTAGTTGTATTGAGGTTACAATAGAAACTTTTGTCTTAAATCAGAGACACATATTGTCTGGAAATCAATTGTTATAATATTGTATTGAAAATTATCTTAACCTAAACCCTAGGTGATAGTCTGTTTATTTGTTAAACTGTATGTTTTGTGTTTATAAAGAATACTAGTATTAAAATAGTTATATAAGTAGTATGATTACTAAATATCTTTATATACCTATGTTCAGTTCTTGTCTGAAGTAAATACATTTAATACATAAAGTATTTACTATTTCTTTATAGAATAAAATCATAAGCAAACTATAGCAGAATTTAGTTACATTTTTTATTCAAGTTAAAAGAAAATCATCATATTCTAGGAATAGGCAATGGCTAAAGTAGCCCAGCTAGATGCCAATGTTCAGTTTTTACTTAGTGACATTCGAAGCATCTAGCAATATATTCTGCCAATTCATTTTTCATGTTTAGCTAGAAATAATCATTTCTTAGCATGGTTATGGTTTTCTGTTAACCCGGATGCCCTGAATAAGGAGTTTTATGAATTTCGTTTAAAATTAACAGCTTAATCTTAGGTACATTAGGTACGTATAATCTGTCTTTATACACTAATAATCCTTTTTCATTCAAGTTGTACCCTGTATTTAGACTTTGTATTAAATTGTCTTTTACTTTTGCTTGTAATTTTTGGTAATTTTCATCTTGTTCTATTCCGGCTTCAAGTTGTTCTTCCAAGTCTATTGTATAAGTGCTGATGGCTGCTCTAAAATTCAGCTTTGCATTTCTACTTAATGCATCAGCAACCTTATTCTCCTTTCCTTTAATGTGTTGAATTTTAAAATCGTATTCACTTAGAAAAGCTAGCCACCTAGCTTTCCTAGCATTCAAGTTAGGTTGATCTAATAGGTATCTCAATCCTTTATTATCCATCATTAATATAAACTTCCTTCCAATTAAATAATGACACCACATCTTTAAGGCATGTATGACAACAGCTAGTTCTAAGTCATAGGTTGCATAATTTTTTTCATGAATCTTTAGCTTCCTAGACTCATAGGCAATGACGTGTCCTTCCTGAGTTAATACTGCACCTAAACTGTCATTGCATGTGTCAATACATACTATAAAATCTTTATTAGGGTCAGCAATTCTTAGAATTGGTGCGGTGGTTAATAATGTTTTTAACTTTTTAAAACTGTCTTCGCACTTTTGATTCCAATCAAATTTCTTCCCCTTTTTCTGCAAACAGGTTATAGGATTTGCAATTCTTGAAAACCCTTCGATGAACCTTTGGTAATAACTGGTAATCCCCATAAATGATCGGACATCAGTTACGTCCTTTGGGACTAGCCAATATTCGATTTCCTTTATCTTTTTGGGGTCAACAGATTCTTTAGTCACCACATGACCTAAATACTGGATTTTATCTTTAAAGAAGTCACATTTACTAAATTTTACAAAACGTTGATGCTCTCGTAACTCTTGCAAGACAATTTTTAAGTGTTATTTATGTTCCTCTTCATATTTTGAGTAAATTAAGATGTCCTCAATAAATATGACCACAAATTTATCCAGATATTTGTGCATTACATTATTCATCAGACACATAAAAACTGCTAAGAAATTAAGCCCACAAAATTGATTAAAGGGCAAGGATTGGCTAAAATGATGACAGATTCCCATTGCGATTCTCTGCAGCTAAATTCTTTAGCTATTCAATCTAATCAGTTGGATACAAAAGCACCGATGGGACCTGGTTTTTCTATCTCACCCTGGTATGCTGATATTGTTTATTTATTGCAGAATTTATAGCCTCCTGTAGGGTTGTGCAAAACCAAAGCTAGGTCTATGAAGTTGAAGGCTGCGAAATTTTGTATCATAGAACAGTATCTTTATTGGAAAGACCCTGGTGGAATACAGATGAACTGTCTTCTGGAGAATGAAGATCAACATATAACAAAAGAGTTCCATGAAGGAGATTGTGGAGGGCACCATTCCTGGAAGGTAACCGCCAATAAAATTCTGAGAGCAGGATTCTATTGGCCTTCATTATTCTCAGATGTATATAAGAAAACAACTAAATTCCATCAGTGTCATATTTTTGAAGGAAAAAGGAAGGTGGTTTCACTTCCCCTCAATCCTATATCAGTAGAAGCACCTTTCCAACAATGGGGGTTGGATTTCATTGGGGAGATAAATTCAAACTCCTTAAGACAACTTAAGTGGATTTTAATGGCTACTAATTATTTCACGAAGTGGATTGAAGCGATACCGACTAGAAGAGCTACATAATAAGTGATAATGGATTTCCTAGAAAATAATATTTTGGCAAGATTTGGTTGTCCTAAATTAATTCTGACATATAATGCACCCGCGTTTAAGTCCAAGAAGATGATTAATTTTTGCTATAAATATGATATAATCCTAAATCATTCGAGTGCTTATTAGCCACAGGGTAATGGACTGGAAGAATCCTCTAACAAGAGTCTGGTGAGGATTATTAAGAAGCTATTGGAGGACAACAAAAGAGCCTGGCATAGAAAGTTGAAATATGCCTTGTGGGCTGACAGGATCAACACAAAGAGGGCTATTGGTATGTCACCATTTCAATTGGTATATGGAGCCAAGCTAATTTTCCCTACATCTCTAGGAGTTTGAGTTATGAAATTATTGGACGACGAGCAAGATGAACCTAATCCCATGCAAAGAAGGATCAACCAGATTATTGAACTGAATGGAATGAGGGATAAAGCCTATGATAAGGTCTAGATACATCAGGAGAAGATGAAGAATACCTTTGATAGAATAATAAAAGACTTTTTCCAGGTTGACGACCTGGTGTTAAAATGGAATGCCCCACATGAATATAAGGTAAACATGGAAAATTTGATCACTTGTGGGTAGGCCCATACCTTATTGCAGCACTTAAAGGTGACAATAATTTTCATTATGCAGTATCCAAATGGGTCATAGTACGAGGGAGGCCCAGTGAATGGGAGGTTTCTAAAACATTACCTGGAGTAAAGGGACAAAGTTCCATGTATTATAGTGTAAATATTTTTTATTTTTTCAGTCAGTACAGATGGTGAATCCAAATATTTGAAGCCTGCAAAGAAGGCCCTAAGATCGCAAGAGGTAACCATTTTTCAATTATGTTTTCTTTCAAAAAAATAAAGTAAGAGGATGTTTTCAATGGATTCAATGACTGGTCTACGGGGTTCTTTGCTACCTTGCTCGGACGATAACATCCCTTGTGGAGCCTGTTGTTAGCACCATATTCGAAAATTTTTCAACTATAGGAAGTGTTTGGGGAAAAGACCTTATTGAAAAGTATTGGGAAGGTATCCTCGAAGTTTGCAGGGGTACTGAAGGAACCTGTGTAGTGGAATTCTACCTCTGGAACAAGCAGTAGTACGAATGAGGTAAAGGACAATGTGAATTGATGGCCCCGTTTTGAAATGATAAAGATAGATGGTAGAAAGGAATTTTGTGCATTAGAGATGCAAGGAAAAATGCGGTCGTTGGATGTGTGGAGTGAGTTAAATGGGAACCATAATGGAAGGTTGAGATTAATCTAAAGACAGATCAATGGCATCAAAGCATTCCACATAGCAGACATGCTCAGCCAAAATCAGTTTTCCAAATAGTGAAATGTGCTAAAGGGAGAGAAGATTGAAAGGCTGAGGAAAAGGCGGGGATAGATCTACAGTCGTTGTTCATTTCACTATTTGAACTAGTGCAGACGAGGTCAGTATCTCAATTCACGAAAAGTGGTAGGGTCCGCTTCGATCGATGGTCACGAGGAGAGGTCGATCTTGATCGACGGGCAAGAAACATACCACGATCTAGAGTTTCTCACCAGATCAAGAAAGGAGGAATCAGTGGAATGTTAATGTTTTTAGATGTGAATGTCCTTGATGAAGGTAATCGGGATATCAACGGCAAAGGTTGAATTTCCTAAATTAAGCTACACATACTAGTAGTGAGGAAAAATTTGACAAAAAGGACCTCGCATATCCAAGATTCAAATCGCAAGGAGAAAGATCTATGGTGCAGGCTGCATAGAAAAGGCACAGAGATTATGCGGTATAGAAAAATATAAAGGGGTCTACGTGGAGTTGGAAAGGTTTGTCTTTTCCAGATCCTCGATATTGACGAGTGCCCCAACTACATACAGAGTGCCAGTGCGGATGGACTAGAAGACTGTGCTAAGGAAACAAGGTAGGCCCCTGATACTCCCTTAGTCCTATTGAAAATGGAAAAAGTAGGAGAAATAGAAGTGGTAGATGTAAGGGATAATGCAGAATTGGGGGTCACATGTCGGAGGGAGGAAGAAAGTATCATGGATGAGAACACCGAGATTTTTTATACCATTTTGGTGGTAGAAACCATTGAAGCAACTAGGGGTAAATTGGAAGTCCTTAAGGACTAGGGTAGCGATACTCATGGTGTTCTTAAATCCTCTTTCCATTTTTTCTCTGTTAACCAAACCCCCCATTTCCCCGAGTTTGTTGAGTGGTTTGCATGAAATTTTTATGCCACCGAAGGGATCATTATGAATAGGTCCAAATCCAAAATCCTCTGCTCAGTTTAGGCTCATGTCTTCCGTAAAACCCTCAATGTCCTAGATGAGTTTTTCCACCTATCCCAAAGATATCGAGAAGAGAGTATCGTACATATATTCAGAGAGTCTACTGTCGAAAATAGATAAGATTTCCTAAGGTCTTGTTCAAAACCTAATGTTGAATTCATCAGTCTGTCTTACCCCATTGACCTTAGTCAATTTAATGAAGAAACTCAGTGGTGCATAGGTCTAGCCAGTCAGTTTTTAGGTCTAGATACTAATGGTTAAATCACAGAGTCATTGTTGAGTCTACTATTTGTTTTGAGTACCTGTCCTTTTGAACGTGAACTGCCAGGGCAATCCTTTCAGTCTTGTTGTCTTAAATTTGATGAATTTCTAAACGAGAACATTCATCCTCAGTTAGCTAATTTCCATGGCACCAAAGTATTCAAATTCCAGTCCTTTTTATTGAGAATGTTTTTTTCCTATAACGAAGAATATTTTCAAGTGCCTGAGCTAGAGATCACTGATGACATGACCAAAGACTACTGTAAATTCATGAAATTTTTGATGGCCTAAATATACAACCTTTTCTTTCAAGAAAGGTTGCCCAGGTTGTTTCCTGATATGAGGCAAATACTGCAGCTATCTCATAGCAACATGATAGGAGATTGGTTCCTGGTAGAATTTGGAACAATCATAAGGCTATACAGTTTTGTGCATCAGCCTTACATCTTTCTATCCTTTCTAACTACCACGGGGACTTCACTTATTGAACCTCTCACATAGCACGTGCGATCGTGGGATATTAAAGAATACCCTTAATTTCGAGAGATATTGACCCAAACTCTTTTTGTTGAAACCCCCTCCCAATACTTAAAACCTCCTCCCCACCCTTTTTTATACCTCAATCCTTATAAACCACCCTACCCACCCCCACCTTAAACCCCTCATCCCTCCAAAACCTGCAATATATTGGTTCAATTTTTGATAAATTTAAAACCCACAATATGAACTAACGTGATAGGATATTGGTCAACAAGTGAAGCCCCCGTGCTAACTACCAGGGTGTTCTCCTTGGAATTAATCAGGAAAATACTCACTATTGAAGAAGAACATTTTTTGAATTCTAGGAAAGGCTCAAATCTTACTTTCCCCTCGGAGGTGGGGCCATACACGGTCAAGAGAAGGGTTGCTTTGCCACTGGTTGGTAACTTACTCAAAGGCATGGGATTCTCTTTGGAATAGGCTATAAATTATGACCCACATCAAGTAATTTCCAAAAGGAGGAAGGCTCACAACAGTAATCCTTTTGAGCACACTGAAATACCCGGGCTTAGAGAAGCGACCAATTGGGATGATTTCCCTAACTCTACCATGATGGATATCAGCATAGGATGAAGCTGTGTCTCACCCCTACCATGGGACAATTCTCCCCAAATGGAGTTGTCCAAAGTAGTTGCAATGGTTGGGAATGCCTCATCATTGGTCAGTTATTCAGGGAGTTTAATGAAAATAGGATTTTCAGAACACATGGAGACTGATGAGGTAGATACTACCAACATGGCCAAAAAGGAGAAAATAGAACAAGAACAAAATTTAGTGCAGGTTAAGAGGAGCAATACAAAACGGAAAATGAAGAAGAAAAATGTGAAAGACAAACAGAAACAAGAAGAGACTGAAACAACCAAGTTAGAGATCCAGGAATATGTGTTTGATGGACAGACTCCAAACAAGCATGCCTCTAAAGAAGATTGGATGGAATCCTACCAAGAAAGGGTTGATAAAACTTTTAATGAGACAAAAAAGTTGTATAATGAAGTAATACAGTTTCCCTACCCAAATGTGGCATTCAAAACTATGAGGGATCATGCTACAGACACCCTCATCCTGGCCTTGACAGTAGGAAATAAAGTGTCAAAGGTTATTGTGAACATCAAAAAAGTTCCCACTACTGATATAATACACCTTAACAGAGAGACCGGTGACATCTTGAATACTAGATTACTGAAATCCACACTACAGATATCCAAGATGGAGGAAAGTAGAACAAAAACTATAGACCTTTTGACGAAGGTAAGAGTCGAAAACAAGGCCCTCAAGATCCAAATTAACAATTTGCAGAATAAATCATTACAAATAGATGGACCAGCATATAACGAAACTTTAGCTCAAATATTGTTGGACGAGAAAGAAAAAGAGATCCAAGTACTAAAAAGGAAGTTGAAAATCCCTTCCACCTAGCTCATTCAGATAGTTGAGTTGGATAAATTCGAAAAAGAGAAAGATATATTGAACACTGAGCTTACAGATTGCAAGGCCAAGTTGTTGAAGCTCGAGGAGAAGGAAAGGCAGTGGGAAGTGGATACTAAGCTTCTGAAGGAGAGAGAAAAAGAATTAAAGGCTACGCTAGCAACAAAGGAAAAGGAGCTTCAGGAAAAATGCACAAAGATTGCAATTCAACCAGTAAATGTAGCTGGAGATGTAGACACCAATTCTCTTTCTAAGGCGATGTCCCAAATAGGCCTGAAAGATACAAAGATTACTATGTTAAAGTAGCAGATTAAGGAGTTAGAGGAGGAAAAAGCAAAGCAGGAATAAGAAAAGGAAAATATAGAGGAGAAATGTCAAGAATTGACACAACAAAACGCCAAATTAAGCCATCTTGATCGGTAATATGGCCTTACAAGGTGCTAGGCATTTGATCTGGGATCAAATCATTGCAGAATATAACAAGTTCAAACCTTATATATATTTCATCGCAAATCAGGAAAATTCTTTGACAGAGGCCAAGAAAAAGGTTTTGAGAGTATTAAGAGAAGTGCAGAGAAGACCCGTAGAGACAACAAAAAATGTTGTTGGTTTTCTAAGCGCCTTGTCAGATGATCTAGCAAACTGGTATAATATCCAAAATAGAGTTTCTATCATCTCTGGGGCTAGAAAGGTAATTGCTAAACATAGGATGTTGAACACTGTCCAAGCCAAAGTTGGCATTATTGATCACAAGGTCAAGGAGGTTATCAAGTTATTTAAACCACTAGTAGACAAAGAGATTCCTTTCTTCTGGGAAGAAAAGGGACCCTTATTGTCTCAGAAATATTATCTGGAGTGATTGGTTAGTTTCCAATCAGACAATAGAAAGTTTCGAGACATGCAACAACCCTTGTCAGGCATGACCATTTTCGATAAGTTGGCCAATGAATTCGAACTGCTGTTTGATTTTAAAGACACCTATGCCAAAGCACCCGACACCTCATACACAAAAACTATGGAACTCAAAGTACATGCACTTGACATGGTTGTCGCGACTTTGCCTAGTCCTAATCAATGGAATTCAATTCAGCAATACGGGTTGAACGAGTTTAGGACGAAGCCATAGAGGTGGCAATGACGATGATGCAAGAAATTTTCTCCATGGACACACCCCTCCAATGATTACCTCTCCCATAAATTTGTATAGCTGTCACCAACCAGAGGATACATAAAGGCTCTTGCGCATATTTTCTCCCGCAATCCACAGTTCATTTTTCAATTTTATGTAAATCATGGCAGATACGCCACATTATAGTTTGTTAAAAAATGCTCTTCAATTGTAACAAATTTTGATTCCTGAATGTCGGTTTAGAAAGTCCAAAAATACTATAAATGTTCCTCCTGAAGAAGGAGAAAGGGTTGGAACCAATGTAACTTTGTGTTGTATGCTTTCAAGAGCTTTCTAATAAAGTTGTTGAGCTGAAGTCGATGTTTTTCACAGGGATTCATGTGTTGTTTGTGTCACAATCTTTTGCTTCCTTTCTCATGTGAATGTTTTCCAATTTATCTCCTCCATTATGTTTTCTTTCATGTTTTAAATAAGTGTATAACAGTTTGGAATTCATACATACTATGCTCTGTTTGTTGTTTCAGATATCCACTAAAGCTTTCTTCTAAAGTGAATACATAATTCATTCTTTAATGCTCTGTGTTAATGGTTTGTTCTTGCTCTTCCTTTTCCACCGGGCAATTATAATTTGACTACGACCGAATGGCTATCTTGCCTCTGTGTTAAAATCTCCTGTATAAGTTATGTTTATTTCTGTTACACATCTTGACTCCATCGCCCAATGGTTCTATGTTATGTTTCAACCACCCTTACAAACAATTCATATTTTCACTTGTACATATCTGGCATTGTAAATATTTGGTGAGAGATCCCTCTTGGAAGAGCAGAAGGCCAGTTTTCTCTTCGAAATTGGTTATGTTGTTACCTGGGAATGAGCCTTCACCACCTCTGGTTCTTTTCCAGTGCTAACAATTAACATTTATAATGTTGTATCACTAAGACAACCTCAAGAGGATGTGACCATCACTAACTTCCTCCAAAACATATATTGGATCCCTTTCCTTCTAGGAGATTATCTTACATTTAAAGAGTTGGAAATTACTGGAAACAAAAAACATGTGTGGTAGAGGATGTGAGATGGTTGTGTCTCATAAAGGAAATGGAAGTTTTGACCAAACTATTGTAGTTTTCCCTAACAAAACCCTGAAAATCAGCAACCATTTAAACAATGCTCTAGAAGAAAAGTTTATTCAAGTTGCTACAAAATATAAGGCAAATTTTACATGGGGATATGCATATATGAAAGGTGTTCCCCCAGATATAAGAAAACATCACCTCTACATCAAGGATGATTTCACCTCAATTATAAAACCTTGGAGAAAGATGAACCCATGTTTGAAATACATTCCTAAGGATGAATTACAAAAACTCATTGATGTTGGATTAATATATCCTATCTCACATAGTGAATGGGTATCACCATTGGTGATATTCCTAAAGAAAGGGGGAAAGTGGAGACTATGTATATACTATAGTGTTGTCCAGAAAAACTGTCCTAGGCCAACTTACGGAAAGACAACCCACACACTCAACTTAATGCAATCTTGTATGTGTTTAAAGTAACTTCCCTTCACAGGACTAAGGCCCTGCTGCCTGTATGATGTGCTCTCAGAATAGAGAGTCTCTCTAAGGTGTGTGTGTGGCAAGTTTACTCAAACCAAACTGCTAACAAATCAAAGAAATTTAACCTAATGACTAACTAATGCTAAAGATTATCTTAAGCTAAGTGTAGAAAATAGTAGCTCCTAATTCTATTCTATGATAACCTAAATGCATACTACCTATCTTGGCCAAGAGCATGAGTTAAAATTAATATTAATTCGGCTTGCATTTAAAAGATAAACATATAATAATTTAAATTGAAGAACAGTCTCGCAATCAAACTATTACATGCTAATAAAAAAAACTTAAAAGCTCTTACAAATTAACGAATTAAGATCACAAAAAAAATGTTAGATGCTTTTTAATTCTGTAAACTAAATCAATATCAACTGATAGATCAAATGCAACAACAATCACTATCTTTCAAAATAAGTTTTAAAATACTTAGATCATAAGAAATGAAGCATAAACTAAAAGCAAAGTTTACAATTTGCTTCAATCCCACATAATATAATGATGAACAGAACAAGTAATCTGGTTCAATTACTCCATAAAAGAAATTTTACAAAGATGTGAGAACAAGTTCCAATGTCCATTCAAAGCACCATAACTTCAAAAGAGTTTTGATGTATCAGCCTTAGGAAAAACCTACGTCTCTGGTTCCATGAGAAAAACTCAGTTCTACATAGGAACAAGAAAACAAAACAGAAAGAGAAACACATTCATCTCTCTGGTTTATGGAGACCATCCCTAACAGAGAAACATACAGAAAAATGGAAAAATAAGTTCATCCAGTTTCCTGGAGTGTTCCCCTCCTTGTTTACAGTCTAATTACTACCATTTATATAGAGGATAAGACACTTTCTAACTGCTAAAACAAACTTTTCGAAATGCTCTCCATTCTGGTTGATGAGTCGATCTCTTTCTGCTACGAATGCATAGGGAGATTTTACTTTGTCTTCTCAATTCTTCCTTGATCACCGATATTGTGTTCAATGACTTGTCCAATTGCTTTTAATTCATGTTCAAGCTCGAAGAAAAGAATACCTCCTCTTCTCTTGGATTCTCTGTCTAAGATTTAAATTACATCTTCCATAAAAAAAAATTACCATTTCACCTGTCTCAACTCTTCTACAATTATATCTACACAGAAAAGAAATATTAATTAACCATGTTTGGAAAATTATGAGAGGAAATTTGTAACCAAAAAAAAAAATGAAAGGATGAATTTTCTAAACTATATAATAACATAACAAAATAAAATAAAATCATCCCTGTCAGTTTATTGATTCAAGGCGGTTCTTCATGGTTTCAAGCTTTCGAATATTTGATTCATAACTTCGTGCAAATCTCTATTCGAGACTGCCTCAGTTTGTTGCGGTTCAGTAGTTGGTTCAGTAGCTCATCTCTGAATATTAGGCTTCAATATCTATCTGGATCAAGTTCCAGTGATTTCTCCTTCATCTTCGTTTTGTATGCACGCCGGCCTCTTCTAGATAACATTCTCTGTATTAATGGTAACTTCACATATTTCACTCTGATACCAAACCAATGAGGTATCTTTGAATTCGAGGAACTTAGTGATGCGGCATAGTAGTGATCCATATTTAATAAATCCTTAACTTGGAGAGTTCCAACGGCAACACACTCTCTTCCTTCTCAACAATCTGACACGCAGCATAACCTTATCTTTTAGTTGTAAACTATTAGATAAACCTGCAAGCAATCGAATAAAAGATACCATCACTCGATAGACAAGTGGTCGACGGTCTTCAGTTCTTTACCAAATTCAATTCCTTAATGCTTTAGCATGATTTCTTCCTTCGATGTAGGCATGTTGCTCAAACCATAAATACTATCACACCCATTTCCATTAATGTGGTGATTTTGATAATGAAACCTGTTTGCCAGTTGCAGAAATCTAATGTTCATGGTAGTTTAATTTCTAGAGGTGAATCCATATCATGGCGTTCCTTATTTATGAAAAAGAAATGGAGCAAACGTAATGGTTGAAGCATTTTTGATGGATTTCTTCATTTATTTTGGGCTTTATGGAAATAAGAAAGATACCTTAATTCAAAAATTCAAATGGTACAATGGCGTGTGCTTCATGTTAAATCCAAATCCATGATGTGACATAAACTACATTGAAAAATAAAGAATTGACACATCATTTAATTTCATGGTAACGAAAGATGGATTTGTCCTTCTCAATTGACATGTAATGGTGAAAGAATTTTCTTATATAAACAAAAGGTTTAAAGTTTACCATTTCCAAACTTTAATCTTCACCTTTTGAAATGTGCAATCACTAAATTCCATATAAGATCAACGTTTGAAAAGATATGATAATTTATATAATAAAAGCACTTTGTTAATATATTTTGTAAAACGTTCTTTTAAAAATAAATAATTTCAGGTTGCAATTTAATGTAGAAAAATGGTCAAAAATCTATTTAAATTAAAATGATTTTCTTAAAATAAAAATAAAAAATTTGATATTTTATTCCATTTGGAAAAGTAATTACTCATATTGAATCTTTAAAGAATATTTTGAGCTAGATTTTTGAAATTGAGTATTTATTTAAAATATTTTGATTTTCCAAAATGCTTTATTAAAAATAAAAATTGGTGAAGTTGTCGAAAGCACATGTTAATCAAATTAAAGCAAACTGAAATGTCTAATTCACTTGCACAACCTCAAATAAGCACATGCAATCATCATTTTGTAAGCAAAAAGGCCAACAGGTCAACTGACACAGATGTTGAGATCCATCAAATAATTATCTCATAAACACCAAACCAAAGAAAAAGAGGCTCAAAAGTCAAGGATCAGGAGATGAAAGGCATTAAATCACCTATTAAGCCAAGCAAGAAAACAAAACCAAAAGCTAAGTATTTACAAAAATCTAATGGAGGCCCCTTTGATTTTTGCAAAATCAAGGGGAGTTGTTAGGGTGCCAACAAATGGCGACATGCTGGGCGAACCAGTTATCTATGTAAACTAATTCTGAATCTTAAATAATATAAGAGAATAATAATAAAGGCCTCTTCAAATGCCAATTTTCCAATCACATAACTTAATCCTGTCATTGGCTTATATATGTAAAGATTGATCCAAAACTTTCAAAACTAATCAAACTATCCCTACCATTATCCAAAATCTTATAAAGATAAATGATTATTCTACATATGCAGAAAGAAAATTTTCCAAGGAATTAGTTTTTCTTAACCAAAAATAAGTCAAAAAACACATAGTATGTAGGTATGACCTCAATACCATAGGATAAACCTTTTTAACATCACTTAGATTCTTTTATCCCAACCACTAGATATAGATAAATATTTTTTTCTTTTTTTTCTGACAAATAATAAATAAAGACATTAACTGAAGACTACTACCTTGGCTTGGTAACCAAACGCTGGCAGCATTATTCACAAGAACTACCGAAAAATGAAAAGGTCGGCTCGTGATGAGACCTCATTTCTCCTAATCAATGATTAAGAGCCATCACCCTGGCTTGGTAACTAGATGCGGTAATGTCACTTCAACAGAGCTTATGATCATGACAGGTCGTCTCGTGATGAGACCTCCCGTTCTTCAGTTAATCCCTTATATTTTATTAATGTTATGTACAATGAATAATATTAAGGTTATTGTTAATCTCAAGAGAGATTATTTAGTCGATGGGGAAGCAGATCCAAATGGCCCACTAAAGAGCAAAGGATGGTGTAAAAAGTCTAAAAGATAACTTACAATTCCTGACTTACCTCAATCTAGGGAAAATAATTCCTTTGAAAAGAAATTCATCTACATTATAGCATCATTTTAAAAGATAAAGATCTTAGATAATAGCTGCAGAGTAACTCAATTAATCCATCAATATGTTCCATAATAAATTTTTCAAATCCAAGACTAATCTCGATACGGTTAGAATCTTGAGAAAAGAAGAGTGTTTTTATAATCATATCCCTTTAACAGAAAATGATTTCAATCAAATACTTAACAGAAATACATGGTTTTGATCACCATATGCTAAAATTAGTTTACCCCCTTTTTGGAAAACAAGCAAACCGCAAAATAAAACCAATCAAAGCAAGGAATCTAAAATGGATATATGAAAATGCAAAAATAAAAACTAAGCCCTAAATTGATTAACATCTTAAATGGAGAAACATGAAATAGTTATATCACAAATGAAAAGAGAGAATTAATTTCTACAAGATGAAAAATATGTCTCTCTATAATTTGTGACATAAGGATCTGTTAAAAATAAGCAATATGTTTTAATAAGTTAGGCCTCTCTTATTGATAAGCAAAAGAAAACAAACCAAAAATAAACAAATTTAAACTAAGTCTTAATTACATATGCAGTTACAACTGAAAAGATTTTGGTATTGATTTGCACAACATTCTTCGTTTTCTTAAAAGTTCTTTCTTATGATCATAAGAATGTATAAAACATTTTCCCAATTAAGTCGAAAAAGTAAAAGATATATGACTTAACAAGAAAATTTTAAATAAATATAATTATAAGCAAGAGAGTCAAAGGTAAAGAAAACATCCCTGAATGTATCAATAAGTGTTACCTCTTGAAATTAGCATCATCTTCATAACTGCATTTATTCAAAACAAAACAAGAAAGGGTAAAAATGAAGAAAAATTAATCTAAACCTAAGCCTAACTATGTACAAAATAAGTCAATTGTAATGAAAATCAAGTAAAATGAAATAGCCAATGAAGCCATCGAAGCATCTCTAATCCTGTAAGAATGACATGTTTTCCTAATAGTAACCAGAAATGATATGTCAATAAGAGAAAACTAAAAAGAAGTTTATCATCCTTACCATTTGAAACATATAATGATAAGACAAATTTACCAGTTTTTGGAAACCCCTTGAGATAAGAATTTTTGAGCCACTCCGCAATCCTGTCATAAAACTTAGAATGCAAAGTATGATCTACCAACATGAAATCCATAGGTGGCAAACATATCTTAGGTGAATCAATTTGAAGAATCAAATAACTAGCATTAGTCACATTAGCAATTGGAAGAATTGGTTTCAAATACAAAGTAGTATCATGAAATGATGTAATAGGTGAGTGAATCGGTGGTGACCTAATATCGAACGAAGTAATCTTGTTAACAGGATCTGCAACTAAAGATGGATCAATTAAAAGAGATGTAAGTCTTTGGTGATCACAAGGTATAGGAAACTCTTCAGCAAATATTTTATTATCACCAATCAAATTATATCTCTCATATAAGTAATTCTGACGAGAACAAACATTTTTAGTTTCAACAAAAATTGGTGTTTTATTCTCATCAAACATCAGTTGACTGTAACCATCTTGCAATAAACCTTATTTCTCTTTAAAATATTGTATCGAATGATGATTTAATAATGAAATATGTCCCAATCCCTCAAACTCATGTTTAATAAGTGAATAATCAATATTAGATATCTCATCGAAATGCAATTTTGATGCCACATAGTTAGGTAATTCGGATGCAATCTGAAGCATATCAAAATCAAAAAATAAATCAAGATAAGTAGAAAAGTAAGAATTAGATGTGAGGAAATTAAAAGAGTCTCTCAACTTAGAAAGATCATTAATATTTAAACTTCCAAAATATTCTTCTTTTATTACCTGATTATTTTCAATATAATGTGGAGATGTACCTTGAAGGATTCCATATGAAATTGATTCAAGATCAAGATTAATTGATAATCCTTCATGTAAATCAAAACTTTTATCAATCTTTGCTTGAAAAAGATTAATCTCTTTTCGTGAACAATATGTATTTGACTCACTAAGATTCATGTCATTTTCTCCCACATGTTCTATTAAAGTATAGGAACACATAAAATTATTATTAATATATTTGTGTTCATTGATATTTGAGTCGAAAGAAAAATTAGTACAAAAATCAGAAACTGATAAACATATAGTTTGATTTATAATTAATTCATCTTGATCTAATTTTCTACTAATCAAATCTGAATATTGTCTTTCATCAAGATAATCCACTTCCTTATTTGTACAAATAAATTCATCGTAAATAAGTTCTTCCCCATTTACTATAGGTTCAATATTTTGGGTAAAGGAAGAATGCCTTTCTCCTTTAGGAAGGGAATAATGATCGAAAGGAGTTAGTACCTCTCCTACTTTGATCTTCTCACCTTGGGGTTGAGTAGAACTTATGGAAATATTTGAATCAATAATAGAGGAGGAAGTTTCTTGGAGGATTAATGAATTATCATCTTTTTGACAAACGTCTTGATTTTGTTGAATAAGAGGAACTTGAGAGTTGAAAACAATATTTAAAAGATCAGATTCAGAAGGTAAATCAGTAATATGAAATTTGCAAAGGATATGAGAAAGCCTTACTAAAAATTCTTCTGAAGACTCACCTTTCTTCTTTCGAAGAGCCTGCAATTCACTACAAAGTTTATTAGAATCATAATCCTTGAAAGAATCTAAAAATTCATGTTCAAATTAAAACCATGTAAAAAAGAAATTAGGTGGAAATGTTTCCAACCAGCATTTGATTCGTCCTTTGAGAGTAAGAGCAAATAACCTACAAGTAGCACTTAGATCAACAATATTATGTTTGTTACATTTAGACAAAAAATTCTTGAGGTGTTTCCTTGCAAATATATCGCCTTCACCATCAAATTCAAGTTTCGACCAGAGGTTAACTGTCTCATTGGGAATATCAATTAATGTAAAACTAAAAACTGATTCCCAAATAGAAATTTGGGCATGATCCATGAATGATAAACAATCAATATTAATTCACTCTTCAAATGGTTAGCTTGTCATCCAACCAGCCTTCAAGCACACATGTGACCACTAAAAGAATAAAATTATAAAACTGAAATATAGGAGCTAGAGGCTAAATGATTACTTAAATAATTTTAAAAAAAAAATGAAATCATTTGTTTTACCTCGGCCCTCCTTCTAGCACCAATTGTTGGCCAGAAAACCTCTCCTAGGCCAACTTACGGAAAGACATCCCACACACTCAACTTAATGCAATCTTGTATGTGTTTAAAGTAACTGCCCTTCACAGGATTAAGGCCCTGCTGCCTGTATGATGTGCTCTCAGAATAGAGAGTCTCTCTAAGGTGTCTGTGTGTCAAGTTTACTCAAACCAAACTGCTAAAAAATCAGAGAAATTTATCCTAATGACTAACTAATGCTAAAGATTATCTTAAGCTAAGTGTAGAAAATAGTAGCTCCTAATTCTATTCTATGATAACCTAAATGCAAACTACCTATCTTGGCCAAGAGCATGAGTTAAAATTAATATTAATTCAGCTTGCATTTAAAATATAAACATATAATAATTTAAATTGAAGAACAATCTCACAATCAAACTATTACATGCTAATAAAAAAAACTTAAAAGCTCTTACAAATTAACAGATTAAGATCACAAAAAAAATGTTAGATGCTTTTTAATTCTGCAAACTAAATCAATATCATCTGATAGATCAAATGCAACAGCAATCACTATCTTTCAAAATAAGTTTTAAAAGACTCAGATCATAAGAAATGAAGCATAAACTAAAAGCAAAGTTTACAATTTGCTTCAATCCCACATAATATAATGATGAATAGAACAAGTAATCTGGTTCAATTACTCCATAAAAGAAATTTTACAAAGTTGTGAGAACAAGTTCCAATGTCCATTCAAAGCACGATAGCTTCAAAATAGTTTTGATGTATCATCCTTAGGAAACACCTCCATCTCTGGTTCCATGAGAAAAACTTAGTTCTGCATAGGAACAAGAAAACAAAACAGAAAGAGAAACACAGTCGTCTCTCTGGTTTATGGAGACCATCCCTAATAGAGAAACATACATAAAAATGGAAAAATAAGTTCATCCAGTTTCCTGGAGCGTTCCCCTCCCTGTTTACAATCTAATTACTACCATTTATATAGAGGACAAGACACTTTCTAACTGCTAAAACAAACTTTTTGAAATGCTCTCCATTCTGGTTGATGAGTCGATCTCTTTCTGCTACGAATGCATAGGGAGATTTTACTTTGTCTTCTCAATTCTTCCTTGATCACCGATCTTGTGTTCAATGACTTGTCCAATCGCTTTTAATTCATGTTCAAGTTGGAAGAAAAGAATACCTCCTCTTCTCTTGGATTATCTGTCTAAGATTTAAATTGCATCTTCCATAAAAGAATTTTACCATTTCACCTGTCTCGACTCTTCTACAATTATATCTGCACAAAAAATAAATATTAATTAACCATGTTTGGAAAATTATGAGAGGAAATTTGGAACAAAAAAAAATGAAAGGAAGAATTTTCTGAACTATATAATAACATAACAAAATAAAATAAAATCATCCCTGTCAGTTTATTGATTCAGCGCAGTTCTTCATGGTTTCAAGCTTTCGAATATTTGATTCATAACTTCGTGCAATTCTCTATTCGGGACTACCTTAGTTTGTTGCGGTTCGGTAGTTGGTTCAATAACTCATCTCTGAATATTAGGCTTCAATATCTATCTGGATCAAGTTCCGGTGATTTCTCCTTCCTCTTCGTTTTGTATGCGCGCCTGCCCCTTCTAGATAACATTCTCTGTATTAATGGTAAATTCACATATTTCACTCTGATACCAAACCAATGAGGTATCTTTGAATTCGAGGAACTTAGTGATGTGGCATACTAGTGATATATATTTAATAAATCCTTAACTTGGAGAGTTCCAACGGCAACACACTCTCTTCCTTCTCAGCAATCTGACACGCAACATAACCTTATCTTTTAGTTGTACACTATTAGATAAACCTGCAAGCAATCGAATAAAAGATACCATCACTCAATAGACAGGTGGTCGGCAGTTTTCAGTTCTTTACCAAATTCAATTCCTTAATGCTTTGGCATGATTTATTCCTTCGATGTAAGCATGTTGCTCAAACCATAAATACTATCACACCCGTTTCCATTAATGTGGTGATTTTGATAATGAAACTTGTTTGCCAGTTGCAAAAATCTAATGTTCATAGTAGTTTAATTTCTGGAGGTGAATCCATATCATGGTGTTCCTTATTTATAAAAAAGAAATGGAGCAAACGTAATGGTTGAAGCATTTTTTATAGATTTCTTCATTTATTTTGGGCTTTATGGAAATAAGAAAGATACCTTAATTCAGAAATTCATGGTACAATGACGTGTGCTTCATGTTAAATCCAAATCCATGATGTGATATAAACTACATTGAAAAATAAAGAATTGGCACATCATTTAATTTCATGGTAATGAAAGATGGATTTGTCCTTCTCAATTGACATGTAATGGTGAAAGAATTTTCTTATATAAACAAAAGGTTTAAAGTTTACCATTTCCAAACTTTAATCTTCACCTTTTGAAATGTGCAATCACTAAATTCCATATAAGATCAACGTTTGAAAAGATATGATAATTTATATAATAAAAGCACTTTGTTAATATATTTTGTAAAACGTTCTTTTAAAAATAAATAATTTCAGGTTGCAATTTATTGTAGAAAAATGGTCAAAAATCTATTTAAATTAAAATGATTTTCTTAAAATAAAAATAAAAAATTTGATATTTTATTCCATTTGGAAAAGCAATTACTCATATTGAATCTTTAAAGAATATTTTGAGCTAGATTTTTGAAATTGAGTATTTATTTAAAATATTTTGATTTGCCAAAATGCTTTATTAAAAATAAAAATTGGTGAAGTTGTCGAAAGCACATGTTAATCAAATTAAAGCAAACTGAAACATCTAATTCACTTGCACAACCTCAAATAAGCACATGCAATCATCATTTTGTAAGCAAAAAGGCCAACAGGTCAACCGACACAGATGCCGAGATCCATCAAATACTTATTTCATAAACACCAAAACAAAGAAAAAGAGGCACAAAAGTCAACGATCAAGAGATGAAAGGAATTAAATCGCCTATTAAGCCAAGCAAGAAAACAAAACCAAAAGCTAAGTATTTACAAAAATCTAATGGAGGCCCCTTTGATTTTTTCAAAATCAAGGGGAGTTGTTGGGGTGCCAACATATAGGAAGCTATAAAGACACCAAGAAGGACCACTTTAAATTTCCCTTCATTGATCACATGTTAGAAACCCTAAAAATACATAATTTCTTCTCTTTCTTAGATGACTTTAGTGGCTACAATAAGATACAGACCCACCTAGAGGACCAAGATATGACCACCTTCACTTGTTCTTGGGGATCATTTGTTCTATAGGGTCCTCCCTTTCAGGTTATGTAATGCAGGGTAATTTTTAGGGGAAAAATTTCGCCAATTGGCTATTTTTGGGTTTCTTTTCAAAAAATAAATTCGTTATTTGGTCATTTTTAGTCTCTAATATCGCCTATATTTAATATTCGCCTACCTATCTATAAAGACGTTTTTTTCAATCCAAAACAATCGCCTAGAATACTATACTTAAGTATAATATTGGAATCCTTAAAAAATACCGTGATGTAATGCCCTTGCCACATTCCAAATGGAAGTCTTGAGTATTTTTACTGATTTCATTCATAAGAGTATGTAAATATACATCAACGACTTCAACCCTTATGGGGATGCATTTGAAGAAGCTCTAGAAAACCATGAAAATGTGCTTAAAATATGTATTGAAATTATCCTTTGTTTGAGCAATAAAAAAGTGTGAAATATTAATGGATGGAAGGGTAGTGTTAGGACATTATGTTTCTGTAAGTGGAATTACGGTTGGCCCTTCAATAGTCAAATTCATAAGCAAGATATTTGCACTAAAAAAATATAAATATGTAAGAAGTTTCTTAGGTCAAGATGGGTATTACATAAGATTCATTAAATATTTTGTGGAGAGCCTCCTGCAATAAACAATGAGAATGCAAAAATATTGGAGCACAAAAGATATTTTATTGATCGCGGGCCACTTCAAGGGGGTAACCTCCTTTGAGCAAGGTCAATACAAAATAACTCTTCGGTGCTTTCAATAGCCTCAACACATACTTATATACTAAGTCTAATCTAAACAACTATTACTCCACATGAATGTGGGATAATGCAACCTATTAACTGGACGACTTAACAACTATTACTTACTCCCCATGAATGTGGGATAATACATCATACTAATTGGATGACTTACAAAACATATGCGTCCGACAAAATATACAAACAAAATAAAGAGGGGAGTTGACACGAGTTCTTATCATCCCTTCCCTCTTAGAAAAATCTTTGTCCTTAAAGCTTTAGATGTGGAAACAGCTGCTGAATCTGAAGGAGCAGTTCCCATGTAGCATCCTCTAGTTGCATGCTAGGCCACTGAATTGAAGACCTTTGTGATGGACTGAGAGAGAAGCTGACAAGTGCGCTTATTGAGGATGGCCTCTGACTTCGAAATGATGGATCCTTCATTAACCCATTCTAGTAAAATAATTTGTGCAGTAATGTTGGCGCCGATCACTTGTTGAATGCGAGAAGGAGGAAGTGCCAATTTATAAGCAACATACCCAATCTTTTGAAGAACTATATATGGGTTAGAGATATTTGGAGCGAGTTTTTGATGCCCTTTGTCTTTCACAGAGGATTGCTTGTAATGCTGCAAACGAAGAAAAACCATATCACCAACTTGAAAAGTGTGCTCAGAACGGTGTTGATCAGCCTGTTGTTTCATGCGGGCTCTTGTCAGGTCAAGATTGTCCTGTAGGAGGTGAAGAATCTGATGTCGGTTTCAAAGAACCATGTCAATTTCCTGAACTGGTGAACTACTAGGGGTGGATGGGAGGAGTAATGGAGGTGTGTGACCATAAACTGCTTCATATGGAGTCATTTTAGATGTAGTATGGTAGGAATTATTATACCACCATTCAGCAAGAGGGAGCCACTTTTCCCACTGATGTTGTTCTTCATAGGGGCAACAACGAAGATAAGTTTCCCAATATTTGTTGATGACTGTAGTCGGACCCTCTATTGGCGGGTAATAAACTAAACTCATATGCAGTTTGGTGTCAAGGAGGCGAAAATGACTTGTGAAAGTTGTGTTGCAGTCTGAGACAATGGAATAAGGGATTCCATGAAGAAGGAATATTTGGGCCATGAAAAATTGTGCGATTGAAGAGATGATATATGGATGGAGTGTAGTTTCACCCTTGTGGTGCTGACAAGGAACACATTTGGAAACCATATGTTCAATTTCATGTTGCACCCCCTTCCAAAAGAAGTTATGGCGTGCCAGCTCATATGTTTTGATGAACCCAGAGTGTGTTGCCGATGGAGAAGCATGGAGTTCATAAAAGACCGCATGTTTAAGGTCTGTGCTCTGGGGAAGCACCAGACGACCCATGTATCTCAGAGAAAATCCATCCCAAGAGGAATATGGTACCACAGAAGGGTTACTGACCGACTGTTGGATGACTTCAGATAATGAGGATTCATTGACATAGACTTGTTGAAGAGAGTGTAACCAAGTTGGAAGAGGCATAGAAATAACTGAAAGAGAAACATGGGCATCAAATGTGTAGAAATGAGCATCCACCGCAAGATTGTCCTGAGCCTTCTTATAGTCATAATCCCTGAGTTTGATAACCCATTTCTATTGTGTTGGGGATGAGACCCATTGTTCCAGGAAATATTTCAAAATATGGTGATCAGTCTTGATGCCAAAAGTATTCTCTAAGATGGATGGCCACCACTTCTGTACTGTGTGCAAAATAGTCATCATTTCCTTCTCATATGCAGAGGTGGATAAATTATTTCCAGAATTGCATTAGTCAGTGAAGGCAATGGGATGTTCATCTTGAAAGAGGATAACCCCAAGTCCATTGTCGTAAGCATCACACTCAAGAGTGAAGAGCTTGAGAAAGTAAGGCATCTAAAAGGTGCATCGGAATGAAAGATCCAAGGGAGTATTTGAGACTGTTGAAGGTTGCAGCTGAATGAAATGGAGCTGAGCAATGATACCATGTGAATTCGTCTTAAGGAGATTTTCCATGCGGTGGGAACTGATGATGCTGAGAGAAATTGGTTGTAATCCATTGAATTTGTGTTTTTTCACAGTGACTAAAAATTGCATCCATATTTCAGCAAAATGCCATAAGATGGGTCCAAGTGTGCGTAACCATTGAGTTCCCAAAATCACATCACATCCTCCTAGAGGCATGGCAAACATGTTAGAGCGCAAGTTATAATATCCAATAGAGATACACACATTGCGGCACTTTCCTTTGCAAGGTAAGGTGCTCCCATTGGCAACCATGACTTTAAAGATGGAGCAATGATGGACAAAAATATCAGCTTGTTTGGCAATCCGAGGGTCAATGAAGTTATGGGTGCTACCAGAATCAATGAGTATTGTAAGAGGAATCTTCTTGAGGAAACCCTTGACCTGCATGGTTTGTGGGGCTGTGACTCTGACTAATGCATGGAGAGATATCTTGGGGTGTTCGTCATGAGAATGACGGTCAACAAGTAGTTGTTGAATGTCAACCTAAGTGTCTACCAAATCCTGAGCAGCTTCACAAATTTCAAGTGCAGGTGGACAATCCACATCCAGGAGATAGAGATTTTGCTCAACACATCTATGTACCTGGGTGAATTTCTTGTCACAATTATAACAAAGCCATTTTTCCTGATGTTCCCACATCTCTGCTTCAGACAAATTCTTGATAGGAGTGGTTCTAGGAGCTGGCAGATTTTGGGTTCTTTGAGGAACCATAGGTCTGAATGGAACAAGAGTGGATTTGGAGCATTGTTGAGCCCGTATCTTGTCCTCTACTAGCTTAGCCAACCTGAGGGCTTCCATCATTGTGTGGGGGTAGAACATTTTAACCTCATATCGTATTGCATCCTTCAGACCACTGATAAAACAACTAAGGTAGAATGCATCAGGCAATCCCTCGGTGTGATTAGCGAGTTTCTCAAATTCTGTCTGATACTCCCGCACAATGCCAGTTTGGCGAAGTTTGGTGAGTGCTCCTGTGAAGTCATCAAAAGCACTAGGACCAAATCGCTGTAAGAGGAGTTGGGAAAAATCTGTCCAGTTTGGCTCGGCATGAGCCTTGATGTACCAACGGAACCATTGAAGTGCTTCATGTTCCAAATGAAAGGATGCAAGGGGGACTTTATTGAAATCAAAAGTGTTATGCAAACTGAAATATTGTTCTGCCCTATAAATCCATCCAGTCGGATCATCACCATTGAAGCGAGGAAAATCCAGCTTCAGCCTACGGTAGTGGCTAAACAATGAGAACCCAGTGTCTGCAGAAGACTCAGGCTGGCGACGGTTGTCTATGGGTGAATGTTGACGATTGAGGCTAAGAAATTTTTTATCTAGATCCTCAAATTTGTACCTGATGGCGGCAAATTCTTCTTCCATTTTTTTATTTTCTCTGGCACATGTAACAACCATAAGCAGTTTTTTTTTTTTTAAGGTAATGGGTAGAAAAACAAAAATGGAGAGGGTTTTAGAAAAGGAGATTTTTTATTTGGGAAAAAATTAGGGGGTAATTGGGGTTTTACAGGGTTTTTGACACTTTTTTAAGGACAAGAAGCAGAAAATGGAAAATGAACACTGTGGAAAAATTTGAAGGCGATTGGGTGAGAATCAGAGAAGTTATGACAAACTTTAAAAATTGACAAATGTGGGATTTCGGCCTTGAGGAAGCGAAATTGGGGATAAGGGCCTCAATGAAGGAATATGCAGAATGGTAACACGAAGGTGACAATGAAATTTCAAGGAAAACAGAGCTAAATCAAGGAAGATATGGTTAAAAAACAAAAATTTATACTTTTTTTTTCATCTAAAGAACTGATCTGTGGCGGTGCTAGAAGCTGCGTTTTATCAACAGGAAATGGAGTAAATGATCTATGACAATTCTAAAATTCTGTACATTATCAACTGTAAATAGAGATGGACCCCAGGTATAATCGGCTTCCTATTGGTTCAAAGGTAGTCACTCAGCCACCAAGGCTGTCTCAGGCTTGAGTATTGGGGCAGTACCCCTCACTTCACAGTGCAGGTAAAACTGCTAACTGCTTAGCCAAAAATGACAACTCTTTGGTTGTCCTCATGGATGAGAATCTAGTCAATATGGTGGGGATCGTTACCCTTTTCGCTTGGCAGGTCCTCTCAATGGCCAGCTACTTCGAGGTTCCTGTGGTACTCCTCACAATGAGATTTAGGGCTATGCCCAAGTACTTCCCACAGTTAAGCGGATAGGGTTTATTCCTTGATCCGAATGAAAAATACTGCTGCAAGAAGAAGAACTACTGCAATAATCACAGTGCTAGAAAAAATGTGGTAGAAATTCCACCCAATGCTCAAAAACTCGTAATTAGAGCTAAGGTTTTAAGATGAAAACTTTTAAAATGAGCATAACCCGATATATATTGCTCAGAATCACTATTATAGCCTATTTCTGGAACTGGAACAACCACTCTTCTACTACCCACAATGTCGAAATAGAAATCTGGGCACCTAGTCAAAATATTTTCGCTCTGCAATTTCCGCGGCCGTCACCAAAATTCTGAAAAAATGCTGATTTTAAATCCCCAATACCTCCACTTTTAGAACTCCAAATGAGATGATTGTTTTTTTGAAACTATGTATTTTTTAAAGAGGAATTCATATATGTAACCTTTTTCTTCTGATTCTATGTAAAAAAATTTAGAATTTGATCTGAAAGTCAACGCCCAATTTTACCCTCTCTTTTTTTTTAAGAAAAAAAATTTCCCACTTGTGCCAAGGAAAGTGCTCTGATACTAGATGTGGAGAACCTCCTGCAATAAACAATGAGAATTCAAAAATATTGGAGCACAAAAGATATTTTATTGATCGCGGGCCACTTCGAGGGGGCAACCTCCTTTGAGCAAGCTCAATACAAAATAACTCTTCAGTGCTTTCAATAGCCTCAACACATACTTGTATACTAAGTCTAATGTAAACAACTATTACTCCACATGAATGTGGGATAATGCAACCTATTAAATGAACGACTTAACAACTGATACTTACTCTCCATGAATGTGGGATAATACATCATACTAATTGGACGACATACAAAGCATATGCGTCTGAAAAAATATACCAACAAAATAAAGAGGGGGGTTGACACAGGTTCTTAACATATTTTAGTAAACTAGTTTCCCCTATGTTTTTTCTATTTACCATCGATGCAAAATTTGAAATTATGGAACAACTATTGTCAAGAGGCATTTGAGTGCATCAAATAGAAGATAATGCAATCCCCTGCATTACAAGGACCTAAGTGGGAGATACCCATACACATCCACTCAAATGCATTAGATAAGACAATTAGTGTAGTGCTAGGACAAAAGGAAGATATCAGATCCCTATGCAATATACTACATCAACAAGAACCTAGCAAGAGCATGGATGAATTATATTGTTACAGAGAAGGAATTCATTGTTGTGGTATATGCAATCAATAAATTCAGACATAAAATCACATGTTATTATGTATTTTTCCATACTGGCCACTCAACAATTAAATACTTAATGAATAAATCGTATGTCAGTAGCAGGGTGATCATATACTATTATTATTGCAAAAATTTGATATTACAATATTTGATAAGCCTGGAAAACATAATGTAGTAGCGGATTTCTTGTCAAGACTTATCCATGTTGCATATAAGAAATTTGTGGATGATGCAATTTATACAGATGACCATCTCTTCCCTATATCAACAAATACCCGATGATTTGATGACATAGAAAACTACCTATCTATAGGGAGGTTTCCTCAACATTTAAGCAAAAAGGTGTTAGTGATTGAGAAAAATATGAAGAAACTTGAACTTTAAAACTTTAATTCATAATAGCAGTGCATATAAATCTCATCAATAATCCAAAGACATAAACCAAACCATAGAACACAAGATATACCCTGGGAAAACCCTACTGATTCATAGGATAAAAAACCCAACAAACAATCTTAGAATATGATAGATTTGTAGCAGAGAATGATTACAACACAATAGAATATTGCTTTCATAGAGAGCACCAGAGAGGGGAGATCGAATAGAACATCGTACCTAACTTTCCAAGTGCATAGAACTTTAATAACAAGTCAAATTAGGTTTTAACACAAAAATAGAATGGTTGCATATAGGAACAACTTGTTAACACTTTGAACACTGATCCATCTTCAATCATGTGCCCCCATGGTCTAGTGCCAAGTTGGCACTCCATAATTATCTCCCACAAGAAGATATGTGCCTTCCATTAATTAACTAACTCTAACTAAGCTTAACATAATGGTACTACATGCAACTGAATGGAACAGAGTGTAACTGCATACAACTAAGTGTAACTGAACTGAACTAAATGTAACTGAATTAAACTGAATGTAACTAAACAGAACTGAATGTAACTGAATGTAACCAAACTAAATGTAATTGAACTGAACTGAATGTAGTGCTACTCCATCAGTGTTTATTTCCAACCATCACTTGCATAAATTAAGGAGTTGATTCCTTAATTAACTGAACTTGTTTACCATAATTAATACTCAATTGATATCTAATCAATTCGAGTACTTGGTGGAAACATATGCAATTCAAGTTCGCTCTATTTCTCTATGCTTCTATTAAATATCTCTGCATGGTCCATATGTGTTTTCATTAAATAATCATCTGTATCATATCATACTCATAAGATCGTTTCCAAACCTATTATCATATGTATTTCCCCGGGTCATATAGTCACGTGCTAAAGTAAATCACTCTAGGCGTAGCTAATCCCCAAAGGAGACTTGTAGCACCTGCTGACCATGACTAGCCATACATCGCATAGTATATCTACTTTACATAGTAAAGTACACCACCTCACAACATGAGGATATTCGTATGACTACACAAGCCTACTGTCCACCTCAATCATATGAGGATATTTGTAGGGCTACACAAGACTACTGTCCACCTCAATTAGATGAGGATATTCGTAGGGCTACACAATCCTACTGCATCACCACCTCAATCATATGAGGATATTTGTAGGACTACACAATCCTACTGTCCACCTCAATCATATGAGGATATTCATAGGGCTGCACAAGCCTACTATCCACCTCAATCATATGAGGATATTCGTAGGGCTACACAAGCCTACTGTCCATCTCAATCAGATGAGGATATTCGTAGGGCTACACAAGCCTACTGTCCACCTCAATCATATGAGGATATTCATAGGGCTACATAACCCTACTGTCCACCTCAATCATATGAGGATATTCGTAGGGATACACAATCCTACTGTCCACCTCAATCAGATGAGGATATTCATAGGGCTACACAATCCTACTACATCACCACCTCAATCATATGAGGATATTTGTAGGACTACACAAGCCTACTGTCTTGATATTACTCATAGGACCTTACAACATCACCACCTTAATCATATGAGGATATTCGTAGGACTACACAAGCCTACTATCTTGATATTACAAGACTGGAGAATGACTCCCGATGTTGTAATCTATGCACTCCCTCTCAGCGAGAGAGACATTCTCTACCATACCAAGCTTATCTCAGAAGTGTTTAAACTTCGTCACAAATAGAGGCTTGTCACAAATTTGCAATATTCTCATCAGTACCTATGTACTAGAACTCATGACCATGAGTTCAATGAAGTGAAACTTCATCTCAAATGTGTTTAATCATAAAACACATATAGGGTTTTCGAGAAAGCTTGACTATTAACACCTAATGACTGTAGGCTCAAGTCTTTCACCCTAGTAGGTAGCATCCCACACTACACTACTCCTCAGTATGTATTACTATTCACAAAACATATTTTTCTTTTGTAGTACTCTCATACATACATCTTTCTTCTATAGTACTAGCCACAATACACTTACCTTTTGTAGTACTAGCCTCAAATTACATCTCTTATCTCATGCTAAAATAATAGCTGGATAGCACAATCAAATAATAGGTCTTCCATGTATCAAATACAATAAATAGCCTATTCTAATGTACCTCAAAGGTACTCAAACATATGCTCAGTAGTAAGCATAAAATACAACAGGTCTGCTCAAAGACCAACCAGATACTTACACAAAGTAGCATCATCTGGATCCAATCTAGAATAAAGTTTCTCTAAACTAGAAACCATGGATTTTTAAATCCATCACATACAACAGTATATAGTAAATGTGTAATAACATGCATAAAGAAAGACTTGTCTTTTCTTTCACTCTTCAACATTCGTTCACATCTTGAATCTTCTATTATATATAGAAGTTCTTTGTGAGCTTGCCATTCTTTGTGATGTTCTTCAAGTCATGATCAGTTTCTCAGTGATCCTTCTCTTTATATTTCCAGCACCCCAACTACCTCTCTGAGAGGTTTAAACTATTCTCTAACATTCCAGACTACAAATAGTCTCTGAGAATTTTGACCATGTCTCTTCTAATGTGGATTCTCTCCACAATCCATCACAACCCTTGGATGCCTAAGTCATGTACAATGACTGACTGGTGGGGACTTTATCTGTTGTCTCCTATGAAGACACATCAATACTCCCTCTTCAACTAGAGGAGTTATTATGTACTATACCAAGCTTGTCCTGGACACAATCTTAATAAGAATACTGACAATGTTGCTCATCTATGGATATGTACCATGTCTCAAATATAACTGACTAGAACCCTTAAAAGATTTACTACTTTTCAACATGCTCTATCTAGAGGAACACATGTGAGCTTCCTCGATCACTATATTGGTCATATTTCATATATATTTAAAACTCTCTTTTACTGGTCAAGACATATACGAGTCCACATACACTTGTACCAAGTAGGTACCACAACACATGCTTTGTACATATCTATGTACAAATTGCAAAGCACATAACAAATCCTGGGACCTATGACTAACCAAATATGTCTCAACTGACTTGATATCCTCCAAATATGAAATAATAAAATTTTCATATTTACCTTCATATGTGTGGCTATGGATTTGTAGTCCATCATCCTGAAACTCTTTAGGCTCTTTTACTACACATTTTCCTTAACTAAGGAAAATATTTGTCTGGTGACTGCCACACCACTAATCATAAGAATCATAACAATATTCTTGAATACATTTCTCATCTTCCTTCTGAATATGAGCATCATGCATATCTCCTTTTTAAAGGAGGTACATCAACCAGTTACGCTGGTTCTTCAGGAGCTAGTGAGACTAGCAACTCCCTCTCACCATCTAAATGTGAGAATCATAATATGGTTTCTCCATCATGGAGATTTATGCTCATCTATATATGAAGCTCTTATTTGACAAATGAATTTAAAAAAGATAGAATATCTATAGGATTCTTCACATCTATCAGAATATAATTAACCCATCTATTTTTTCTGCTTCCTAAGAAACATAGGAACCTCCCGAATTGTTCTCTTTCAAGCTCAGCCATCAAAATGACTCCACATTCATGTCCTTCTTTACTTGTAGGTAAGGGCATATTAATTTTCCCTACAAGAAAAATTATTCTCATCGTTAGAACCATTTCATACTCATGAATTTTATTCACTTGAAATACTTTCAATATACTGATAAAGATTTACTTAGTTATATATAGATATTGACCACCCGATTCATCATAACCCATTATAATCTTATGTACTGATATGCAGCCCTATATCATTCCAAAAATTCATTTTATGAAAGAAATATACAACCCAATGTTCATATCTCATGAGGTAAGCATGAATCCCTCTATCTATCCATTCATGTAGTCTTATGTTCATAGTTTGTGACACAACCATGGTGCCATAAATCTCATGTCTTATGAATGATGTTTTTGGCCTTATATTAGTCCTACATAAGTCTTATATCGATATTTATATCATCTCGCAAAATTTGGACTTGTGAGATTGATAACATTCCAATAAAGATAGGAACAACAATGTATATGCTCAACGCAATTCCAAGTCCATGAATACAGATTGTAAAAAAAAAAAAACTAATTTTATAAAAGCATATGATAATTAAATAATCATGCATCCCAACATTCATCAATCATGGCAAACTTTCATATCTCATGAATCAATCATGCAACTCTATATTTATGAAACAAGTATGCAACTCTATATTCATATCTTTATGAAACAATCATTCATCCTTTATATTTGTAACCATGCATGCTCTATATTCATATTTTATAAAATAAGCATGCATGCTCTATATTCATATCTTATGTACAATCATGCATCCTCTATATTCATATTTTATAAAATAATCATGCATGCTCTATATTCATATCTTATGAACAATCATGCATCCTCTATATGACTGTAATGAAAATATTCAAAAGCATATAGATCTAAATAACATATAATAAAAAATTAGGTACTTATCTTTTATTGTTTTGCATGCTCCCTCTTGATCTCTTCTTCCTTGTGGAGATTACTATAGTCCCTCAGTCTTGATCTCTTTGTAAATTTGAGTGAATGCAGGAGGTAACAAATCTCTGCCTGGAGAAACTGGATCCCATGCAACCTGAAGCGAATGTTCTTCTTTAAAAAAAACTTCTTCCAACGATCCTCCTCTTCCTTGGATGAGATCTCAACTCTATGAAGCTCTCATTATACACAAGATCCATTGAATAATGATAATATCCAACTTACAACTCTTGGGGTTGTTCCATCAATTGGTCCACTTTCAAAAAATGTCCATAACACGAATTCTGAGAATTTCATCTTCAAATACCTTATCGTATCTCTTGCATAGTTGCGGATTTTTAAAATATTCTCATGTGTGAGCTAAATCAGCCAATTTCGGAAGTGGGTTTTCAACCGTTTTGTCTCATTCTTCATGGATGGATAAAAAACGTCTCCATGAAATTTGTCTCCTAAAAAGTGACGGAAATAGTGCATATTGACTTGCTCTTTAATTCGCCCTGCATAAAGAGTCCTCACTCACTGAGGTCAAGTAAACATCTATATCATTCTCCTCAAGAATGATTCACACTCTTGCATTCAATTTGGAAGTATCTTCAAATCGGTCTTCCGATTAGATGGATATCAATGCCATGGCTCCAAGCTCTTTGCTCAAAACTTTTCAAGATCACGTAGGCTTTAGTTGCTTGCACAAACTAAGCTCTTGCACTCCCTTGCTCTGATACCATGTTAGTGATTGAGAAAAATATGAAGAAACTTGAACTTTAAAACTTTAATTCATAATAACAGCGCATATAAATCTCATCAATAATCCAAAGACATAAATCAAACCATAGAACACAAGATATACCCTGGGAAAACCCTCTACTAATTCAGAGGATAAAAAACCCAGCAAACGATCTTAGAGTATGATAGATTAGTAGCAGAGAATGATTACAACACAATAGAAGATTGCTTTCACAAAGAGCAACAGAGAGTGGATATCTAATAGAACACCGTATCTAACTTTCCAAGTGTATAGCACTTTAATAACAAGCCCAAATAGGTTTTACAACAAAAATAGAATGGTTGCATGTAGGAACAACTTGTTAACACTTTGAACATTGATCCATCTTCAATCATGTGCCCCCATGATCTAGTGCCAAGATGGCACTCCATAATTATTCCCCACAAGAATGTATGTGCCTTCCATTAAATAACTAACTCTAACTGAGTTGTTAACTGAGCTGAACATAATGGTATTACATGCAACTGAATGGAATTGAGTGTAACTGCATACAACTGAGTGTAAATGAACTGAACTGAACTGAATGTAACTGAACATAACTGAATGCAACTAAACTAAACTTAATGTAGTGCTACTCCATCAGTGTTTATTTCCAACCATCACTTGAATAAATTAAGGAGTTGATTCCTTAATTAACTGAACTTGTTTACCATAACTAATACTCAACTGATATCTAATCAATTCGAGTTTACATGGTGGCAACATATGCAATTCAAGTTCTCTCTATTTCTCTGTGCTTATATTAAATATCTCTGCATGGTCCATATGTGTTTTCATTAAATAATCATCTTTATCATATCATACTCATAAGATCATTTCCAAACCTATGATCATATGTATTGCTCTAGTTCATATAGTCACATGCTAAAGTAAATCACTCTAAGGGTAGTTAATCCCTAAAGGAGACTTGTAGCACCTGTTGACCATGCCATAGCCATACATCGCATAGTATATCTACTTTACATAGTAAAGTACACCACCTCACAACATGAGGATATTTGTAGGAATACACAAGCATACTATCCACCTCAATCATATGAGGATATTCGTTGGGCTACACAAGCCTATTGTCCACCTCAATCATATGAGGATATTCACAGGGCTACACAAGCCTACTGTCCACCTCAATCATATGAGGATATTCGTAGGGCTACACAAGCCTACTGTCCATCTCAATCAGATGAGGATATTCGTAGGGCTACACAAGCCTACTGTCCACCTCAATCATATGAGGATATTCATAGGGCTACATAACCCTACTGTCCACCTCAATCATATGAGGATATTTGTAGGGATACACAATACTACTGTCCACCTCAATCAGATGAGGATATTCGTAGGGCTACACAATCCTACTACATCACCACCTCAATCATATGAGGATATTTGTAGGACTACACAAGCCTACTGTCCACCTCAATCATATGAGGATATTCATAGGACTACACAAGCCTACTGTCTTGATATTACTCACAAGTATTTACAACATCACCATCTCAATCATATGAGGATATTCGTAGGACTACACAAGCCTACTATATTGATATTATAGGACTGGAGAATGACTCCCAAAGTTGTAATATCAACAAAAGGAACATTACAATAGAGTGAAGAAGAGTGCCACTTTCTCATGGATCCATGGGTGCTTATTCAAGCAAGGACAAGATCAGATATTGATAAGGTGAATAAGAGAATATGATGTTCATGACATTATTCATGCATGTCATAGTAAACACTATGGTGGAAATTATGTGTAATAACCCCAATTTTGACTTGGAATGTATTTAATCAAAATTATGTAAATGACGTAAATACGCTAGTATGGATTCCTAGTGTGGAGCTCAAGGCCAAGGCCCAACTAGTGAATTTCTAGGAAAGTATGATATATATATTTTTATTTGGACCCAATGGGTGGCTCATCATGCCAATTCAAAATGTAAGTAAATGTTATGTTGGAAAATAATAAAATGGTCCAAGATGGTTTTGTAAAGAGCACTAGAGGGGCTATGATTCCACCAAAGGGGAAGAGGAAATGAAGGCCTATGGGAGACTACATCCTTTGTTTCTAAGTGTAAACCTTATAACTCATCCAAAATTATGCCATGTTCTTTAAATGAGTCGATTACCTTCCCTTGACTATTAACCCAATCATTGAATGCATGTGTGAGGATGGCGAGGAAAGTCACTTCATGTAGTTATTGAAGCATGTGGGTGGTGACAGTTTTGTCAGTTGTCAAGAGTCATTTTATTCTATTGTCAGAAGCTATGTCAGTTTTATTTTCACCCTTATCGCATATCCATAGGAGTCGACACTCAATCTATCATTCTCTCATGCATGCTTCTACACTAGCAAGAGCTTCCCATTGATGTTCATGACCATTACTAGACTGTGTTTTGAACCTAGAAATTTGAATTTGGAGATGGAGCTGGATTTTAGGAAGGAAAAATAGATGGTTGTAAGTGAGCATAGATTTTGGGAAAATTAGGAAGCCTTACCCATGTAGTTATGCTACTTGTTGATTCCCAAGAATCCATAATTTATGATATAGGAGGTTCTCCAACAACATATAGCATATTGTACTCTTACTGCACACACTGGTATGCACTGTAAGGGTTGGATTTCCTTAGGAAATTGTTGATCAATGAAGGGAAATTCCTTCCTTGTGTTGTGTAGGGAAATTGTATGGAGTACCATGGCTGTGATGGTTGAGTGAGATCTTTGTAGAGCTCTATATGAGTTGTTGTTCAAGCATAGAGAGAAGAACATGTTGTCATATGAGTGAGAGAATCCCATAGGTGTTTCCTTCACCCTAGTGACCTCATAGCCCATCTTGGGGGTGGCCTCTCGGCAGAAAGAGTATATGCTAAACATAGTGCCTAATGTTGGGTGGAAAATCACTCATATGAATCCAATTACTTGGGTCTTCTTTGTTAAAGATCAGTATTCTTTTGTTTATGATCTGGAATGACTTTTATGTATATGTTTGTAAGGATTAAGCTTTCATATGCATGCTAGATGTTTGTAGACATTTTATTTCCACTATATATTTTGATTATACACCTGCACACATGTTTTTATTGTTATGAAATTTGTAATCATGGTTATGGGAGAAATTTAGAAGACCGCACTAATGTAATGTCCCCTTCTCCTGATTGGAATGAGGGATAGGAACATCACATTATGCATCTAGGAGGACACCTTAAAACATTTTTAAGACTGGGTGCTATTGGAAAACACTATATAAGGATGCATCAAATTATGTTTCAAGGTGTGATGAATGTCAAAATACGGGGAATCCTACAAAAAAGGATGATATGATTCATCCTCAAGTGACATTGGATGGTTTTGAGAAATGGGGACATGAATTTGTATGACCCATTGATCCTCCATCAAATAAAAAACAACACAAACTGGTTTGTACTAATTATTTGAAAAAATAGGTAGAGTTCAAGGATCTAAGATTGGCAAATGAAGAATCAGTAGAAAAGTTCTTAACTAAAGAGAATTTCTCCATATTTGGAATTCCAGGAGAGTGAATAAATGACAGAGGGTCTCAATTCACCTCATATTTGATTAAGGATCTCATGAATCAAAACAAGGTGAAACATACAAAATAAGCCTATTGTCACCCTTAGTAAAATTCTAGGTCAAGTGGAGGAAAGAAATAGAGAAATATAAAATATTATGACGAAGACAGTACATACTCCAAATTCATAGAAGGGATTGGGCCCAAAGGATTCTTGAAGCTGCATGGGCATACAATACCACATGGAATATATACATAGGTCTTACCTTCTATGAATTAGTCTATGGAAAGAAGATCATGCTACCGATTGATTTGATCTTAAGACATTAAGAATATCAATAGATATCAATATGGATTTTTCATCAGCTCAAAATGAAAGACTATTACAACTTAATTATCTAGATGAACTAAAACAACAAACTCTTTATCACATAGATTTGATCCAGCAACAGAGGAAAATATGGCATGACAAATCCATAAAGACAAAAGACTTTAAAGAAGGAGATTGGGCTCTACTTTATGGTTCGAGATTTGAATATTTTAAAGGGAATTTAAGAACAAGATGGTTAGGTCCATATCAAATTGAGATTATCTATGACAATGGATCGGTAAAAATCAAAAACTATAGATGAAGATCAAATACCTTTGCTAGTGAATGGGAATAGGATGAAAATCTACAAGAAATCTCTATCAAAGGTAGAGTTTACTAAAAAATGCAAAGAGGACTATTTAATACTAATACAAAGAAGAAATGCCCCTCTTTTATATTAATATTTTGGCATGCAGGGAAAAAAATTATGCAATAAAACATTTCTAGATGAAAACCTATTTTGAGGTATTTAGGATAGTTTGAGAGATTGAAACCCCCATTGAGGAAATCTGACAGTTTGTAAAACAATTGCAACAAATTTTTTTTAAGTAAAAACATCTTCTGGGATGCTTAAGATAGGTCATAGGTTGAAAATCTCTTTCAGAGACAGCCTATGGTTTGTAGAATAAAAAAATGAATAAATGATTTTTTTTTCTCTTATTAGTTTTGCAGTTTCATCTAATTACAATAGGAATCATATAACTTGTTAACTTCTTGCATGGCAATGCATGCAATAGAATTTATATCCATGTTTTAGCAAACTGCTCCTATGCACAAGTGCTATCCATCATTTATCCCTACAAAATACAAAACATAGTAGTATAATGAGATTCCTATAATCTCAGAAATACCGAAAATTTAAGAAATTCCAAAAGAGATCCAAGACTTAATGCAAAATATTATTGAAAATGAGGAATGTCCTATGACTCTATGGTTTGAATTAAGATCATAGATTTATGTAGAAGGATAGCACTGACATTAATCAATGAGATGGATAAAAAATAAGGACCCTAGACAATTGTGTTTCAAGGTGATGTCAACCAATTATGTTGACAGTATTTGTCGCTAATATGTTAAGTGTCATATATCAAGTTTTTGGTCCATTCCAACTTTTTGGGGTCTCTTCATACTTATCCTTGGTTCTCTTCTAGTGCTTTTCCAACTCGGACATGGATCTTCTTAAATCTATGTTTGCAAGCCATATGTTTCTTTTATTTCCTGATATGTGAAAATGATTAGGAAATGGGACAACTATTCAAATGGATAATTGAGTTTGTTGTAATCCTTTGTTCGAGTGTTAATCATAATTTCTACAATCTATCTGAGCCATCAATAGTTCTCTTCTATGGTTTAGGAAGAGTTATGTACTCTTTTTAGCTTGATCTTTCCATAGTTCTACCAATACAACTCTAGTATTTTTTTCATGCATGTATGGAATTTGTATGATACCAAGGTTTTGGCAAGTTGTTTTCAAATATTTAGTAGAATCCATGTTATGAAGCAATGTTGTTAATTAGTAGAGTAGAATTGGAACTCCTTTTATAAAACTCCATGAAATTTCAAGTTTTATTTTTATAGAAATTAAGTGGCTTGAATTATTGCAAACTCATATGGGGGATTTCCTATGTGAGTCTATGTTTAGGTAAGGTTCACAGATTTTTGTAAAATGAAAGCACTTCCATTAATCAATGGAATGGAATGACTAGCATGGTCAACTGCACTATTGTAGAGACCATACTCCACAACATGCACACTCCCAATTAAATAGATGCAACATTTTGAATTAGATTGTTATACTATTTTTTTTTCTTGCCAATGTTTAGGTGAGGTTCTATGGTGGATTTCCTATATGATTCTTTGTTTAGGTAAGGTTCATGGATTTCTATAAAATGAAATAGCTACCATTCATCAATGGGATGGAATGATTAGCACAATCAACTACACTATTATAGAGACCATACTCCACAACAAGCGCACACCCAATTAAATATTTAGATGCAACAAATTTGAATCAGATTGTTTCAAAATTGGTGTTGGATAACCAAACTTAGGAAACAAGTATTGCATTTTAATTAGTAGTACCTAAATACATTTCCTTCAATTATAAGGAAAACAAACTACATAGATTCACATCTCTATATTGGATTACATATTGTACTACAGGAACAACTACAAAATTCCTCTGCTTCAAAATCCACATCGCAGGTAGTTAGGCTAAGAATTTGATATCTATATTATCAAAGAGATTGACTATGTGAATTTCCCACACCTACATTTGCTTCATTTAAGTTGGTTGAACTAACTAATATTGCTTGACCAAAAAGGGTTAGGTTCCCCATACTTGAGGCCAGTTTGCGCCTTGAAACCAAGGAAGGATTGAAAAACCATAGGCTTGACTTGTACTAAATACCCCTATATTACCCAGAGGTGTTGCAATAAAATTTGGAGCATAGGACCATGCACTAGTAGGAATAAGGGGAGGAGTGTGTTGGAGTCATTTATCCAACATTCACACTTGTTTGGTCAATTTTGGCCTATTTACCCACTATACTAAGTTTAATTGACTTAATTGGCATTAGATGAGCACACCATGACATCAGCTTGAGCACACCCATGCATTCATTCAATCAAGGAGGCCAACTAAGCCTTCTCGTTCAATCAGGGAGGCTAACTGGGCTTCCTCCTTCAATCGGGGAAACATTCTAGGGTGATCTAAGTGTCATAAGTGCACCAAATAGATAATTGATTATTGTTTCACCTAACAATCAGTTAAGCTGAGTTGTAAAGGTGCCTCCATCATGAAATTGTCTATTTTGGGCTGATTGGGATGAACTGGAGTGAGTGAATGCGCCCCCAACCACTTCTAATGACTAGTATCACTTCGTTTAACTTCATCGGAGCTAATTGGAGTTAGGGATGTGCTACCACCTTGAATTGGACATGAAGTGACATGTGTTGAGTCACATTTAGTTAGACTCGGTCATCTATTGCACTCTGATTCAGTTAAGACTCGGTTAGAGTCAATCATGGCTAGATTAGTGGTTAAATAAGTGTGTCTATTGTGGCTGACATTTAGTTAAGCTACATACATCCATGCAATTCGAATGACCTCCTTGTGAAATCGAATTGTCTTGGAATTCATGCATTCTGCATGACATTGTATTGTATTATTCATTATTTTACTGATTATATAGAGCTGCAACCTCCTATTGCAGTACCGTTACATCATTTCATGTGTAATTTTTCATTGAATCACTTGTGAGTTTGTACTTTGTCCCAAGATTGCTGTGACGGAATTAATATGGTATCAGATCCATGGCGGGATGAAGCTCTATTCTTCAAAAACATGATTTTTCTTGGATCTAGCATGCAAAATTGAGCAAAAAATCTCAAAATTTCCAGCACTGCACCAGAACCTGAAGGTTTACCACTTAATACCCAAAGTAAAAGAATTGTTGATCAAGCTTGCTTGATCAATTATGTTGGGTGTGATGAAAACTTGAAATGTGTAGGCTGTCTGACCTTATGGTGACTTTATTGTGTTGATTGCAGGTTTTTACAGGTTCACTGCATTCGCTACAGCAGAGAAATGGCTTCTTCCATATATATTCTAACTCCTTTCAATTACCACCAATAGAAAGGAGACATGGAGATTCAACTACGTGCTAAGGGACTCTACAGAGCCACTATGGATACCGAGGAAGATCCAAACCATGTTGTGGACAAGGCTATATTTTTTAACAAAATGGATGAAGATTTTGGGTTTCTGTGTCTCTCTATCTCTAAGTATATTCTATTCAATATCATGGGATTGAAGACTCTGAAAGAAATTTGGGACCAAATTTCCTCCCTGTATGACAAATAGGATTATTTGAGGATTTATCAGCTAGAGAATGAGTTGATTTCTCTTCAACCTGGCAATTTCGAAATTCTCAATGAATTCTTCACAAAATTAAAGTATCTAGTCCTACAATTGAAGAAGTGTGAGGTGAAGAAGGAGGATGATCAACTCATTCTCACCATTCTCTCCAAACTTGGTGCGGATTACTCTGTATTTGTTTCCATGTTTCATTTCAGGAAGCTCACAACCCCTATATGGATGATGCCTTCTCTCAATGCCTTTATTGAGTCCCTAACAAATGATCATGAGAAGCTTGTTCAAATGGGGATCATTTAATCCTCAAAAGATCAAGCCCTATTTGCTTCGAGGCCCAAAGATCCGAATGGTAAAGGAAAGTAGAATATTTCATACAATAAATTTGATGCACCAAATCCTAAAGAAAAGAACCAACAGTAAGAAGAGTCTTCCGGCTCGAATAAACACAAGAACAAAGGAAACCATGAAAAAGAGAAATTCAAGTGTTCTTATTGTGGGAAGAGATTCCACCCTGAACATGCCTGCATGAAGAAGAAGCTTGATGGGATGACTTCTCTCCTCGAGAGAAACAATATCAATCTTCCAGAGAGTGTTCGGAAGAGAGATAACCAATATCGGGATACCCAACAAGAAAGAGGACATGCTCTCATGGCAAGCACCTCGAAGCCCACAGCTCTACTCATAGACTCTGGAGATTTGAATCACATGATGGAAAGCATAGATTCCTTTGCATCCCTGGACACCAACAAAAGCATTCCCATCCACATGGGAGATGATACTACCATCATTTCGAAAGGAAAAGGTATAGTAAATATTGAACATGGAATTTTTTCAATGTTTTGTATGTACCCTCCTTGGCCTCCAACCTCCTGAGTGTATATCAAATGACTCATACCGAAGTGCCCAAGAGAGTAACCTTCAGCCCCAATTATGTAGAAATCACTGAGATTGCATCCAGGAAGCTTGTTGCAAAATTATTGGCAAACCATCATGCTAATGCCTATGAGTTTTCTCATTTTGTGGCGGATGCAAAGCCCACCGCTCTTCTGACTCATGGAAATGAGGTCAATATACTATGGCATGAGAGATTTGGTATTTTAAATTTCAAGTACTTGCAGCAACTTTAGAAAAATTCCATGGTGGAAGGCCTCCTAGTCATTAAAACTACCACCGGATTTTGCAAAGGTTGTATTGTAGGAAAAAACCCTGAGCACAAGTTTGATTGGGGAAAGGCAAGTCGTGCATCAAGTATCTTGGGGATGATTCATTCTGATATCAATGGACCGATTCCCACCACATCCATGAATGGAACTCGGTATATACTCACCTTTATAGATGATTTTTCTAGATACACTTGGGTTTTCTTCATCAAGAAAAAATCTGAAGTTTTGGAGAAATTAATTGAGTTGAAAGCACTAATTGAGAATGCCTATGGGAGAAAGATTAAATATATGAGATATGATAATAGAGATGAATATATCAGTCATGTATTTCTGCAAATATGTTCAGACAATGGGATCAATATCTAACATTCCATTCCCTACACTCCTCAACAAAATGGTGTAGCGGAAAGGAAAACCCGCTCTCTCAAGGAGATGACCACATGCATGTTGGAAACAAAAGGATTGGCTGCAAATTTATGGGTTGAGGCCATGAATGTTGCTGATCACATTCAGAACAGAGTGCCACACTCTTCCATGAAAGGTATGACTCCTTTCGAAGTCTATTTTGGACACAAGCCAAATGTGTCAAATTTCAGGGTGTTTGGGTCCACTGCATGGGCCCGAATTCCCCATGACAAGAGGAAGGATTTGCAACCACAAAGCGTTGAATGTTTGTTCGTTGCATATCTAGAATAATCCAAGGGATTAAAGCTACCGAATATTAGAACCAAAAAAAAATTCATTGAAAGAAGTGTCCAATTTGAAGAGCCTCTCCAACAGGTAGAACTAGTCACGAAGAAAACTCTTGAAATTCCCTCCTGTTCTGCTGACTATTTGGATGATGAAATTGGGAGTGATGGCTATGATATTGCTGATATTATGTCTGATATCAGTTAGAAACATATATCAGGTTCAGAATCATATTATGAAGTGCATTCACATCTCCCAACTTGGGCCAAGAAGACACTCTCTTCCGTTGGGGAAAACATTGGAAATCTTGTTGATCCAAGAAGAACCCGGTCTGATTTTCAAAGAGCAGGTATTACTATCTATTTTCATGATTCATTACTGTCCAAGACCTGTTATTTAATGATTGTTTCAGTTCCTAATTCTTACTACCATACTCGGAAATATCCGATATGGAAAGCTACTATTAACGAAGAGTTTAATTCTTTTCAAAAAAATGTTACTTGGGAGCTAGTTTCTCTTCCACCTGGGAGGAAATTGGTTCAATGCAAGTGGGCGTTTCAGAAAAAGGTTGATGCTGATGAAAAAACCTGAAAATATAAGGTAATTCTGATTTCAAAAGGGTTCTCCCAGGTCCAAGGTGTGGACTATCATGAGACCTTTGCACCGGTGGCAAAGATGGACTCCATCAGCCTATTTTGGCCATTGCGGCATCCAAGCACTCGGAGGTGCATCATATGGATGTCAAGAGTGCATTTATACATGGAGACCTGTATGAGTAAATATATATGAAGCAGTGCTAGGGGTACACATCAGATCCTTCTTTGGTTTTCAAATTGTAGAAATCATTATATGGGTTGAAACAGGCCCCAAGATCATGGTATGCCAAGATGGATGCCTTTCTGCTTTCACAAAACTTCCAAAGGTGTAAATATGATCCGAATGTGTATATACATAAGTATTATGGTAATTTACTTATCATTGTTTTATATGTTTATTATCTTTTGATTACAGGAAGCACACTTGCTTCCATTGCTTTCATAAAATCTGCTCTTCATGATGCATTTGAGATGAGCAATTTGGGGCTCTTGAAGCAATTTATAGGGGTGGAAACATCCCAAGAATTTGATGGGATAAGGGTAACTTAGTATAAATACATTTAAGACCTGTTAGTTAAGTTTAACATGGCTGAATGTAAGTCTTCCCCATTCCCTTTCCTCTAAGGGATCAGCCTTGAAGAGGGAAAATCCACTCCACCCATGGATTGCACTATCTACCGCCAGCTGATTGGTAGCTTGCTTTACTTGACACATTCACAGCCTGATATTTGTTATGTGATGAATATTGTATCAATATACATGCAGAAGCCTCATGACCGGCATTGGAAGTCATTCAAGAAGACCCTTCAGTACATTAAGGGCACAAGATCCTACAGCATTCACTATGTTGCAGATTCTGAGCTAGAGTTGGTTGGTTATACAGATTCAAATTGGGAAGGGGATTCTATTGATCAAAATTCTACTTCCACATATGTCTTAATTATGTTTGGTGGTGGCCCCATTTTCTGGTCTAGCAAAAATCAGGCCGCCATTGCATTGTCTTCAGCAGAGGTCACGTACAAGGGAGCAGTTAATGCTTGCATCCAAGCGGTTTGGTTACAAAGCATTCTTTTAGAGTTTGAGATTGGTAGTAATTTTTCCACAGTCATATTTTGTGACAACCAAATTTATATTAATATATCCATAGATCCAGTTACCAAGAAGAGGACCAAACATGTTGATATACACATGCACTACATCATGGAGCTCGTGCATGACAGGACCATTGTTCTGCAATACTATCCTACAGATTAGAAAATTAAAAATATCTTCACCAAGATATTTATAGAGAAAAATTTCACTTACCTCCATTCACTATTTAGGGTGAGTTCATAAGGGTGATCAGATTACTTCTTCAGTGTTCATCTTGAGTGGGGGGTTTCCCACTGGGTTATTCCTCTTTCCTCACTTAGATTTTATTTTGAGCATTGTTAGAGTTATATTTTTGTATAGGGTGACCTATGGCCTTTGTTGTCGAGGCCCTGGCATTTCATGCATTGTATTTTTACTCCTCCTGAGTATAGCTTAAGGGGGGGTGTTGGAGTCATTTACCCAACATACACACTTATTTGGTTAATTTTGGCCTAATTACACACTATCCTAAGTTTAATTGACTTAATTGACATCAGATGAGCACACCATGACATCAGAATGAGCACACCCAAGCATTCCTTCAATAAAGGATGTCAAATAAGCCTTCTCCTTCAATTAGGGAATCTAACTGGGCCTTCTCCTTCAACCAGGGAGGCTAACTAAGCTTCCTCCTTCAATCAGGGAGCAATTCTGGGGTGATCTGAGTGTCATAAGTGCACCAAATAGCTAATTGATTGTTGTTTCACCTGAAAATCATTTAAGATGAGTTGTAAAGGTGCCTCCATCATGCAATTGTCTATTTTGGGCTGATTGGAATGAACTGGAGTGAGTGAATGCACCCCCAACCATTTCTGATGACTAGTATCACTTCAGTTAACTTCATCGAAGCTAATTGGAGTTAGGGATGCGCTACCACCTTGAGTTGGACATGCAGTGACATGTGTTGAGTTACATTTAGTTAGAATAGGTCATCTATTTCACTTTGATTCAGTTAAGACTCAGTTAGAGTCAATCATGTTTATATTAGTGGTTAACTAAGTGTGTCTATTGTGGCTGACATTCAATTAAGCTATACCCATCCATGCAATTCGAATGACCTTGTGAATTTGAATTGGCCTGGCATTCATGCATTCTGCATAACATTGTATTGTATTATTCATTCTTTTACTGATTATATAGAGCTACAAGCTCCTATTGCAGTACCGTCACATCATTTCATGTGTAATTTGTCATTGAATCCCTTGTGAGTTTGTACTTTGTCCCAAGATTGCTGTGACAGAATTAATAAAGTTTGACTCGATAGATGATATCGAGGGAGATAGATGTTTATGAGGTCTTGGAGTAATTTTGGATTGTCTTTAGATGGATCCAATGAGGTGGAATCCATCCTCCCTCCATCGCATTGATGATCTTGTTGTGCCTTTCTTGTTTCCCTTCCTTCCATGATTCCTGTTTTTTGTTCTCTTTTTATCGCTTCTCTATCTCTCTTCAAAGTTGTTCTTGCATTTGGTGTTCTGTTGAAACAATACTTGCTTCCTTCCTCTCCTTTGCATATTCTTTCTTCTTTTGTTTTATATTATGTGAACCCCCCTTCTTTTGTTCTACCTTAATTAATATTTTGATTTAGGGGCTGTGAAGTGAGAAACTGTGAACTCCTATCTAATTTAAGATAATCTTGTGTTCATGTCGAACGACGCACTTGCACTCTTTCCATTGGTAGTGTTAGGAATTATCTAAGTACCAGTGTGGTAGCATAATATCAATTGAGAGTAGTGCTTCATTTGTATTCTCTTATCCACATGGTCCTTCGATCTCTCTAACATGCTCTTCTACACCCCCATAATCTAGATAGTAATCAACATGTTCATTGCTCAATATTGTTGGTTGGGAAATCATGTTAAGGATTTGGTCATTGATGTTGGTGAGAATATTTATGTTCATATTCATCATGGTTTTTTCCAACCACTCACGCTATTCAATTTGGATTGGCATTATCAATTTCTCCTCATTTCTTCCTACTATTTTACCACCTACAACCATGTTCAGCTCAATAGGTTCACTAGGAATATGGTCAACATAAGTTGTTTATGTTTCACATGACCCAAAAAATTCCATGTTCTCTTCATCTAGTTCATGATCATATTGAGTTGCACTAACCTTCTCATCATCATCACCTAGTGGCACACAAGGTCTTCAAGATAGGGATAACATGTTGTCTACAACATCTACATCTTCTCGTGCATGTAAATCAAATTCCTTTTATCACCCAGTATCATCAATAAGAGACTCACAATTCAGTTCCCGAGACCCAATTCACTTAAATCCAACCTTAATATTCGATGGCATGAGAACCTTTTTAAAATCATTACTTGCAAGTTTGGTTGATTCCTTCCTTTCTACCTCTATCCCAGGTTTCTTTTCCATCCATGTTCTCTCTTAGACCTAAAGTAATTCTTGAAAGGACCAAACACACTCACATTGAGAGGTTGCATTCTATGAGTGGAATGTGTAGCCAAAGTCAACAAATCAATGCCTAGTCTATTTTCCTCCTTAATGGTTTGTATAGTTATTCAAGTTTTCCATGACCATCAAAAATCAGCAAGGGTTTGTTTTCAAGTGAGACACCACCAAGTACATATGCAACAAAGCAACAAATCCAATTCAAAAACAACTCTTTCATCATCCATGCATCCATGCATGCTCTTGGTTCACAATGTTGGATATAGTTTTCCAATTGAATCTTTTCCTTGAACAAATAGAACCTCGGGGTCAAAGAATTGATGTTCGGGTACACAGGGTAGACCCAAAAGACCGAACACCTTGAGCAACAGCTTCACACAAATAGATCACAGATCAACACACCGATGTTTGTCACGTGGTTAAAACCCTCGAGAGGGAAACAGTCCATGGCCCCAGCCAAATAGCTACTTAGAGAAATTTATTATGGAAAGGAAAGAAAGTTACATGAGCTTCTCATAATCGATCAACTAGCCAAGGACCCTCTATGCTCTTTAAATAGAGATCATATACAAATCGGTTGTTAAGCCACGGATCAATGGTAGGTATGATCTAAGAGAAGTTGAACCATTGGATCACTCTATGTCTAGAACATATCGTGACCGTCGAATTAGAATATTTACAAATGCATACTAATGCATACTAAAGAGACACACTTTTACCTAATGGATATATTACACAATTTGATCTTAACTAACTCCTAAGTGTCTAAATATCCTAACATCCCCCCTTAAGAACAACTTGGGATAGGATTGAAGAATTTACAAAAGTGACACTATTAGGAGAAGGAAGGAGGCATTAGAGCCTATCCCCCCTTAAGGACACATTCTTGAACTCCTAACATAGACCGAAGTTTAGAAAACTTCGCTTCTATAAGAGACTTAGTGAAGATGTCTGCAACTTGATCATCTGTAGGGCAATAGAGCACTTCAATAACACGATCATGAACAAGATTTCTGATGAAGTGCATGTGTAGCTCAATATGTTTGCTGCACTGATGTAGAACTAGATCTTTGGCAAGATTGATGGCACTTTGATTGTCGCACCAAAGTGGAGTAGGTTGCTACTGCTCGAATCCAAACTCTGAAAGGATCTGTCAAATCCATAAAGCTTCTTGACTGGCATTAACTGCGGCTTGATATTCTGCTTCTGCTAAACAAAGAGAAAGAGCTTGTTGTTTCTTACAAGTCCAAGTGACAGGTCCAGATCCCAGACTGAAAACATAACCTGCAGTAGAATTTCTATCATCAGGATCGCCGGCCCAATCTGAATCAGTGAAACCAACCAACAAAGGTTTCCCCCCTGTACTGTAATGAATCCCAAACTGAATTGTACCTCGAATATATCGAAGTATTCTTTTTGTTGCTTTCGAGTGACTTTCATGAGGAGTTTGCATATAATGGTCAACACGACCAACGGAAAAGGAAAGGCCAGGACGGGAATGGGTCAAGTATAAAAGACTACCAACAAGCTGACGATACAAGGTGGCATCTACTTCAGGGGAAGTACAAGTGGCTGAAAGTTTGACTCCAGACAGGAAGGGAGAAGGAGCTGGTTTACAATCTTCCATGTGGAAGTGATGAAGAAGGTCACAAGCATACTTATACTGGGAAAGAAATATTCCTTCTTTGGTTTGCAAGACTTGGAGACCAAGAAAATAATGCAAATGTCCTAAGTTTGACATTTCAAAATTTTGTTTAAGACTAGATTTCACATGGGTTATAATTTTAGGGTCACTACCAGTAAGGATAATATCATCAACATAAAAAATAAGTATGATGAGATAGTTTCCTACTTTCTTGGTATAGACATTGTGGTTAGAATGACATCTAGAAAAACCAATGTCAAGGAGAAAGCTATCCATTTTGGCATACCAAGCTCTAGGAGCTTGCTTAAGGACATATAAGGATTTCTTAAGGAGACAAACAAGGCTAGGTTATTCTGAACATATCCAAAAGGTTCTTCCATGTAAATCACCATGTAAGAAGGCAAACTTGACATCCATTTGATGGACTTCCCAGTTATGTAAGGCTGCAAGGGAAAGAACAAGGCGGATGGAGTTCATTTTTGCTACAGGGGCAAAGGTTTCATTGTAGTCAATCCCTTCAACTTGGAAAAAACATTTGGAAACTAACCTTGCCTTAAGTCTTTCAACACTTCCATCTAATGCATACTTAGTTCTATAGACCCATTTACATCTGACAAGTTTTCTTCCTTTTGGAAGAGGAACGAGATCCCAAGTATCATTCGCCATTAAGGAACGATATCCTTCATCCATAGCTGCATCCCAATCTGGATTTCCTGAAGCTTCTGCAAAAGTTTCTGGATCATGATTCTTGAAAACCTTAGCCAAAAGAGAAGAGGCTCGCTGAAACTGAGAACGTGTTCGACGTTGATCTCTAGGATCACCGGCAAGATCACCAGCCGCTTCACATGTTAAACGGACCCATCGAGGAAGTATTGGTGCTGGTGCAATTGGAGGAACATGAGCAGGTGGAGGTGTATTTTCATCCTCACTATCATCATCAAAAACTGGAGTTGGAAACCTGTCAAGGAAGCTGGAAGAAGAAGAAGAAGAAGGCATAATCGTCAAATCAGGCTCGCAGACCAAAGATGGCACACCCGCCAAGTTAGGATCGCAGGCCAAGAGATTTTCCTCAAATTTAACATCTCACCTAATGATTATATCATGAGAATGTGGCTGAAGAAGTCTATAACCTTTTACATCTTCAAAATATCCAAAAAATATGCACTTTTCACTTTTAGGCTGCAATGCTTTCCGTTTTTCATCTGGAATGTGAGCCCATGCTTCACAACCAAACACACGAAAGTGACTTACATTTGGTTTAATTTTACTCCATGATTCTTTCGATGTTATACCCTATAAAACTTTAGTGGGTGTGTGATTAACTATGTAATTTGCACAATTTATGGCCTCAGCCCAATATTGAAGACTTAGTCCCTTAGATTTGATCATACAATTAGCCATTTCTTTTAAAGTGCGGTTCTTCCGTTCAGCTACACCATTTTGTTGTGGTGTATATGGAATAGTGTGTTGTTGTTGGATTCCTTGTTCAGTGCAAAAAGTAGTGAACTTGTTGTTAACATATTCTCCTCCATTGTCAGATCTTAACTTAATAATTTGATGACCAGATTGTTTTTCAACAAGGGCCTTGTAGGCCAGGAACATGTTAAATACTTCACTCTTAAGTTTTAGGAAGTAAACCCAAGTGTTTCTGGAGTAGTCATCAATGAAAGTTAAGAAATATTTGAAACCAGAAAAGGAAGCAGATGGAAGAGGGCCACACAAGTCACTATGCACAAGCTCTAAGGAAACCGAGGCATGCCAAGAGGAACGTTTGTCAAAACTGTCTCGATGATGTTTTTTGAGTACACACCCAGAACAAACACCATCCTTGCAAGATACCAGCAGAAGACCAGTCACCATATTCTCTTTACATAGTTGTTGCAATGAGCGATAATTTAAGTGACCAAATCACTCATGCCAAAGTTTGCTCAATTTATCACTATGAGCAACAAAAACTGAAGGAAAAGGTGATGACCCAAAGTTGTTAAATTTGTACAACCTGGTCATATCATCAATAGTTCTAGTAGCAAGGATATTTTGAGGATTTTTAAAATCCTTAATTACAACTTGGTGAGGTGTAAACGTCACAGTTTTACCTTCACCTGAATGAGTAATTTGATATACTGATAATAAATTGCAAGAAATTTTTGGAACACATAGTACATCACTGAAATGGCAATTTTCTACTGGAACTGTTCCAGATCCTACAACACTTAGAGATCTATCATCACCAACAAATATTTGTTTGGTGTTACATTCATGCATAGTAGAAAAGATGGCTTTATCCTTAGCCATATGATAAGATGCTCCAGAATCAATGAGCCATTCAATTGAAGTAGAAGAAGAAGATGCAGTATAAGAGTAACCAGAAGCACAAAGTGCATGTCCATGAGAGGTAGATTCTGAAATAGAATCTAGGCTGATGTGGTGCTTCTTCATTGCTGCTTCCAAGGCTGTCATCTTCTTAAAACACTTAGATTCATCATGATTATATTTCCCACAAAAATTGCAATGACGCTCAGCCTTCTTTCCTTTTTGCTTGGATCCTTTATCATTTTTTAAAGAAGGAGCTGACTGAGAGGGTTTGGGACCCTTGTTGTTTTGCTTATTATTGCAAAAATTCTGTTTCTTGGGAGGCTTGGACTTTTCTTTCTGTTGGGACAATAAGGCTTTTCCAAATGTATCTGCATTGTTAATTATTCCAAGATGAATGAGCTTATCTTGCTCTCTAATTAATTAATCATAAAAGGATTCAAGACTAGGCTCTTGATAACTAGTTGCAGTCAAGGATTCTTTCATTTAGTAGAATGTAGATACAAAAACAGAATATACAGGTCCAAGTTTGGAAAGAATATGATAAATACATTGTTTTTCTTCTTTCTTAATCTTGCATTCTGCACATAAGAGTCTAAGAGTTTTATATTATATAAATAGTCTTGAATGCATGAAAAATAATTTGGATTCAAGGAAATCAACTCATTCTCGAGTTGATGACCCTGAATTTCATTGTGTTTACCAAACACAGATTCCAACTTTTCCCAAGCTTTATCAGGTTCATCAATTTCAGATATGTGGAATCCAAAATCAATAAAGATTGACATCCCAATCAATCCACGAGCTTCATCACATCTATTTTCCCATTTAATTTTCTTATCATCATCAGTGGGTTCTGTTTCTTTCCCTGAGGTTATCCTGAAAAGTCCCCTACTTCGTAGAACATCTTCCATACGAGATTTCCATGAGAAATAGTTAGAACTTGTAAGTATAATATCATAAGGGGTGTCCATACTATAAACTAATAGCTGAAAGAACAGAAACTAATTGTCTGTATGCAAAGAGCTCAAAAAAATATGCGGTTTAAAAAAAAACGGCACTGAAAACTGATTTTGGATGATGAAGTTATGCTTGATCAAAGAAAATGTTGAAGATGTCCCCAATAGTGACATGGCAGATATTAACTTGACCAACTAAAAAAAAGAAGCCCCCTCTTCCCAAGATCAACCTTTGACAATCACTTTACAATAAAGTTGATTTGAAGTGAATCACTTTTGTAGAATAAGTGATGTTCATTTTTACAATAATGTGACTTTTAAATAGTGTGGCAATAAATTAAAGACTTAAATGACTCACTTTTTATTTTATTTTATTTATGTGAGATATGCTTTTACAATAAAGTAACTTGAGAATAAAAATTGCATGCACTAAAAAATAGCTTGATAAGAAACTCAAGACTTATCAAGGAGTAAAGCAACTTTAGACCAAGCGAGCTAAGTTTAAAAGATACGTAAGAGTATGGAAAGAGGAAGAGGGCGCTTTTTTTTGTTTTTAACTCTTCTCTCGTTTTCTTCGTGCTTGCTTTATTTTCCTACAAATCACATAAAAAACGAAAAACAAAAACAAAAAACTTTTTCCACACAATGGAGTTAAATCTTGGTTAGCTTACCCGAAAAGTCTACGTTTTCAAGCAAAGAGCATACGTAGCCGAGAAGACAAAAAACAAAAAATTTCCCTCACTGTTTCTAATTCACCGCGATCGCGCAAGGTGCACGGCAAAGAGCATACGCAGCCAGGGAAGGCAACAGTCCGAGACTAAAACAAAAAAGATCTAATAATAAGACTGATAAAATATGAGAGATTTTAAAAAAAAATAAACAAATACGTCACTATAACATTATACCTTCAGATTTGTCGAAATGGGTGTTTCTGGAACAAACGAAAATGGTTTTTGGTTAAAAGAAAATTGTTTCCAAATGGAAACGGCGATCCAAACGCAATGGAATAGCTCCCACAAGCCAAAAATGCACAAAAAATTCAAAACCATAAACCATTTCAAAGTTTCGGCAACACCGATTCCAGATCTTGATCAAAACCAAAAGCGACTCTTTATAAAAGCCCTGATACCATGTTCGGGTACACAGGGTACTCCCAAAAGACCGAACACCTTGAGCAACCACTTCACACAAATAGATCATAGATCAACACACCTATGTTTGTCACGTGGTTAAAACCCTCGAGAGGGAAACAGTCCACTGCCCCAGCCAAATAGCTACTTGGAGCAATTTATTATGCAAAAGAAAGAAAGTTACATGAGCTTCTCATAATTGATCAACTAGCCAAGGACCCTCTATGCTCTTTAAATAGAGATCATAGACCAATCGGGTGTTAAGCCACGGATCAATGGTAGGTATGATCTAAGAGAAGTTGAACTGTCAGATCACTCTGTCTAGAACATATCGTGACTGTCGGATTAGAATATTTACAAATGCATACTAATGCATACTAAAGAAACACACTTTTACCTAACAGATATATTACACAAGTTGATCTTAACTAACTCCTGAGTGTCTAAATATCCTAACATCCCCCCTTAAGAACAACTTGGGATAAAATTGAAGGATTTACAAAAGTGACACTATTAGGAGAAGGAAGGAGGCATTAGAGCCTATCCCCCCTTAAGGACACATTCCTAAACTCCTAAGATAGACCGAAGTTTAGAAAACTTTCCTTCTACAAGAGAATTGGTGAAGATGTCTGCAACTTGATCCTATTCTATCCACCGTCTAATTGCATTAATAGTCCTAGTTGCACTTGCCCCTTAAACCATGTTCCACAACCAACCTCTATATCATTATGTTTTCTAGCATCATTGAAAGGATTGTTGTTATCAACCTCTTAGGGTAAATCAGTATGATGTCCATCATCACTACACTGATTATTGTTATCAACCACTGAGGGAAATTCTTCATCCAATGAAGTGAAATGAAGTTGCACACCCCTTTTTAATCGCCTCCTTGACCTCCTTGTACAAGAAAATACCTACACTCTTGGTATGGTTGCAATAAACCCACACACTAATTGCATTGTAATAACAATACAACGACAATTTGTAAGACAACAATTTGTGATGTTTTCACTTGATTGATATGTAAGCAACATAGATCCATCCTAAACACGGATATATCAAGCAACGAGAGCCATCCAATTTCTTGAGGTGTTATTTTTTTAATGACATTTTATTTGGTTTTACATTTTTATTTTATGAGTGAATATGGATTATTTTTATTATTTTTATTTGGTTTTCTTTTTTTTATGTTATGAGATTATATAAAAAAAAGGTTAATTACTTTTTCTTTTTGGTACATAATGTTAGTTCGTTACATATAACATTACACCTCTCTCCCATGCTAGGTTGTAAGAACCTGGCTAGTCTCGATGCCATAATTTTGCATAGAGGGTACCTACAAAATTACTTTGCATCTCTCTATTAAATTGAGCACATAGATCTGTAGACAAACACACAGCTCACAAAGTAGATCACACAATTTACTCAGCAATTGAAGAATGAAATAGTGCAAAAATGGCTTGCAGCTGTGAATGCTTTCATTAATCAAGAAGTAACCAGATAATAATTACAATGAAGTACAATGGCTTTAATAGCCACATGAAATTCGAATCCACATGAGGAAATTTGAATTGATAGACTCTACTTGACTGTAGGTAACTAAGACCTTGTATAAATCACTATCGGAGGACTCAATAGTTAACTGACCTTGTCTAAACCATAACCAGAGTTCATTGGAGCTTTAAAACACAACTCAAGTGTTACATTCAGTTTTGACTAAGGCTAACTGACTATGGTAGGTGAGAAATGCACCCCTCCTGAGTGCAGTCAAGTAAACCTAGCGCTAACTAAATGTAGAGAACTAGAACTGAATGTAACTGACTCCTAACTTAGCTTAACTAGTCATCAACTAAACTGAACTGGCCTTGGTTGGTTTCGACACTCCTAGTGTCTTCCTAAATTGTAGGGATTGGTCTAGGAGGCTCCTAAATTGATGCAATTAAGTGCAATCAGTGACAGTAAGCCTTAATTAGTGTTCCCCACACTTTAGTAACTGAAACATGTGCCCCAATTAGGCCAAGTGGACCCAATGGTGCTAATGACTATAAATAGACTAGATGGACTCCTGATTTAGACATGACTCCTGATTTAGACATATGACCAAATTTGGAACAGGGAGGATTAATAATACTAACACCCCCCTGAATGCTAACTTGGAGAATCTGTGAGCCCTGGTAACTAAGACCATAGGTCACCCATTACATCAAGTAAAAATAAAGTAACTGCTTAATATAAGGAGCTGGGGAAAAAACCACATGGGAAAAAAGCCCCCCCTCTATCTAAGCAAGTAGAATCAGGTATCAAGTTTGAAAAACTTGAAAATATGTTGCTGCAATCTTCATCTCTGCGAGGTAGCGAAGCAGCATGCATGGTGTGATGTGCACAAGTATTCTGGGGCCTGGCATGTAGATTTCTCCTTCTTCTCCAAAAATGATGATGGGAGGAAGGAGGAATGTAACCTTTATATCTTGCTGAATGAAGAGGTGTATGATCATATCCATTCTTCTGAATGTAGTGAGACTGATCCCTTGCAATATAGCATCTTACAGGGGATCTGTTGCATCTTCCTGAAGGAGGTAAGATTGCATGGCATAGCACAAGGGTCTTTCCTTTCTGAGTGTCAGGTGAGTTTCCAGTCATCTTCCTGGCTTCCAGTTTGGAAGTAGGGACTAAATCTAGATCTGAGTCACCCTGAATCTCAATCTCATAAACTGATTGAAGTAGAAGTTGTAAAAGAAGTAGATGCAATGATTTTACCTTCCCTTGCAAGTGGCTGCTGAGAGTGCACTGGTTCTGAAGGAGGCATGAAATGTGAGAACTCATATGCTTTTGAAGCATGATTTGCAGTACCATTTGCTATGATGCTCCCAGTAGAGATATATGTGATCTCCACTGAGTCAGGACCAAATATCACTTGCTTTGGAGATCCACTATGGGTCATCTGATAGACAGATAATAGGTTTGAAGCTAGGGAGGGAACAAATAGCACATCTTTGAACCTTCCATGTTCAAGTTTGACAAAGCCCTTCCCCTTTGTTTTGAATTTACTGCTATTACCCATCTGAATACTAGGACTGTTAAACCAAAAAATCCCTCACTCAGCTCTACATGACCTACACCACCCAAGGACACCCATTCACGACCCTCCATTAGACCCCTACACCTTCAAAAAGGCTCAAGGATGAAGAAAAGGGCTTAAAAACCCCAAAAAGGAGCCTAAATAACTCTCCTAGGGGATAAGGCCTCCAAAAAGGGGCTAAAACCCCTCAAAGGAGCCTAAAACCCTAAATAGAGCTAAAGTTAGGGCGGAAGGGGCTAAAAGCCCAAAAAAGGGGCTAAAGCCCAAACTAAGGGATTAAAACCCTAAAACCCCTAAAAAGGTTATAAAAGGAGGGTGGGGGGTCACTCTCAAACACACCTCTCTTGCATACTGTTATGCTGCTCATGGATGCCTTGAGACACCTTGGCCTCTCAAGCCACCCACATCCCTCTCCCTTCCACTCATTTCCCCCATTGAGCCATAGCTCCTCTTCCATTGGTGAGTGAGATAGGGAGGTGCTTCCTTCCAGCTAGGGCATGGTGGCCCATTTCACCAAAGGAGGTATAATCTTGTTGTTTTTCATGCATTTTTATAGATTAGTTGTTTTCTAACCCTTGTTTATTTGCAGGTTTGTTTATTAACATGTTTTGCAGGTTTGCTTTTTCTTAATAGATTGTTTGCAAGTTACCAAGGTGAAGCCCTAATAGTGTTTGTAGAGGGGCTCACGGCCATTATTTTCTTTCTGTCTTTGCTTTCTGTTTATTCTAATTTCTTTCTACATTTTCCACACACAGGAACCTATCCTTCCGTCTATAGGACGGAACGAAGCCATTCATTGACTGCTTCAACCGTGGGAAGTACTTGGGCTCTGTCCAAAAACTCATTGTGAGGAGTACCATGGGAACCCCAAAGTAGCTGGTCGCTGAGAGGAATTGCCAAGCAAAATGGGAAACAACCCCCACCGATTGAGTAGAAAACGCCCATGAGGAAAAAGCCAAGCGCTTTCTTCTCACAGTCTTGGTGGCCGAGTGACCACCTACAGCCAATAGGAATCCATTGAAACCAAGGTCCAAACATCATTCCCATTAGTTTGATAAACATCTAACACAATTGATCCCCCACGCTCTTCCTCACGCCTAAGAGGCGAACCACCACCATTCGAAATGTTGAACCAACATCGTCGAGCCTATTCTTGACAACCTCGTACACCATCAGAAGGCCACACAGCCTTTGATTCAGATTCAGACCCATATCAGTCTGAACCAGACCTCCACACAGCACCATCAAGCCCCATGGCTAGTGCAAATATGGATCCATTTTTCATCATAACCATAGCCAGTGGACCCATGTCCACACCACAACCTGTCACCAACAACCCTGTAGGTGGCCCAAGCAGAGTTATGCAAATTGTCATTAGTTAGCTGCCACCACCCATAATGACCAGCTAAGCTGGCCCATCTGCAACACACAGGGGCAGTGGCCCCTCCACCTACACTGCCCCTCCTGCCACACAGGGGGGCAGTGGACCTTCCACTTATGTTTCCCCTACTGTCATACATGGGGGAAATGTCCCCACCACCCATACTGTCCCCCCCACAACACTTGGGGGCATTGGCCCATCCACAATGGTGCCACCGCAAGTACCCCCAGCCGTGTAGATGCATTATGCACCTGTAAACCCCATCACCATCGCTACCCCATCTCACATCAACCTGGGGTCCAATTTTCCTTTCATGGCTCGGTTAACAAACGACCCCATCCACCACCAAGCATTCTGGCCACCCATGCCAACCAAGCTGCCATCAGACATTCCCAAGTTTGAAGGAAAGGCAGGGGAATGTCCCCAAAATCATATCATGACATTCCATCTACAGTGCTCATCAAACAACATCGTAGACGATTCCATCAGACTGAGGCTATTCCAACGCACCCTTACAGGTGCCGCGGCCAAATGGTACATTGAGCTACCGCAAGCCAAGTACCCATATTTCAACTCCCTAGCTTTCATGTTCCTATAGTATTTCCAACTCCTCGTCAGATATGATGAAGGGGTGGAGATCCTACTATCCTATCATCAGAGCACTATGACACTTATAACCGACCACATCCATGAATGGCGGCAACATCGTAGCTTGTGTAAAATCCAACTTGACAACAGGATCTTCTTGGATTGGTTCCTTAAGACCTTACTCCCGCCCATAGCAAAGGACGTCGCATCCGAACGTCCCCAATCTGAAGAAGATGCCATACTAAAAGCCCAACAGTTTGACCTAATCTATACTCAGTCTGGATACCTATACACCATCATTCCAAATGCTCCCCGCCTACCTACCTCCTACCGGGATGCACCAGGAGCATCCCATGCTGTAGATGGCATCATAGGATTGATCTCCCAACAGCCACAGCATCGACCGACACCACCTACAGTTCCATCACAACCAAGAAATACTACTAGTGTTGCTTACCAGAACCAAACTCCGGACTATGCCAGCACGATGTCCCGGTCCAGAGCAATAACTTCGTACGCAGAGCCTGCACCACCACAGCAAGCTCAAGGCATGGCTTGGCCAACACAGTAGTATGTGGGTAAAATTCCCACATTTGTGGCACCACCACCCCCACAAATCTACTATGCACCACCAGTGTAACCAGTTCAAGGCCCCGCCCTCGCTCCACTCGCTCCGTTGGGACAAGTGTTTGCACAACAAAACCATCCCAACCAGCCTGCCCCCAACAATCAACAAGGGCAAGCTAGAAATCATCGACCTCGAAACCAAGCCAACAACCAACTGCAGGGAGGTGGTCAACAACCAAACCCTCCCAACAATGTCACGAAAAATCAGCCAGCCCAAAACCCCCCACGACCAAATGCACCAAGGTGCAATGCCCCGTTGCACACAAACCAACCATGCACACTCTGTGAGGTCTATGGGAAATACACATTCGAGTGTCCCCTCATGGGTCACGCTAAGCAAGGCATTTGAAACGAGGTCCAACAGGCCTCCAACACTCCAAACCAAGCGCAACCTAACCCAGCACAACAAGGACCTCCTCCTATGGTGCTTCAAAACCCACTGCCAGTGCCAGGATTGGTGGCAACTGCACCCCCTCCCCAAGCCAATCCCAACACTCCGAGGGTACCTCCGGTGGCTTTAACAGGTGTTCACCACTGCTAGCCATCACGACTGAAGAGGTCAACTTACAAACTAGACGAAATCAGTATGGAGCCAACACCGAACCTGCTGACTCATCAGCAGCATCCACATCTAAGACAGTTAACCTACCTCTTTAGTTACCCCCGTTCCTGCACCCCCCCATATGCAGAGTTGCCAATAATTCCATGGCTAGAGCTACTGTCAGCTACAGCATCGTGGATGATTTGTCCCAAACACCAACTGCCATGTCCGCTCTTGAGGTACTTAAAACATGCCCAATGTAGCAGAATGCCTTACTAGCTGCCCTTGGGGTAGTAGACCCCTCCGACTCCAAGTTGATCACATTCGACACAGAGAATGGAGAACCGTGCATGACATCGACCATCGCCTCTCAAATCCCGGTGTCCATCTGGAATTTGGTTGTGCACCGGTGCATAGTGGATGAGGGGGCATCCACATGCATTATGTCTACCCTGGTTTGGCAGAAACTTGGATCACCAATTCTACAACCGTCCTCCACAACTTTGCGGGCTTATGATGGCCATCCTACCAAATCCCAAGGAATCCTCCCCCACATCCCCATCACATTAGCTGGGAAGATAGTGCCGATTGACATAGAGGTTGTCATCACCCAACTAGACTATAACCTTCTCCTCGGGAGAAGTTATATGTATGCCATGCGAGCTATCACGTCAACTGTCTTTCATCTCATGATGTTCCCCCATGAAGGGAAGATTGTGATGGTTGATCAACTCACTTATCATGATCTACAAAAGTTAACGGCACCCACCAACGTTATCCCTACCATCACCACCATTGAGCCACAAGGGATGACCACACACACCAATGTCATCCCTGCAATCAACACCATGGTTGAAAACACACCAGCCTCCCCATTGTTGAATGTGGGCCTTGGGTTGTTTGTCGATACCACTATGACGACTCCTTTCCCATTAGTGTCACCACCACCGACACAAAATGAAATTGCAGACTTGTGCATGGTCTCATCAACCACCACTGCACCCAAATAACAACCGCAACCGCAGCCCCAACCACAACCACAACATCGTCCGCAGTCGCAACATCACCCGCAGCAGCAGCATTATGCATAGCCACAACCACAACCACATCCCCACATGCAACCAAGAAGGAGTTATCTAGGCTCATCTCTAGTCCATATGATTCCCTTCCTCTTTCCCCCACCTGGTGTCATGATCAAGCCAGTAATGGCCACCTTAAGCCTACCCAACTTTACATTGGGAATTCTGGTGTGGTATCTTAATCCACCAGCTCAACCACTAATGCCCCAGGTTCTCTTAACCCTGGTGCAACCCATTACGGTCAAGTCTCACCCTCCACCTAGCCTACAAAAGCCAACCGCCACACCCGCACCCGCACCGCCTCATTTGAAAAGGGCCAGGGGCAAGAATGCCAAAAATACCATAGAACCTCGGTCGATCCCACCTTGTGCTGTCTGTGAGAAATAGGGCCATCCAACTCAGAATTTCCTTGAGATCCCAATGATCTGCGTGCGTTTAGACACCATGGATACAAATGAAAACCTCCCCGTCATTGAGCTTCCAAGTGCACCAGTAGTAAGAAACAAGGCATTGAGAACAAACCATGCTTACACCCTCTACGACTTGTATGGACATTACTCTCACCATTGCCAAGACTTTCCTGAATTTTGAATGGCTCTAGCTAACCTCCGTCAACATTCCCTTGAGTCTGAAATCACCTTGATCGAATAAGTTCACCCCCCACCTCCTTCTTCATACACCATGTCCATCTACATGATGTCCAGTTCCACCGACCCGCTCATCTCCTCCTCCCATGATGGTCCATCAGACCTGTCTCTTCGTTGCTTCCGCAATGATGAGGAGATAAGCTTTGACCGCCCCGAAATACCCATGGGACGACATGCACCATCGCTTGTTCTTCCTCCCTGAAGAACTTGTGTCGCAGTCTGACCAGTTTTCTATGGAGACCAAAGATTTCATCCTTGGGAAGGTCGACTGGTTCAAGAACCCCATCTCGGCACCAAATGCCTATGAAGAAGGTAACATGGCCAACATTTCACCCACCATCAAAATAGATATCTCAACCAATTCTGAGATTGTTGAAGAAATCATGCTGGGGGCATCTTGCTCTCTGAAAGAGGTTGCTTCCTACAAAGCTCTCTTCCAAGAATTCTATGACATCTTCGCCTGGTCGTACACTTAAATTCCCAGCTTAGATCCATCCATCATGGAACACCACATCGACACATGGCCCGATGTGGCACCCGTACACCAAAAGCAAAGACCCATTCACCCTTCCAAAGTGACCATTGTGAAAGCTGAGATAGAGAAGCTATGCACTGCCAGCTTCATCTACCCCATTACGTACACCACTTGGGTTTCTAATCCTGTTCCCGTGAATTAAAATAGGGTAGCATTTGCATTTGCACAGACTTCCGTGACCTTAATGGGGCATGTCCCAAAGACAACTTCCCCACACCCTTCATCAATCAAATCATCGATGCATGCACCGGACATGAGGCCTTTTCCTTGATGGATGGATTTTTTAGCTATAACCAAATCCAAATCCAGAAAGAAGACTGTTATAAGATGGCATTCACAACTCCAGGGGGCACCTTCACATACTGAGTCATGCCCTTTGGCCTAAAAAATGTTGGAGCCACCTTCCAGCGCGCCATGACATATTGTTTCCACGACCTAATTCACATCATCTTGGTCTACCTGAACGATCTTATCGCTCGATCACCAAAACAAACACAACATATAGACGACTTGTGGCAAGTCTTTTTATGTTGCTGCAAGTACAAAATTCACCTGAATCCCCTCAAGTGCATTTTTTGTGTCCCAACAGGCCATCTACTCGGATTCATCGTGTCCCACAAAGGGATAATAGTAGATCCCCTCAAATTTCAAACTATCCTTGATCTTCCCTCTCCAAAAACTTGGCACCAACTACAGAGCCTCCAAGGCAAGGCCAACTTCCTTCGCCGCTTTGTTCCATAGTATGCAACAAAATCTTATGGATTCATTCGCCTGATCTGCACAAAAATCCCCTTTATTTGGGATCAGCAAGCACAAGAATCATTTGATGCACTCAAACAAGCCCTGGCTTTTGCACCATTACTCTCAGCACCAGACTTCACTCAAGACTTCATCCTCTATGTGTCAGCCTCGAAAAACGCCATCACTAGAGTCTTGGTCCAAGAAGATGATGCTCTCCATGAGCATGTGATTTACTACATTAGTCAGAAGCTAACAGGACCCCCACTACGATATTCACCCGAGGAGAAATTGGCCCTCATCGTTGTCTTCTCGGCTCAAAATTTGTGCCACTACATCATTGCAAACCATACTAGTGTAGTGGCTGATTCAAACCCAATGCGGTACCTCTTAAATCGTCGCCTTCTACAAGGTCGAGCGACTAAGTGGGTAGTCATCCTCCAAGAATTTGACCTAGAGTTCGTGTCCCCAAAAAGCACAAAGGCACTTGTGCTGGCCACACTCATGACCAATCTACCCCCATTAACCACATCATCACCCCCCAAGGATGATCTCCCTGATGATTTTCTATTCATCATATCCATGGACGACCCCTGGTATGGAGACATCCTTCTTTACTTACGCACACAAAAGTTCGCAGCACACTTAAACCGTGAGGATAGGCGATGCATCCGACATCAAGCCATTCGCCACTTACTGATTGGAGATGTTCTATATTGTCGAGGCATTGATACCATCCTATTTCATTACCTCACCCGTGACGAGGCTGAGACCATCCTCAACGACTACCATAGTGGAGCCTGTGGTGGCCACCTTTTAGGCCTAACAACCGCCCAGAAGATTCTACATTCCAGCTACTTCTAGCCCTCCATCTTTTCTAATTGCATCGAGGCAATCAATCATTGCCGTAGCTATCAGCTCTTTTCCCCAAAGGCAAGAACCCCCCCTTCACCATTACACCCCATAGTCACAGTCAGGCCCTTCTGTAAATGGGCAATCGACTTCATGACAATCAACCCCATCTCGGCTAATGGTCATAAATACATCATTGTGGCAGTTGATTACTTCACCAAGTGGGTCGAGGCCATGCCAACATTTGATTGCAAAGCTAAAACCACAGCACGCTTCTTCTTCAACCATGTTATTACACGATTTGGTGTCCCTAAACAATTAGTCTCAGACCATGGGGCACACTTCCAAGACGTCGTATGGGCTGAATTATCAACCATGTTGAAATTCAAACACCAATACTTATCTTCCTACTACCCCCAAGGCAATGGCCAAGTGGAAGCAGTCAACAAAATCATCAAAACAATGCTCCAAAGGATGGTAGGAAATCATAAAACCAACTGGCATCACATGCTATTCTCTGCCCTATGGCCTTATCGCACATCCACAAAAACTGCAACTGGTTTCACTCCTTTCTGCCTAGTACAAGGCGTTGAATCAGTACTTCCTATAGAGTGCCAAATCCCATCCCTCTGCCTGGCGGTAGAACTCCTCCCTGAGACTTCTCCTTTAGAAGAACGGCTCCTCCAACTTGAGCAAACCATAGAAGATCATCGAGCTGCCCTCCAAGCCATCGAAGCAGCAAAAACATGATCAAAGATCCACTATAACTCCCATGTCCACCCTCGCACCTTCAGCGAAGGAGATATGGTTCTAGTCTACAACCAACCCAATGATAAATTGGGTAAAGGCAAGTTCGCGTCAATGTGGTATGGCCCATATGTCATCCACCATTTCCTTGG
>LPNX010650878.1:20000-30481 GCA_001517045.1 Pseudotsuga menziesii | reverse complement strand
TGGACAACTCTTGGAGAACCCCCGCAATGGGCTCTACCTCAAGAAATTTTACGCTTAACATCACCAATGAGTCACTTCATTTTCTTTTTCTTGTTTTTCAACAAAAATCAGGGGTAGCACCATCAGCTGCTAGTCCAAAGTCACCCAGAATCAGTTTGAGACACCTCTCACATCTCCGGGCTCAAACTTCTATCTCCTTATGAGACCATCGTCTCATGTTTAGCAAATAAATTTCAGGACCATTTTCCATGAGTCACCTCAATTTACGAGCCATGACATGATGATGCAAGTGTCTATGGACCTGTACTTGTATCACACTTCTCGACCACTACTCATGCAAGTTTTCACGCCACGGCCCATTAAGGGTTACCATTCTTTAGTTTTGTTTTGTATTTTTAACACATAGTTGTCTTTTTTATTCACCACACCTTACGCAGACCTCTAGACCACTGCCCACAAAACAATTTATTTCTCTTGCACGTATTTGGCATACAACTTCCCCTGGCCTTGCACTCACATCACATGTAGTCAAGTTCGTCCACCGCAACACACACACACATGCTCTCCTGACCTCTATCCGAGAGCCACCTCAGTTTGCGTGCCTCTGCCACACCGACTCGAGAGCCTCTACCGCGATCTATCCCACGCATGTATTAGTATGTTTGAGAGACTTCTACTTCATCCATACTGCACGGATGACCTTTGGACCTCTGTCCATCATCCTGACATGTGGCACCACCTGTACCACCAAAATTAGTTGACCACACTAGAGTTTCGTTTAAGCTCTTTTCTGACTCCTTAAAACAACGAAAAGATATCCAAGCACAGTTGCTTCCTTTCCCGCTCAATAAAGTATAGGAAAGGGCATCTACATCGTCTCATTGACCTCCTTTTGTGAACCATGTAGACCATCAATTGAAAAGGACCTCCTTGGCACATTCAAGCCAAGACCGTTCCCCTTTGCATACTTTTATGCTTTCTTGGGCAGAGGGGCTGCACTTTACAAAAAAGCTCACCATGGGTTGTCGTTAAGCTCTTTTCCAGCCTTCTCATCAAGAAAAGATTGCCGAGCAAACTTGGTTTCATTCATGCTCGTAAAAGTATCTGAATGACCATCTAGTCAGTATAGGTTTAACCCTTTTTCAGCCTGATTGGACTACCAATGGTAAAGAAGTCTCTCATCCCTTACAAGATGAGCGAGCTCTCCTATGTATACTTTAATCCTTTTTCGGGCACCGGAGACTACCAATGAAAAAGAGCCCCCATTGGAGTCTTCTTCGTGCTTTCAAACTCTCTAAAATTGAAAGCAACATCAAGCATTTACCTTCTCGGGCTCGCCAAAAATCCACGAGATCGTACCACAACGATGTCCCTAGACACCACCCCACAGAAAATAGTTTAGCAGCATTCCCACATTGGGTCGCCTTTGTTCAGAGTACTCTGCAATGTGTCTTCCTTGGACCCCATCAATATCAAAAGTGTCCACCTTCTCCAAGTATTTCCCATCTGCAGTGACATTCCTGGTATTATAGCTATGATCCCATTCCCATGAGTCAGTTTCATTTACTACTTGGTCTGCCCTATTTTCATACTATGAACAAAGGAATTTTGAGTCTACTATACTCCCTCTGCCCCTATTCAACTATTTCCCTCCCCCACCCATTTAGTGGGTCAGTTCTCCAATTGTCTCACATCTTTCGACTAACTCCCTCATGCCTCTGGTCAAGGAAGTACCATTGCCTTGACCAAGGGCATGTCTCTCTCTGTCAACAACAACACACATATTCTAGAGGATAGGCCAAGAGGTCCCTGTATCTTGGTTTCATTAACCTCATTGATGAGTTCCTTGGACCACTTGAGAGGAGTCCTTAGTGCCTCTTGGGATGGTTGTTTCTCACGTGCTTGACTCCAACTACATCATCCCACTGTTGAGATTCGTACAGGGTTTGGTCCGCATAGTATTTGGTCAAAGACTCTGGATGTCACCTGACTCTAGCACATTGATGAGTCTACTCGAGGGACCTAAATAGTTTATGTCCCTTGTGATTTCTGGATTGCACTGGAGACAGTGTTCAGAAGCCCCAGCAGTGCTTCAATATACCTTTATGATTGATGCAGCATACTTGTACCACAGAGACTCTAACTCTCAATCAGTGAGTCCATAGCTATGTACCATTCCAGATCCAGCAGACCGTCAGTCATGAAGATATAGCATTCAATGAGAATGACATGGGTCCAATGTACCAGATCAATATTTTATTCAGCCTCACATTGAGGCAACCATTATTGTATCATCAGTTGTATATGATCGGCTCTTGTATTTTAGAGCATAGATAAAATTATTCTTTTGACATTGTCACAAGCATGGGGATGCCTGCGTCATTCATATACATGTCACACATTATTTGTATCTCACCCATTGATGGGAACCATATTAATACAAAAACCAAAAGCCACCATGCCCCAGCCCCGGAAGCACCACCTCACTGCAGCAAATCCTATGATGTCTGTTGACCATATGATGAGCTCCTACCCTCACACATCATGGGGCAATCTGTTAACCCAAAAAATCCCTCACTCAACTCTACATGGCCTACACCACCCAAGGACACCCATTCACAACCCTCCATTAGACCCCCGCACCCTAAAAAAGGCTTAAGGATGAAGAAAGGGGCTTAAAAACCCCAAAAAGGAGCCTAAATAACTCTCCTAAGGTCTAAGGCCTTCAAAAAAGGGCTAAAACCCCTCAAAGGAGCCTAAAACCCTAAAAGAAGCTAAAGTTAGGGTGGAAGGGGCTAAAATCCAAAAAAAGGGGCTAAAGCCCAGACCAAGGGCTTAAAAACCTAAAACCCCTAAAAAAGCTATAAAAGGAAGCTGACCTCTCTTGCATACTATTGTGCTGCCCATGGATGCCTTGAGACACCTTGGCCTCTCAAGTCACCCACATCCCTCTCCCTTCCACTCATTTCCCCCATTGAGCTATAGCTCCTCTTCCATTGTTGAGTGAGATAGGGAGGTGCTTCCTTCCAGCCAGGGCATGGTGGCCCATTTCACCAAAGGAGGTATAATCTTGTTGTTTTTCATTCATTTTTATACCTTAATTTTTTTCTAACCCTTGTTTATTTGCAGGTTTGTTTTTTCTTAATAGATTGTTTGCAAGTTGCCAAGGCGAAGCCCTAAAAGTGTTTGCAGAGGGGCTCACGGCCACTATTTTCTTTCTGTCTTTGCTTTCTATTTATTTTGATTTATTTCTGCATTTTCCACACGTAGGAACCTATCCTTCCGTCCTATAGATGGAAGGTAGCCATTCTTACCCCTGTAGCAAGGAGAAATCCCTACTACAAGGACCATCAAAGGACTAAAAAGAAGAGAATGATTCTCTAGATGCAGCCATATTGTTGGAAGCTCCAGAATCAATGACGAAGACATGTGATGAGGTGCAATAAGCCTTCATTGCATGGCCTTTCCTTTGGTATTCTTCATCTTCTTCTTCTTCAGTGTCATCCTTCCTTGCGCTAGCAGGTACAAAAATGTTATCTTTCTTCAAAAGAAGAGGCATTTCATCAAGTTGTCTTCTCATACATGAGCTTTCTGAATGAAATGCCCTTCCACAGTAAGAGCATAGGGCCTTGCCTTTGCCATTCTTCTTGCTTCTCTTCGAACCTGAAGGTTCTTTTGACTGCTCTTTCTTCACAGGGGACTCATCTCTTTGCTTCCCTTTTTCATTTGCTACCTTATCTCCTCTTGCAACTAGAGCTAGATCTTTGGGAGATCGAATGGTCCCCAAGTGGATCAATTTATCATTTTCAGAAATAAGAGATTGGATGAAGGCATTAAGAGTGGGAATCTTCCAATTCGGAGTAGTGAGCCTTATTGTTTGGAAGGTGGATATAAATACTGAGTAGTCTGCATTGAGCTTTGTGAGAATGGCAAGGATGAGCTGATCTTCATCCTTCTCCACTTTGCATTGCTTCAACTGATATATCAGGTTCTTGAACTTTGTGAAGAATTCATTTAGAGATTCGAAATTGGATGGATTGAGAGTAATTAGATCATTTTCTAGCTGATGGATCCTCATCTCATCCTGCTTATCAAATAAGGAGGCAAGCTTGTCCCAAACCTCCTTGGGAGTCTTCAATTCTTGGATGTGGAACCAAATATCTTTAGAGACTGAGCAGAGCAAGTGTCCATAGGCTTCATCAAGCCTGTTCATGTACTTAGCTTTGTCTTTATCTGAATCTAGCTCTTCCTCTATTTCTCCTATGAGTCTGAAGAGTTGCTTGGTGCAGAGCATTACCACCATGTCTCCCTTCCACTGGTGATAGTTGAAGGGAGTGAGAGGCTCCACTGGATGAGCCATTTTGAATGAAGTAAGAAGAAATGAGCTGCTGTAATGAATGTAATGAGAAGAAAGGGCTACTTGTAGCGAATGCTGTAAGAAAATATGATAACCTGTCACACAATCAAACATACAAAGTAAGGTCGACAGTCAACACTTTTGGAATTTCCTTCACACCCAGCATAGTTGATCAAGCAAGCTTGATCAACAATTTCCTAACTTGGGATATTAAGTGGTAAATTCTCCACTTCTAGTGCAGTACTGGAAGGAGCAATTTGCTCAAAAAGAAAGATCCAGCTAGAGATCTAAGGAGGAGAGGTGCCTTGCCCGCCAAGGGTCTGATACCATATTAAATTGAGCACATAGATCTGTATACAAACACACAACTCACAAAGTAGATCACACAATTTACTCAGCAATTGAAGAATAAAATAGTGCAAAAATGGCTTGCAGCTGTGAATGCTTTCATTAATCAAGAAGTAACCAGATAATAATTACAATGAAGTACAATGGCTTTAATAGCCACATGAAATTCGAATTGATAGACTCTACTTGACTGTAGGTAACTAAGACCTTGTCTAAATCACTATCAGAGGACTCAATAGTTAACTAACCTTGTCTAAACCATAACCGGAGTTTATCGGAGCTCTAAAACACAACTCAAGTGTTACATTCAGTGTTGACTAAGGCTAACTGACTGTGGTAGGTGAGAAATGTGCCCCTCTTGAGTGCAGTTAAGTAAACCTAGCACTAACTGAATGTAGAGGACTAGAACTGAATGTAACTGACTCCTAACTTAGCTTAACTAGTCGTCAACTGAACTAAACTGACCTTGGTTGGTTTCGGCACTCCTAGTGGCTTCCTAAATTGTAGGGATTGGTCTAAGAGGTTCCTAAACTGATGCAATTAAGTGTAATCAGTGGTAGTAAGCCTTAATTAGTGTTCCCCACAATTTAGTAACTGAAACATGTGCCCCAATTAGGCCAAGTGGACCCAATGGTGCTAATGACTATAAATAGACTAGATGGACTCCCGATTTAGACATGACTCCTGATTTAGACATATGACCAAATTTGGACAAGGAAGGATTAATAATCCTAACAGTCTCAAGGATATGTATTAATATCACAAAGTGTATACTCAAGAAATGCAATTAAAGTTGATTACTACATGGTACAATTTTTAATGTGCAGTTCTTTGTTGTTGCATTTGTTGGGTTGATTATTGTGGGTATGTGGAGTACATATGTCATCTGGCTGAACAAGCCTAGAGAGGAATCTATGCATTTGGATAGAAAATATGTTAAGTTGCTTGAGAATATGTTGATTTTTATTCTATGGGTGGAGTCATGGGTTTGCTTGTTTTGTTGGAGAGATATATACAGAATTGTACTTGTTTCCATTGTTTTCTATAGGCCTTGGCGCAGTTGAAAAAACAACAATTAGGTGAGTGGGTGGAGCGGTGGGAATGCATCTTTTCTTTTCACAGCAATATGTGCATAACACATCATTTGTTTTGGCATAATAGAGCCAAAGATACAGAAGTGGAATTTTCCCCATTGTATGCTATAGGGATTGGCATTTCGAGCAAAAAAACTATTAGGTGACTGGGTGGAGTCATGGGATTGCTTGTTGTGATTGCACAACAAGATATGCATAGCACATTGTCTATTTTGGTACATAATTTAACTTGTTTCCATTGTTTGTTATATGCTTTGGCCCCATTGGAAAAACAACAATTAGGTGACTGGGTGGGGTCATGGGTTTGCTTGTTTTGTTGGATACTGTGAAGTCTCCAATGCCTTCAGAATATACATTCTAGGATTAGATCACATGGAGATTAGTAGAGATGTAACATTTTACGAAGAAGAATCTCTCAAGAGATCTAGAAAGTGTCAGCATGAATAAGTATATGAAGAAGCTGTATCTCCCATAAATATAGAAGTTGCACACTCCCCTGAAAATGAAACATCAAAAGACCATGATATGCCAAAACCTCAAGAACCGCCTACTATGAAATTGTCACGAAAGTGAAATCCTTCTTAGGTAAGATAAATTATACAAGAAGAAGAGACGTATGAAGCTATAGAAGGCTCCTCAACAGTAAGCAAGAAGTCAAATCCATTTTCCAGTTATGTGGCTTTTATGTGTGATCTTGTAGATCAAGAGCCAACCAGTTATGTGGCTTTGATGTGTGATCTTATAGATAAAGAACCAACCAGTTATGAAGAATCTATATAGAAGAAATAATGGGTAGAAGCAATGATGAAAGAATACCAATCAATAATGAAGAATGATTTTTGGGATATAGTTCCCAAACCAGAAGGAAAAAGTGTGGTATCTTCCAAGTGGATCTACGAGATAAAACATGTAGTTGATGGAAGTATTGATAAATACAAGGAAAGGTTTGTAGCTAGAATATTCTCTCAGAAAGAGGGAATTGATTATGATGAGACATTTGCACCAGTAGCAAGCTACAGTTCCATTAGAACCATCATGGAACTTACATACATGATGAAGTGGAGTTTACACCAAATGGATGTGAAGACAACTTTCCTGGATAGCGTTATTGAGGAAGAAGTGTACATAGAACAACCACAAGGATTTGAAGTTGAAGACAGATGAACTCACATATTCAAGTTGAAGAAGGCTCTGTATGGATTGAAGAAATCTCCTAGATCTTGGTATGGAAGCATAGATAGATTTTTTATGAGCTTGGGCTTTACCAAAAGTAAAGCCAACCCTAACCTTTACTTTAAGGTTATGGATGGTGAACCCAAAATCCCCGTCAGAATCCAATGTCATCCGACATTTCGCACGGATGTGTCGGATAGAAATCACTGAAAAGAATGCCGATCAAAAAATATTTATAGCACCATCGAATATCCGACCCATAGAGTGTCGGTTATCCGACCCTTCAGTGTTGGATCTCCGATGGTCTGTGAACCCAATAGTGTCGGTTATCTGACCCCTTAGCGTTGAATCTCCAATGGGCTGTATAGGTTTTTTTTTTAATTTTAAGGTTTACATGATTTTAAATTTATGGTCCCATATTTTCAACGGTAACTATGTTCAAGGTGTCGAATATCCAACGCATTTCCATTATAAATATAAATTGTTTTAAACATTTCGACATGTTTGTTGTAGAACCGACGGATGATTTGCGAAAATTATTTGTTCCTCGACGGATGTTTTCAGGAATTGTTTTATTCTTCAACAGGCGGTTGTGGGAATTTTTTTTTCATCGATAGATAGTTTGCCGGGAATTTTTTATTCTTCGACTTCTCTCTGTTTGACAAAATTTTGATGTGTGGAACTTGATTTTTTAATACAACCGGTTATATTCATTAACGAAGTTTGTGACAAAATGTCAAATAGATTAAATATTCTGGATCCAAATGAAGACAACCAACAATTGCTTGCTAGACTATGGGATGCAACAAAACGAAGGGGTGATGGAAAATTTTATTGTCCATGTACTCAATGCAAGGGATTTAAGAGGAGAAAAATATTGATCTCAACAACCACAAACATTGCAGGGAACATGGACATGCTGGGGGGGGGAACGAATATCGTCCATTTGTAGGTTTAGCATTATAAAGTTTATTATATTCATTTTTTTTGGTAATTGTATGTATTTTTTTTTCATATATTAATGTATATCTATTGATGTTTCCATGTATGTATATTAAAGGAAAGACACCCTACATCATATTGTCCAAAGCAAGTGCTTTGAGAACAAGTTCAGGATCAAGATCATGGAGCGTGTATGTTTAATGGAGAACAATTGAATGATCATATTGAACAAGATGATCATGCCGATAATGTAATTGAAGATGATGGTACAAATACATTGATCCATGATTCATTTAATGTTAGAATGGATGATGATGATGACGTTGATAATGAAAATGATGATGTTCACGATATCCCTCTTCTCGATAAGGCATATGAACCCCTTTATGAAAGCTCCAAAACAAATCTTCTCTCTACTATATTGTTGATAATGAACTTGAAGGTTATGAATGGTCTTTCAAACATTGCAATCACACGGATGCTAAGGTATGTAAAATAATCCATCACATATATAGGATCGTGATAAATTTTATTTGTATTCCTCTAATAATTGTATTGTTAACTCATTATTAATCATCGTACGGATGAAGCGTGTTTCGTTAATATTATTTATTTATTACATCAACAATTTTTTTTATTTTTTTGTAGCTTGATAGCTGAATTTTTGCTACCACCATCAAATATTTTACCTCGCACATATCGATATTTATCTTCCATCATGAAAGAGATTGGAATGCATTATGAAGCAATTCATGCATGCCCCGATGACCATGTTATATATTACAATCAGCATGAATTTGCAATAGAATGTCTGGAATGTCATGTAAGTAGATATCGTATAGATAAAGTAACAAAAAAGGTGAATCAGAAAGTTCTTCGTTATATTCCCATTATTCCACATTTGCAATGACTGTTTAGGTGCTAAAAACTAAGTGCAATTTATGGATTACCAGGCCAAGAACAGAAGTCAAGATGATGTTATCCGAATGCCTACAGATGGTTCTGCTTTTAGAGATATGGAGGAAAAGTGGCCTCACTTTAAAGAAGAACCACATAATCTTAGGATTTCTTTAGCAGCATATGGTGTTAATCCATTTGCACAGATGAAATCCATTTACACGATGTGGCCTAATTTTGTTATCAACAATAACATTCCTCCATGGTTGTCAATAAAGAGGGAGCACATAATGTTGTCGATGATTATTCCAAGTTTTTTTGACGAAAACAGTTTTATTTATAATGTAGTTGTGGAATCTCATTTGTCGTAATATGTTTCTTAATTTCATATATATATATATATATATATATTATTTTACTCTTTTGCATGGTTTATATATCTTAATGGTTCTCATAATGATATATTTTATATGTACTTCAAATGAATCAGGTAAGTTCCAAGTCAAAGATATGAATGTATACATCGAACCTCTTATAGATGAGCTACTGAAGTTATGGAATGGCATAACTATGTATGACGTATCTAGACCAATACGACAAAGGCAATTTCAATTCCATGCTATGGTTGTATGGACAATACACGATGTCCCTGGGTTAACTTCATTTTGTGGTTTGTAATTTTAAGTTCCACTTTAATTGCATTTAATGATATGGAGTAGTTAGAATATTTTGTATATGAATATATTTGACATAGATATTCCATATCTAAATATTGTAGGTCTTCAGACAAAGGGTAAATTTACGTGTCCAGTTTGTGGTCCTAAGATAAAATCTCGTCATTCAAAAAGCTTAAGAAAGGAGGTGTTTGATGAGTATAGGCATTTCCTCTCTGAGAATCATAGGTATAGAAAAACTGAAAGAAATCATTTCAATGGGGAGCAGGAGACTACATTAAAACCACATAGAATGACACCTCACCTTTGGAAGATACAATACAATAGAAATCGTCATCATGGTACGTATGGATCATCATATATGAATTGTTATGTATTTTAATTTTTATTGTGAGTTGTTTGCTGTAGTGGCCATATTTGACTTATGATGTAATTTATTCATTATAAAATAATATTTATGATGTCCATCATGATCATGAAGGCATTAATGGGCTTCCACAAGGAATGAAAAGTTATCCTATTCAATTCAGCAAGTTGCCCTACTATGAGCACCTACAAATTGCTCATTTGTTTGATACAATGCATATTGGAAAGAATGTTACTAAAATCTTATGGTGACTACTAGAGCTAAGGAGGGAGAAAGATAAAGTTGTGAAAGTGTGTAAAGACATTCAAGAAAATCAACCATGCAATGAAAGACATCATACAATTTCATACCAACGAAGAAAACGTTAATATAAACTCAATTCCATGGATGTTTATGAAGCAACAAAGCAATGTTTTCAAAGAAGTAATGCAGAAAATTAAATTTCCCGCTGGATTTTGTGCAAACTTGAAGAATATCATAACCAAAAAAGGTGATTTTGCGGGGGTCAAAACACATGATTGGCATGTCTTCATCAAGGTAATTATTATTGTTATGTCCATATAATTTTTTCTTGTTTGTATACTCTTTGTTTAATAAATGGCGTGGTTTGTATATTGATACAGTATGTT
>LPNX010650878.1:0-15000 GCA_001517045.1 Pseudotsuga menziesii | reverse complement strand
ATCATCATCATGAGGATGATGATGATGGTGGTGATGACAATGATGATGATGAGGGTCATGATGATGATGATGAATATGACAATGATGATGACGATGACGTTGACGTTGATGATGATGATGATGAGGGTCCTGATAACAAAGATAATGATGTTGAAGACGACGACGACGATGATGACGATGATGATGATGAGGGTCATGATAATGAAGACCACAATGTTGAAGATGACGACGACAATGATGACAATGATGACAATGATGATCATGATGATCATGATGATGAAGATGATGATGATCAACATAACGATAATGATTAGGTGATATTGTAGGGATTACCTGAGATCGCCATCATCATCTTCATCTTCAGGGGTTTCATTATAGGGATTAGGTGAGATGGCCATCATCATCATCATATTATAATAAAAAATACTATTCCTAAGTTAAAAATACATATACTAAAAAATACATATAGCTAAGTTAAAAATAGTATACCTAAATAATATATAATATAAAATATAAATAATATAAAATAATATATAATAAAAATAAAATACATATAATATATAACAATATATAATAAAAAATAAATAGTCTATTTGGAGATTGTCGCGACTCGTTTTGGACAGTTCTATGCAATTTGGAGGTTTTTGTGAATTGGAGCTCAGGGTTCATAATTGGAGCTGATGGTTGAGAATTGGAGCTCATGGTTGAGAATTGGAGCTCAGGGTTCAGAATTGGAGCTCACGATTGAGAATTGGAGCTCACAGTTCAAATTTCGAGCACACAGTTCACATTTTGGAGTTCACGATTTCGATTTGGAGATCATGGCTCAACGGGTAAGCATCATGACCTCATTTTTTGGGCATGCTGTGACAAGGGTTTTTGGGCATGCAACCGGTTCAGGGTTTTAGATTGGATGGGCATGCAACTGGTTCAGGGTTTTAGTTTTTTTGGGCATGCAACCGGTTCAGGGTTTTAGTTTTTTGTGCGTGCTGTGATGTTTGCTCCTTTCTGTTGATCTGAAAAAGTAGCGGTCCAATATTGACTTTCCTTAATGGGGAGGGGACCCTATGCTATATAATCTGATACCATCAACCGCTCACTTTGGAAACCTGCTCTGGCACCTCAATCTCATAAACCCGTTTCCCAATAACCAGGGTTGGGGTTTACCATCAGCACCCCTATTGGTCATTTCGCTCCTTAACATGAGGAATCAGAGCCTGGACTTCTGGCCTTAGAAGACTTAGTTAATGAGTGATGTCTTAGAACATGGCTTGATCAATATGCTCATAAGTAAGTAAACAACATGCTCGTAATCCTGCTTCCACTAGGGAAACTTCATCAAAAGGTATGGCTCATATAGTGCTGTGATGTTTGCTTTTTTTTTCCAAAGAAAAAAAGAATAATTTTACTACATCCGTAGAGAGACAAAATTACATTTTGTAGATATGCAATGCATATTTGTAACCATAGTTCAGATCCCATACAAAACAAAATTCTATAAACACTACCCAAACCCATTCATCGGATGATAAATCACCCCATCTATCCACAAAAATAGAAACAGAGAACAATTTCATGGTACCAAGTTCATTCCATGAGAATGGAAAGCTAAAACAGCCCATATAGTCAACATAATAGTAATGGAAATATCATCCAACTATCATATCCAACAGTTCACAAATATAGAAATCAATACTGTCTAAAAAAAATAGCGAACATCCAGCTCCAAGCCATAGATCAGCAGCAAAGTCTCATAACGTCTCTGTGATTTTTGTTGTGTGTTCCAAACTGAAATTTTAGATGCCCTAGATTGCCACATTACATTAGGATATATGAGAGCTATGGGCAACATTATCTCTTGGCTCACCGTATCCCACCCATCATCGAAGCTGCAAGGGAGTAGGGAGCAGTTCTATGTGAATACTCGACCCGAATAGAGCAGTGGTTTACCTTCAGAAATAGTTCCCACTCTTTATTACGGGCCAATATTTTGTTACAACAATTAGAAATCTGACTTGAATGAGATGAATCCCCCAGCCCTATATGATTATAAAGGGTTTGTCCATGTTGGAGTGAACTCGATTAACCACTCGGTTTCCAAAATTGATCTAACTCAGTTTATGGATGATTTGATTTTTCTTTGTGTCATTTAGATCATCCTTGTCTATATGTATCCAAGCTATGCATCAAATTGAAAGGATAGCATATACAACAGGGGGGTTGTCCACTAGATAGGAGAAACACATGGATTACCAACATGAGGGAAATCCATTGAATATGCTAATTCTTGGACTATAATAGACCACCTTGGTTGGACACTAAAAATATTTTCCTGGACTTGTTGATTTCACTGTTAAGTTGAACCTAAATGAAAAACAGAGAGGAGCACTAAGAAAGCTACAAAAATTTGTAGGAAATCGAATGAGTAGAGATATAATGATGTTAGTTCTTGGAGATCCTGTAGAGTGGATGCTTGGTTGCTCTATAGGTTCCAAATATTTAGGTTCCTCATTAGATGCTTCACTAGATGAATCATATATGGGGCCCCCAAAACTATGATTATTGATTTCAAATATAACATCCAACTCTTCATGAAATGGATAAATGCATGCATTTTCCATCTCATCATCAAACAAGGGTTTGCCTACAAAATATTCCTCATCAGAATCTCAACAATATGGACCATCTAATTAAAATTCTTTGGATGAGGTAATATAATAGGAGAATGGGTTCTTTCATAACCAACAACCCAAAGGGTCTCTGTCTATACTGCATGCTTCTTCACCAACTTCAATCCTTCCTTATCAACTCTCAAACATGGGTTTTCTTCATTGTGCATTCATTTACATTGATCAGCTAATGATAGACCCAATTTGACAATTTCAGCTAACCTGCATTTGACCCATATTGGATGATATGGATTCTGAAGTATGGCTAGTCTGAGTGTTACAATTAGTGGACGAACCCATCACATTTTGGTTCGCATTCAAATTGGTTTGATTGTTTTTATGTGATTTATCTCAGCAACTGGTTCCCAAATAAGCTATTAAGCTGACTCTACCCAAATGTGATGCTTAAGGGAGGTTTAGAGAAGGACTCGAGTTCCACCATAGCCACGATAGTTAGAGTTTTTTTGCTCACATGTATGCTCGGTCCATTGGAGAAGGATGAAAATCAATCGCTGCCTCGAGAAAGATTGTCGAGCCATGTTTTTTTATAAACAAGAAACTAGAACCTAACCCCTAGATCATTGAAGATCATTATAAAATCCCTAGGTTAGAAAGAAACTCAAACCTAACCCAGTATTTTCCAAATTGTAGCGACAACAGGGGTTTTCCATAATTCTGCCAAATGTTATGGATTTCTTCTTTAAGGTGTTTTATTATAGAAACCTTATATTAGAAAGCAAATTTCCATGAGGACAGAGTTCAAGAACTCTATCCACATGAACTATATCTCACAAAAGATAACAACTGTTCAGCCAAGCAACGGTGACGATTCGTGGTATTATGCCTCACAAGTTTCCGATGTTGCAACCCCATGAAACATAATACCATGAATCGTCACCATTATTAGCTAACACTTATTAGATATTTTAGAGTTAGTGAATTGAAAGTGGCTAAGTCAACGCAAAAAAGAAAGGTAATACGTTTGACTAAATAAACTATTTTGATAATTGTACCTACATTTTCCACTGCATGCATTGCTTGCATGCCTCACCTATCTCGACATACTATCAACATTATTATTATTGGTATGTGTACCTTCTCTTAATGACAGTCTTAGTTTAGGGATGTATTGAGGTTTATACCACATATTTGATAGTGTATGCATCCAATACTTGCTAGTTACTTGATCACTATCAGGGAACAAATTCATCTCTATCTTGTTAACCTTACTTCATCCAGCTAAAAGCAGTTCACATATTCAAAGAACACAATACTAATACTGATAGCTTATCCAAAGACACATTAACCTTGGCCTCAGACCATTTTCAGTTTACTGAATTCACTGATGGTGAATGTACTGATCAGGGAACTTTCCATCTTTTCTATCCCTTAGCACTTGAGTCTTTTATGTGTTGTTGCTATTGACATCCTTTTGATGATTGAGGTGGATGATCCCCTCATATTACTGATCTCTCTTGTTTATTGCTTCTTTGGATTAGCTACTTCAGTATTAGACTTGAATTCATTGTCTGTTGAAGGTTCATGATGTGGATGTAGTCAAGATTCCTAGATTATAGGTGTTACCTTTGAAGGTTTGTCCAGTATTCCTGTGAAGCTGATCAATTGTCATCTGTCTGCTGATGATGAACATAGTTGTATCTATTCCATGTGCTTAGCAATAGCTGAAGTTGTAACTAAGTTACCTTTGATTTCAATGAAATAACAAGGAATTGATATTTTCCCCTAGAAAAAAAAAGTTACTTGATCACTAATATCAATTGATATTCCATCACTCTTATTGGTAACTCCAATTTTTTCACATTTCTAGTAACCTACAAATTCCAAACTCTTTGTTTTCACGGAGTTTATGTGACATTATGGGTGCAAAAATAGTGGAGATTGGCATCCTAAGGTTGAAATTTAGCATCCTAAGGAGCACTAAGCAAGCTACAACAGTTTGTAGTAAATCGAATGAGTAGAGATATAATGTCTTTAGATGACCTTTGTGGTGTAGACAGTTGGTTAGCTTTAGAATTATTCCCTGGTGTGAGTGATATTTGATGTTTCCTTGCCCTTTTTCCATCCCTTGGTTTCATCAAATCATTGAGGAAGGCATGATATAGTTAACTTAAGAGCCTTTTGATTTGTGTTAATTTAAGAGCCTTTTGGTTCTTTCGAATCATATATATATATATAATCCATGGTGGTGAAGAGCGGACATTTCACTTGAATGGTGTTTGGGTCTTGAAGCAAGTACTAGGTTTTTTTATGTCCTCCAATTTTTTATTTGATGATTTTATGCCAATTTTCACCTTAGGGTTGAAAATTAATATGGGAAAACAAGCATCATCAAGACAAGCTAAAAGGAATAAATAAGCAAATATTACAGATGGATATAAATGTATTTAAAACATTCTTTTCATTCCTGAACGTGCCAAGTAGCAAATCTGGAAATGTCCGCTCTTCACCACCATGGATTATATATATAGATAGATAGATAGATAGATATATGCCTCTGAAGTGCTAGCTTATGCACTACAGAGTAGCAGTGAAGAGGTTAAAACATCCACTCTACAAGATCTCTAAGAACTCAACATCATTATTTGTCCATTACTGTAAAGACGATGTACTAGAAGATTTGCTTGGACTTGTTGATTTCACTGTGATGTTGAACATATATGATGAACAGAGAGGAGCACTAAGAAAGCTACAACACTTTGTAGGAAATAAAATGAGTAGAGATATAATGTCTAAAGCAGTCTGCATACATCCTTCACTTGAATGATGTTAGTTCTTGGCAATCTTAACATCATTCAAGTGAAGGGTGTATGCACACTGCTGCAATATCATGATTAAACCATGAGGTGCTTAGTTGACTGGAAATTGGGTTAGGTAATACTTTGCCATTAATGGAAAATCATGAATCTTATGGTTTATGCTTTGGGTCTTGAAGCAAGTACTAGGTATTTTGATGTCCTTTATTTTTTATTTGAACATTTTATGTCAATTTTCACCATGTCTGATTTTTTTGTGTCCCTCTTACAATTAACATGATAATATGACCTTTGTGGTTTAGACAGTTGGTTAGCTTTAGAATCAACAAATATTACAGACTAATATAAATGTATTTAAAACATTCTTTTCATTCCTGAACATGCAAAGTAGCAGATCTGGAAATGTCAGCTCTTCACCACCATGGATTATATATATATATATATATATATATATGATTGTTGTAGGTTACCACTGGGAAATATGCCTCTGAAGTGCTGGCTTATGCACTTCAGAGTAGCACAAAGGTTAAAACATCCACTCTACAAGATCTTCAAGAACTCAACATCATTATTTGTTCATTACTGTAAAGGCATTGTACTAGAAGATTTGCAAGGACTTGTTGATTTCATGGAGAAGTTGAACGTAACAAAGAGGAGCACTAAGCAAGCTACAACACTTTCACGCACACGAAAAGTATTGTAGCTTGCTTAGTGCTCCTCTATGTTTATCATTTAAGTTCAACTTAACAGTGAAATCAACAAGTCCAGGCAAATCTTCTAGTATATCTCCTTAATAGTAATGGAAAAATAATGATGTTAGTTCTCTGGAGATCATGTAGAGTGGATGTAAAAGTTGGCTCAAACTCATACATGGGTTTGCATTAGTTTCCAACCAAGGTGGTCTATTATAGTCCAAGCATTATCATATTCGATGGCTTTCCCTCATGTTGGTAATCCAAGCATTAGCATATTCAATGGCTTTCTCAAAGCCTGTTTTTCCGTTGTTTGTCACTTTTCATAGGGATATTCATGCCCAGAACTACCTTTTAACCCTCCAATTTGGCCCAAGTTTAGAGGTACGCCTATTCGGTGATGGATAAGTGCACAAGGGTGGCCAAGATGGTGAAATAGGGTTGCTTCATACCCTTTTTCACTGCCAAACAGGTTTGTTTGTGCCCAAAATTCATATGGATGCTGCTATAAGGCATATCAATGAGATTTTACGGTTGCTTTCACCCATAGATTTCTCATTTTCATAGCCAGAATTGCAAAGACCGCCTCCTATTGCCATTGATCATCATCTTTTATTGCTACAATGTGCCTAGATCTGAAAGTTGGCCTAATTATAGTTGATTTGAGATGCTTTACTGTTTGTTGTGACCTTCAGAATGCTCCCAAAGTGCTCGGATTTGTCCCTTTGATGCTCATACTTGATTCTAGAGTTGTTTATGCCCATAGGACTGCCCAACATTGCTCCTAGTGTGACATTGAAAATACCAAGTTTGTTCTAGAAGCCCTAAATAGGGCCAATTCACCTTGGTGTACTGGTTTATTATTAGAGGAAGGCCTTCTCTCATTATTTGAGGAACATTCATCGTTGGAGACACATGCATAAGGGAAGTTTTCAGCCCTACCAAAGGAGAAAGTCATCATTTGAAGCATGCTTACACTATTTTATACACCATTTCATGAGAGATATTACATGCTTGGAGGTTACTCATTGAGCTGGTCCACTTGGAAGGTTGTTCACATGGTTCATGCCCTATTTTGTGAAGAACGTTTTTGTATTTAGGGGCTGCTTTATAGATTGACTATTGTGCACATGGGTGGCATCTAGGGCCTACAAAGCAAGTTGTGTTTTACTCCAAATAGTGTTATGATGTATAGGAATCCTAGAAAGCTAATTGACTCGACAATGAAGTAGGTTTAGAGTCTCGATGTTTATGTTTCTAGGGTTTTTTTTTTTTGAATTGAAGTGTCATGTGTGTGACCTGTGCATTCCCACATTCACTTGGTCAATTTAGTACGGATTGGGACAAATTGACCATTTTGTTACCGATCCATTCAGTCATACCCTGATTTGCTTGGTCCAGTACCAAACTTGTCACTCCAATCGTTTCAAAGGCTGAGTCAACTCAGTTGGGGGTCAACTCGATTGACTCGGCCACCTCGGTAGAAACACACTTGATTAAATCTACAACTATTATTGTTGAAAAGGGGGTAGGCCAGTAAAAGGAAAAGGCAATGTTAGGAAAAGGAAATGCAAGAAATAAGTGAGAATGGAGAATTGTATATAACTAAAAGAGTGGCATACATTAGATTTTTTTTGAATTTCCAGTGTACTATTGTAGGAATGCCACTATGCAAATAAGGCATTGACTTGATAGTCACAATCCCATTAGTATCATAAATTATGGGAGAGATCAAAAACACATCCCTACACAAATATTAACTGATAAGTATGGATTTGGTGTTTCATTTGGAGAATAAATCCTATAACAATAGTTGTTATTATGACTCTTAAAGGGTCCTAGATGAGATCTATGCACTTTCAGGCCCTTCAACTTTCAAGCGAAAGAAGCCATAAACAACAAGTATGTGCACCCTAGAAAACATGGAAACTATCATAAAACATATTAGGTAAAATGGATAATCATCTACAACATCACAACATCATTCATGGGAAAAATAAAAACCACTAACAACCATCAAAAGTAAGGGTTACAACAACAACTAGTGTAGAGTAAGGAGATAGGAGTGGCCAGGAAAATGAATAATTGGGCCAATGTAGAGTGGAAAAGTGACCAGCTAGAAGTTTTGAAGAGGATATTAATCAAGATTCCTTGAAAAAGGAACTCATGTCAAAGATGCTTTTTGATGGAAGTGACCAACATACCAACTCTGTATCACTTCTATCCAAATTAAACGTAGATGAATGCGAAGATATGTTCTTTGAAGGAGATAGTCCATTAAAGGAGAACCTCCAGGTTTTGTATCGACATATATTGGCATAAATTGCAGTGTTATATGTGATGCATATGCATAACATATCGTCTCAAGCTTGACAACGTTGAAATGCCAAAGTACAATGGCCACAAGCATACATATGAAGCTTATGAAGCCTACCCAATTCATGTTAGCAAAAGGCAATGCAAGCAATAAGTTAGAATGGAGACTTGTATGTAAGTAAAAGAGGGGCATACATTAGAATTTTTAGGGCTACCAAATTCCCACACCTATTAACCAAACTCATTCTTGACAAAAAATTTCTTTAACAAATTTTTTGCTTACAAGTCTTTCCAAGTTTTTTTGCTTATAAGTCTTTCCACGTTTTTTTGCTGGTATTTTGCTATGCTTATGCCAATTTTTTGTTCGGCCATGGTGCAAGTAGAACCAAACAGGTATTTTTCAGACCTGTCTTCCTCCAGCGAAGGAATTTTGGGAAGTCTAGAGGAAAGTGAGACATCCAGTAGGTCTACACGGGCTAGATCAACTAGATGTTAGAAGATCAGAAGAAAATTCGACAAACACATGAATTTTTTTCTCCAAGAAGGGGGGTCATGTTCCTATGATAATGAGATAGTGGGAGACATCGTCGCACCCTTAAGGTACCAACACCTAGTGAAACAATGGGTGCCTAGTGATCTTCCTAAAGTAAACACTGATTTTTGTGTGAATGAGAGGATATATAGAATTGCACCATCGTCATTGAATGGATTGGGGTTGTTTTGCATGGACGACATAAAGGTTGGATATGGTAGATGTACAGAATTAATGGAGTATGTTGGATCATGTTACAACTACAATGATTGGATGATCCTAGTCCAATATACATGAAGTATGCATAGATATGGGTTGTCAACGAATTATATACAACTGAAAGACAAAGCTCAAAATAAAGGAGCAACGATGTACATGGATGGAAGACCAAAAACAACCAGTAATATTGTGGGGTTTATAAACAGTACACAACTAGGGTCTACACTAAAGCAACCCAACTGCATATTCGAGTCACGTGAAGGAAACCGTGTCTTTGTATGTGCAATTAAATCAATAGCTGCTGGCGAAGAACTGCTTATTGATTACAATTTGAATCATGTAGATACAAACAATGTTAGTATGGTTGTGGTACAACAAACAATTTAACAACCCTTTTATTAATTATTTTAACATCTATAGGAATTTTTCGTTAGCATATAATTGAAATTATCTACTTTTCATGTTTCCTTATGTAACTTTTAGTATGTTTTTGATGCAGGGTTCTCTCCGGGGCACCTCCATCTTCGTAGATGTTTGTCGACCCGAGTCAAGGCAGCAAGTATACATCGATATTGCCAATGTAATATTAAATTTAGGATGGACATATAGATAGGTTGTTATGTATTTTCATTAGTATATTAGGTTCGTTTATATAATATTATCTATTTTCCATTTAGAGTGTTGATCAAGGAAGCCAACCAGCTATTGATCAGCCAATTACAACATCAGGTCAATAGCCAAACATGAATGTAATTCTCCATTTCAAATACTTTAAAATCGTAAACATGTATATCGTGACGCATTATGTTTATTTTGTTATGTATTCTTTCCTTTTTATGGTTGCGTTCATGATGGTAATGGTGTCTACCTTTTTTGCAAATTGACCAGGAAAAATCCCCAGCTGTTGATCAGACGAATGGAGCCTCGAGGCAACCAGTTAACCTAAATGTAATTCCACATTCTAAATACTTCAAAAATGTACACATATAAAACATGTAACATAGTGTTTATTTGTGTTCTGTATTTGTTAGCTTTTACATATTGCGTTCATTGTGATAATGTTCTCTACTTTTTTTATAGGTGGTTGATTGAGGTAAATCCCCATCTGTTGATCAGAACACGCCCTCATCTAGGCATCAGGTAATCCTAGATGCAATCCCTAATATAATTATTTGCACACACTATATTTTCAAATACTAAGCAATTTTTTGTATATTTCAATTGCAGACAGGGGATTTCATTTATCAAATGGCGTCTCAAAACTCTTCACAAAATGAGGTCTCTCAGTTGATGAGAGATAGTGAAATTAGAGAGTCTGCAGACCCATTGAGGGTGTTACAAAGGACAAGGGAAAAACAAAATGAGGAACTGATTCATCTGACATTGGCAGTTCCACTAATAGAAGGGCTCAAACAAATGATTCAATTATTGTTACAGTGACGTAAATAAGTGGACGTAAGTTATCGAATAAAAATGTAAATTCATTTATAAAACTTTATAATATTTGATTTTATATGCTGTTGAACTTATAATACAATGGTTTGATTTTACAGTGGGCTATGGAAATTATCAGTGGTGGTCAAGGCAATGTTGGTCTCAGTGACCAAACCACTCCACGTACACCACATACTACTTCCATATTGTCCACTGAACAATCAGCAACACGCTCTGGTCTCTGCATGTGAAGGCGACTGCATGAAGGAAATCTGCATGCTACCTTAGTGATCTGGTCTATTTGATCTTTGAAAGCGATCTCTCTGCATGAAGGTGATCTGCATGCTACCTTAGCAATCTGGTCTTGAAAGCGATCCGGTATATTTGATCTCTGTGGCTAAAGCCGACCTTGCCAACTACATTGCATGCGATCTGGTGAATACTGCATATTGCATGCGATCTGGTGACTGCATGCGCCTGGGTGAATACATTGCATGCGATCTGGTATACTGCATATTGCATGCGATCTGGTGACTGCATGCGACCTGAGCTCTGATCTGTCTCCTGCGGCTAGGGTTCGCAGTATAGTTGTTCGATTTGCATTCAAAGCTCAAGTGCATACATTCCTTATCTCTTCTTTTCTAATACATATCTACTGCTCATTTGCTCATGAATATGAATAAATCACCGCACCTACCAAATACTGTCAAGGGTAGACCTAGCTCAATTACTTTAAATAGCATTTATGAATATTTAGAGTCTTTAGAGAAACATAGAGAAGAAAGAGAAATTAGACTACAAACAGAATTGGAAGCCATGCTGGAAAATAAATTTACATCTCTTGAAAACAAAATTCAAAAACAAATAGAAAATAAAATAACAATACTGGAGAATAAACTGGAGACACTTGAGGTTAGATTACATGCTATAGAAAACCAGAGCCACCAAACATCCCAACAAGGAGACGTCGATACTTTAGAAAGTCTTAAAATGGAGGACATGATGAAGGAGCTAGAAGCAAAAGTTAATAACAACCTCACCCCAAATAATGTGGCAGATAAATTAGATATCAAACCCATTAAAGAGGAAATGAAAAAATTGATAGAACTAGACCATGAGCGTAACAAAAGGGCCTTGAACCTTGTAATTTTCGGCTTGAAAGAGGAGGAGAACAAGGATACTTTAGCCATAGCCCAGACAGAATTACACAATAGATTACAGATTGAAACAACATGTTTCATAGAAGCGACAAGGTTGGGGAAATTAACTGAGAATAAAGGAAGGTTAATCTGGGTAAAGGTAAGCTCTACTGACCATAAATATAACATACTTAGTAAAACCTCAAGTCTAAAAGGAACTAGAATATTCATAAATGAAAATCTCATTCCAGAAGATCAAGCAGAATTAAGAAAGGAGGTTCAAAAGGTAAAAGAAGCCAGGAAGGAAGGAAAATGGGCAATAATCAGAAATAGGAAAGCTGTTATTCGAAATAGAAACCAAAAAGATAGTAATAAATAGCAATTCAACATGCTCCGAATTCTTTCTTGGAACTGTCGGGGCTTTCCATGGAACAAAGGCCCCAAGCTAAGTTGGATCTCTAATGAAGTTGATATTATTTTGTTAGTTGAAACTTGGGAGCACGTGGAATCTAGGGTCCCTAACATAGATGGATTTGTGCTTTGGTCAATCTGGAACAAGCGATCCTCTCGCAGAGGCATTGGGGGTATAGCGTGTTACATTAAGAAGAACATCTCCCCCCATGCTAGGCTTTATAAAAAAGACCCTCACAACCAATATATGTGGATAGAAATCACTGACACCAAAAATAGAAAAACCTACATAGCTATATGCTATTTTTCCCCTATTAACTCTAACTTCTATAAGAAGAACAATTTGGATAAAAATTGCCCTTACAATGGACTAGAGAATGACATTTCTAGACTTAGGAATGAAGGTAATATCCTTTTAATGGGCGATTTTAATGCTAGAACTTCTAACAACCAAGTTATTCTCCTAAGCAATTATTCCAACCCTAATCCTCTCTGGTTAGATGAAGACCTTACTTTAGCTAGCAGGTACAAGAGAAGCTCTGTAGATTTAGGGGAAAATTTGTTTGGGTCTAATTTAATCAAGCTCTGTAGTTCTCAAGATCTCATAATTTGCAACGGTATAACGAAGTGGCCTAGCTCTAACCAGATGACCTGTATCCATGGGATTGGTAGCAGCGTAGTAGATTATGTTATTTCTGATATTTATTTATACAACGATATAATAAATTTGGACGTTCTAAACGACCATGAGCCTGATTCAGACCATAAACCTTTAATGGTAACTCTCAACTATGCCATCCATAGAGATCCCATAGAGGATAATCCTTATAACCAAAAGAACTTGATCTTTGATAGGAATAAAAAAGATCTTTTTATAAATGAGTTAAAAATTAATTTACTTCCTTTATCTAGTACAGACAACATTGAAGACCTATATTATAATTTTACCACAACCCTCTCTTATTCCATTAACAAGTTCTCAATTGAAGTTTCGAGTAATAAAAGGAATAGAAAAGCCAACCCTTGGTATGATACTGATTGTAAAAATGCGAGGAGAGAGATTAAGGAAGCTCTTGATGAATCTCTAAAAATTAACAAGATAAAAAATTACAAAGCCCTTACTAAAAAGAAAAAAAGGCAGTATATTGACAAAAGGCAAGACAATCTCTTACACCTCTCTAAGACGGCCCCTAAGAAATTCTGGAGGCAGATTCTAACTAGAAAAACTAAAGATAATAATAAAATTTCTCTGCACGACTGGAATTCCTATCTTAAAAAGCTTTATGACTCCCCGAATGTCATAGACCACTTTGAAAACCTCCTCACAATGGAATAATTTTTCTCTTTAAAAGACATAGATTTTGGGGTTAAGCGTCTGGCTAATGGAAAAGCTAAGGACATTGAAGGTTACCAGGCAGAAATCTTAAAAATTGGAGGTCCTGTCCTCATCCCTCACATCCACAAGCTTTTTAATCAAGCAGTCAAGTAAGGGTTCCCTAAACCTTGGACTCAGAGCCTCATTATCCCTATTTTTAAAAGTGGGGATACAAATGACCCCTCAAATTATCGAACTAGTATGATAAGCCCCCTCTTAGCCAAGTTATATGGTATTATTTTGGAAAAGAAAATCAGCATTTGGCTAGAAAGTTAAGGTAAGTGGGCTAAAGGCCAAGCGGGTATTAGAAGGCATCACTCAACTATAGACCACCTTATTATGCTTAGGATCATTATGGAGGAGTGCCGTAATGATAAATCCAATCTCTTTTGCTGCTTTGTGGACTTTAGAAAGGCTTTCGATACAGTACCTAGAAATAACCTTTGGAATAGGTTAGAAGAGCTTAAGGTTCCTTTCGAGCTGAGAGCTGTCGCGATAAGGCTCTACAAGAATGTAATTGCCAAGTTTAAAAGCAATGAGGGGTGGTCGAAAGATATTAAGTGTAATATCGGAGTTAAGCAAGGTTGCCCCCTCTCCCCTACCCTTTTTGGCATCTACATTGATAAGTTAGAGGGTTGTTTAGAAGAAGCAGGTTGTGCTGGTACGATCTTAGCTGGAATAGTCATCATCCTTCTTCTTTATGTTGATGATATTGTCCTTATGGCAAGGTGTTCTTCTGATCTTGATAAGCAGCTTCGACTCCTCAAATATTTCTGCTCTAACATGGGTATGACTGTTAACACTGACAAAACAAAAGTTATGATTATCAAATCCAAGAATGATACATACACTAATTTTATGTATGACAATAGCAACTTGGAGGAAGTGTCTTCTTACAAGTACCTAGGAATTGATATTCATCACAAGCTCAACTGGAACTATAGCATTAAGAAAAGGATTAACGGAGGGTGGAAAGCTTACTTTGGTCTTGAAAATAACTGTAAAGCTGCAAACCTCATGATGTGGGATAAAAAGAAGCTCCTTTTTGAAACTCTAGTCACTCCTGTCATCTTGTATGGGTGTGAGGTTTGGGGTTGCAGCATCTCTAGAGAATCCTGGAGAAAGATCAAGCAAATCTAGAAGTGTTTTATAACTTATAACCTCAAAATAAAAAACAATACACCCTATCCTATTCTCCTTATAGAAGTGGGTCTTTCCTCCCTCGAGAGCCTAGCTATGACTAGACTCCTGTTATACAAGAACAAAATCAATAACACGGGAGACCATAGACTCCCTAAGATAGCTTTAAACTCCATCCAAAAACACTTAAGGCTCAAGCTTGGGTGGTATAAGGATACCAGGTCTTGGTTAAATCACTGGGAGATCGATGAAAATGTTGCTTTGCAGAATATTAATAACATTAAAAATATTATCTCTTC
>LPNX010650825.1:5912-17868 GCA_001517045.1 Pseudotsuga menziesii | reverse complement strand
CCTCAGTAGTAACGATTGCAAACATTTAATGTCAGAGGAAAATTTTTAAATTTTTATGAATTTTTGGAGTATTACATGTGGTATCAGAGCGAGGTTCAAACACTATGCCTGAATGTGGCTCAACCTGCATAGATAAACAGTAAATTAAATGCATACATACTGATTGTTATTTTTTTTTTGAAATGTTATTTCCAGAAAAAATTTCTGATTTAAACTGCAAGTATGGAAATACTGAAGGAATATGCGGATGAGGAGTCCCCGTTTAAAGAACAAAGTAACTATAGAAGAGAACCAATTCACAAAGAAATAACTAACAATTCTTTAGAATTATTACAAACTGTTAAATAATTATGAACTGAGATGGAAACAGTTAAAAAGAAAAATGAAATAATTCTGAGAGCTCAAGAGGAGCTGAACCAGATACTGATGGAAAAATTCTAGAATGAAGAAAGAGATAAACAGATAGGATCTGAAGATATGTCCTATAAAAGAAAACTAAAAAGTCTAAACACTCAAAAATCGAAAGTAGTTCTTCCTTTGAAATTTATGGCGACTCACATAGGAAGAATTGTTAGTACACCAGTGATAGTAGTAAAGATAATTATCATTCAAGAAAAAGAAAATTTAAGCCTTATGAAGAAATTTCAAGAGAATTTAAGAAAATAAAACCACAAACTTTCAATGGTGAAATTGGGAAAGGAGAAGAAGCTTAACTCGGAACATAAATATTTGGTGGCAGGATCTAAAACAAGTAAAAGGTATTAGGGAAAAGAAAATTAACTGGAGTACCTTTAAGAAATAATTTAAAAATAAGTTCTTGTGAGAACAGTACTATGAAGAGCGAACTAAGGAATTTTATGAACTGAATCTAGGAACAATGAACACGAAAGAATTAAACAGTAAATTTTTAAGTCTGCTATGTTATGTTCCTTACATTGTGGATGAGAAGCCTAAGGTACAGTGGTTTCTAAGTTGTTTACCTTTTCACATAAAAGACAGATTGAATACGATAATCCAAAAACCTTAGAGAAGGCTATGCGAAAGGCAAATTTTTGCTATGAGCAGAACCACAAAAAATATGTAAAAGAGGTTCAGGCTAAAAGGTCCAATCATTTTGAACAGAAGAAGAAGCGTTTTGTACGTAACCACAATTTTACGAATAATAACACAGGAAATTTTCCTAATAAGAATTTCCAAGGAAATAAAGGTAATTCACAGTTAAACCCTAATGGCCCTAGAAATAAAGAACCTGCTAATAATCATATCAATTACACTAAGAATAATGAATGTAAAGAACCACTAAAATGTTGGAAGAGTAATGGGCCTTATTATGTATTATTTTTCCCTAACCGAAAGAAGACTGTCAGCAACATACATACGGTGCAAGAGGAGATGATTATTGGTGATTTAGAAAGGACAACTCCCATGATCAATGCAACACTAGAAAATAGGCATGCGGATTATCAAAATTCCATGGTGGAAGTAGAAGGTAAGCTGAATCAAACACCTATACCTATCTTAATTGACCTAGGGTCTAGCCTAAGCTATATTTCTACTGACTTAGTAAAAAAATGAAATTTATCAATAGAAAAGTTTGCAAAGTCATGGTTAGTTCAGCTAGCTACTAGAGAAAAAAGAAAAGTGATTAGTTTTGTAAAATAATGTACTATAAATATGGATCAGTTTGAAACCTATGTGAAGCTTAATGTACTCCCTTTAGCCTCTTATGACATGTTAATTGGTATGGACTGGTTAGAACAACATAGAGTAGTTCTAAATTGTTTCAATAAAACTTTTACTTCCGTAAATAATGAAGGAGAAACAATAACTGTAACAGGAATCCCTAGGAAAAAAACTATAAGACAAATCTCTGCTTTACAATTAAAGAGATTTGTTCGGAAGGGTTGTAAATCCTTTTTTGTAGCTATAATTAACAAAGAACATACTAATAATGAAGATAAACTAAAAGTGGAAGATAGTCTAATCCCAAGGGGGTATTCAGATGTATTTTCAAAATAAATTTTGGGATTGCCTCGAAAGAGGGAGTTAGAATTCACTATTGAGTTGGTACCTGGTGTAGTACCTAGCTCAAAAGCCCCTTATCAGATGAATATATTGGACTTAAATGAATTAAAATCATAGTTAAAAGAACTTATTGATAAGAAGTATATAAGACCCATCATGTCTCCTTGGGGAGCACCTGTTATTTTCGTTAAAAAGAAGGACGTTACTCTATGCTTATGCATTGATTACCGTCAACTTAATAAAATGACCATTAAAAATCGATACCTGTTTTCCCGCATAGATGATCTTTTTGATCAGCTACGTGAAGCAACTATATTTTCAAAGATTGATTTACGATCTGGTTATTACCAGGTCTGAATCAAAGATGAAGACATCTTTAAAACAACTTTTAGGACTAGATATGGTCACTATGAGTTTTTTGTTATGCCATTTGGGCTTACTAATTCCCAAATTGTCTTCATGTGCTTAATGAATAACGTATTACATAAATACCTTGATAAATCATGGTGGTATTCATTGAAAAAATTCTAATTTCTTCTAATTCTAAAGAAGAACACGAGGAGCACTTAAAAATTGTTTTAAAAAGATTGCGAGAACATCAACTTTATGGTGAATTTAGTAAGTGCAATTTCTTTAAGGATAAAATACAGTACTTAGGCCATGTAGTAACTGATGAAAGGATCTTAGTTGATCCAGAAAAGATAAAATCAATTGAAGAATGGCCTATCCCAAAGGACATGACTGAGGTACGGTCATTTAAGGGGATTATTGGCTACTATCGAAGGTTCATTGAAGGGTTTTCAAGAATTGCAAATCACATAACCTCTTTACATAAGAAAGGGAAGAAATTCGAGTGGAATCAAAGGTGTGAAGAAATTTTTAAAAAGTTAAAAACATTACTAACTACTACACCAATATTAAGCATTGGTGATCCTAATAAACACTTTATAGTATGCACTGACACATGCAATGACGGTCTAGGTGGGGTTTTAACTCAAGAAGGAAACACAATTGCATATGAGTCTAGGAAGCTTAAGATTCATGAGAAAAACTACGCAATTTATGATTTAGATTTGGCTTCCATCATACATGCTTTGAAGATGTGTTGCCATCACTTAATCAGAAGAAAAAATATATTAATGACATATAATAAAGGATTAAAATATTTTTTGGATCAACCTAGCTTAAACACAAGGAAATCTAGGTGGCTAGATTTCCTTAGTGAGTACGATTTTGAAATCCAACATATTAAGGGAAAAGAAAATAAGGTTGTTGACGCTTTAAGCAGAAAGGAAAAACTAAATTTTGTAGTAGCAATCAGCACTTATAAAACACATTCAGAAGAACATCTAGATGAAGGAATGAGATTTGTTGAAAATTATCAAAAATTTCGAGCAAAATTAACAGAAAGTTTAACTGAAAGTTTTGTTGATGTATATGTAACTTCGGAATGTATTTCACTTGTATTCTTATATATTGTAACCCGATGTTTATTCCGAGATGTACTTGAGTTATGTCATCCCCCGATGTTCCTATCGGGAAGGTCTATCATGTAAACAAGTCATGTCAAGTCATTATGGGTAACCATCCTATTATCTAGGGGTTAAAGTCCTCGTAGTTCTGGGACACTAGGGTTATTAGACTCTCCTAGTAGAGGTCGGACCTGGTAGGGTTTTAATCATGTCGGGATTAGCATAAATAGAGAACTGGAGTCTCTATTTATCACACAACTTATACACACTCAATTGTAGCGCATAGTTGAGGAAGGAGAAGACACTGGGGCTAGACAAGAAGAATGTTACTGCTATTGGGAGATCGCTTACTATTTTTTGGATTTTCTATTTTGGTGCTGATTTTATCTCTGAGCAAGTTGCGGGGTATTCACCATTTATGGTTTCCTTGAGGATAAACACCGTGTTCATTGTCTCTTGTGTTTGATTGCTGTGCTTGTTATTCTCTCAATAAAGATCCAAATATAATGCTAACTTAATGATGAAATTCTAACATGGTATCAGAGCTAACCTGAGAAGAAGACACTGTGCAGCTATGGGAACTAGGGCTTCCTAGTTTGTGGATCTTCCTCCATAGATTTTTAGCTAAATTAAGGTGGAACAACTCTCCTCCTTATTGCGCATCTTTCTGTCAAAGCAAAATCCAATTTTGAGGTTTTTCAGTTTTGGATCCGACACTACTGTTGAAAATTAGTGCTTTTGGAAAAAGAGGAATTTTTCAGTGAGCCCAGGCTTGGATTGATATCCTCCCCAAAATCGAAGTTAGGGATAAATTTCAAGGCATTTGGGTGGACAGAGCTCCAGAAAAGCAAAACCCTAATTTTTTACTGAACCAACACTGCAGGATTTCAGCTCCAAATCTAGATCTGACATCTTGACCTAGTAAGATCTAAATATTTTGTATTTCCATTTGAGGTTCTCAGTTTAAGATGTCTCATCATACCAAGCTTGATGAAAAGCTTGAGGGAGATGATAACTTCCTAGCTTGGAAGTATAGGATATCCCTGGTCCTGGAAGAGAATGAGTTGGACTCCTATATCAATGAGGAGGTTCCAGTTCCAGATGGAGATGAGGCTAAGGCATTCCATAAGAATAAGTTGGTTATAGAAAAGAGAATCATTACTGATTCTATCAAGGATCATCTCATACCACAGGTATCCTCCCTCAAGACACCTAAAGCTATGTTTGATTCCCTAACCAAATTGTTTGAAGGGAAGAACATAAACAGGAAGATGACTTTGAGAAACCAATTGAAGAATGTGAAGATCCAGAATGCTGAGACTATTCAGTCTTACTTTACAAGGGTTTCTCAGGTCAAGGAGCAGCTGGAAGCAATAGATGAAGAAGTGGAAAATGCAGAGATTGTGATGACCACCTTGAATGGGACTCTTTCATTCAAGGAATCTGTGCCATAAATAAGTTAGTCAAGTTCAGTAGACTATGGGAAGAATGCTCTCAAGAAGAAGCTCGGATAGCAGCTCAAGAAGAGAATATGGGTAGTGAAGATCGAGCTCTCATAGTTCACTCCAAGAAAAATAGGAGGAGCAATTATCACTCCAAATGTAAGATCTCACACTCTAGAAAAGATCTGAATACTATTATATGTTACAAATGTGATGAGAAAGGTCACATATCTAGATTATTCCCTAAAAAAATAAATCTAAAGAAGAAGGGAAACAAGAGAAGACATCATGCCCATGCTGGAGAGGATGATGAACCTTCCACAAAGAGAATCAGACAAGAGAGTGATGACTCTTCAAGTGAGGATCAATATGTACTGATCTCCGCTCTCGCGGGAACTATTTCACATGGAAGAAATGATTGGATTATAAACAGTGGTGCTTCCAAGCAAATGACGAGATTCAAAGAATCATTTTTGAAGCTATCTAAACATGAGTCACATCACAAGGTGAAACTTGGGGATGACTACCAATATCCAATAAAAGGTAGTGGTGAATCCTTCTATAAACTGGAATCTTGAAATTATTTGAAGATGAAGAATGTATTATTTGTTCCAAGACTAAAGAAGAACCTCCTCTCCATATCTTCATTGGATGCAAAAGGAATGAGGTTTGCTTTTGTAGATGGACAAGTTCTTATGTGGCCAAAGGGAAAGAATTTTGACGATACAATAGTGATTGGAGAAAAAGAAGGAGGTCTATACAAGTTGAAGGGCCAACCAGATCAAGATTTGGTTCATGACATGGTAGAACCAAATGAACTTTGGCATAGAAGGCTTGCACATGCACATTACATAGCACTACCACTTGCAAGCAAAGTTGCTGAAGGTCTTCCATAAATTCAAGCAAAACATGAAGGGGTATGCAAAGGATGTGCGAAAGGAAAGAAAACAAAGAAGACATTTCCAAGTAGCGAGAGAAAACAAAAATGAATCTTGAAAATCATCCACTCCGATGTATGCAGACCAATGTCATCAAGCTCACTAAGCAAGTATGTGTACTATGTTACTTTTATTGATGACTTTTCTGGGAAGACATGGATTTAATTCATGAATAATAAAGATGAAGTGTTTAGCAAGTTCAAGGATTTTAAAATCCTTGATCGAGAACCATACTGAAAAGAAAATCAAGACTTTCCGATCAAACAATGGCGAAGAATTCACCTCAAATGAGTTCAAGGAACTATGTAAGGACTCGGGCATTAAGAGGGAGTTATCCACTCCTTACAATCAACAACAGAATGGGATTGTAGAAAGGAAGAATAAAACCATCATGGAAGCTGCAAGAGCTAAGCTTCATGATCAAGATCTTCCTATGCATATTTGGGCAGAAGCAACCAGAACAGCAGTGTATGTACAGAACCGTACTCCACACAGAGTACTCGAGAACAAAAATCCAAAAAAAGTCTTGTCCGGGAAGAAACCAGAAGTCGGCCATCTCAAAATATTCGGTTGTCCTATGTACATACACATTCCAAAGGAGAAGAGAAGGAAATTATATCCTTTAGGAAAGAAGGGTATATTTGTGGGATACTCTGAAGAAGCAGAAGCTCCCAGAATTCATGATACAATCATGAACGAAGAAACTCAAGAAGAAGATCAAGAATTTGAAGAACCACACAGACCTATAGATCCACCACAGGAGAAGAATCCTCACAAGAGGAAACCTTCTTGGGTACGAGAGATTATCTAAGGTGTGGAAAGACATGAGGTTCCAGACGAGAATCTCAGAGAAAGAAAGAGGACCAGATCTTGTTCTAGTTATGTAGATTTACTATGTGACTTCATTGATAAAGAACCTTCCAAATATGAAGAAGTGATAGAACGGAAAGAATGGAAGGATGCGATGATCGAAGAGTATCAATCGATCATGGAGAATGATGTTTGGGATGTTGTCCCGAGACCAGAAGGGAAGTCAGTTGTAACTTCCAAATGGATCTACAAGATCAAGCATACTGCAGACGGTAGCATTGAAAAGTATAAGGCAAGATTTTTGGCTCAGGGTTTCTCTCAAAAAGTTGGAATAGACTAAGAAGAAACCTTTGCACCTGTAGCCAGATACACTTCCATCAGATCGATACTTGCTCTGGCTATAGTGACAAAATGGAAGATGCACCAAATGGATGTCAAGACTGCTTTCTTGAATAGTGTAGTAGAAGAGGAAGTGTATGTGAAGAAGCCACTTGGTTTTGAGACACATGACAAGGATTCTCATGTGTGTATATTGAAGAAAGCCATGTATGATTTGAAACAGGCACCCAGGACCTGGTATGGTAGAATTGACATCTTTCTATCCAGTTTGGGCTTTACAAAGAGTAAAGAAGATTCCAACCTTTACTACAAGGCAGAAGATGGCAACCTAGTGATACTTCTACTATATGTAGATGATCTGTTTGTGACAGGTATGGATGGGTTGATTACTGATACAAAGCGAAATCTTGCTGCTTAGTTTGAGATGAAGGACTTGGGAATGATGCATTATTTCCTAGGTATGGAGGTGTGGTAGACTACAGATGGAATCTTCCTTGGACAAGGAAAGTATGCAGTAGAGATCCTGAAGAGATTTGGGATGATGGACTGCAAGGCATTGACCACACCTATGACATCAAACCTGAAGCTATTGAGTGATGCTTCATTAGATATAGTTGATGCCAAGATGTATCATCAGATGATTGGGTCCTTGATGTACTTGACGAACATGAGACCAGATATATGATTTGTTGTGAACACCTTGAGCCAATACTTGACATATCTGAGACATGTTCACTTGACTACTGCAAAGCGTATTCTGAGGTACCTGAAGGGTACGGTTGATTATGGGCTCAAGTATAAGGCTGATCAAAGGATTAACCTAGAGGGTTATGTTGATTCAGATTGGGTAGGGAGTGCCATTGATAGGAAGAACACTTCAGGGTGTTTCTTCAGTATGGGATTAAGGGTGATCTCATGGTTTAGTAGGAAGCAATCATGTGTGGCACTAAGTACTGCTGAAGCAAAGTATGTTGTATCCTGTTCAGCTAGTTGTGAGGCAGTATGGCTGAGGAAGCTACTGTCTGATTTATTTGATCTCCAGTTAGATCCTACTTGTATATACTATGATATCCAAAGTTGTGTAAATTTGTCAGAGAATCTAGTATTCCATGACAAGTTGAAGCATATTGAGATCAAGTATCACTATATCAGGGATACGGTGCAGAGAGGAGTAGTGAAGCTCCAGTATGTTGCGATGGACGAATAGATAGCTGAGATGTTGACTAATCCATTAACTAGGTTGAAGTTTGAGTACTTCAAGGAGAAGCTTGGTGTTCTCCAGATCGAAGTGTTGATCCCTTTTGTGTTCGTGTTGAGCCCTTTTGACATGGTGAGAGGATTGGTTCCTTCCATGATTAGATGTAAGTGCTGTGCCATTCTGACATGGTGAGAGGATTGGTTCCTTCCATGGTCAAATGTAAGAGCTGTGACATGGTGAGAGGATTGGTTCCTTTCATTGTCAGGTATATGTGGATGCCACATCCAGCATGAAAAAGGGATGGCTCTGTGAAGACACATCTAGTATGAAAAAGGACGATCTCTATGTAGATGGCACATCCAGCATGAAAAAGGGTTGGATCTGTGAAGACTCATATAGTATGAAAAAGGACTAGCTCTGAGTAGCTGCCACATCTGGTATGAAAAAGGACCAGCTCTATGATGCCTCATCTGTTATGAAAAAGGACCATCTTTGTGATGCCTCATCTAGTATGAAAATGGACTAGCTCTGAGAAGCCTCATCCAGTATGAAAAAGGATTAGCTCTGAGTAGCTACCACATCTGGTATGAAAAAGGACCAGCTCTATGATTCCTCATCTGGTATGAAAAAGGACCAACTCTATGATGCCTCATCTATTATGAAAAAGGACTAGCTCTGAGAAGACTCATCTAGTATGAAAGAGGACTAGACCTGAGTAGCTGCCACATTTGGTATGAAAAAGGACCAGCTCTGTGATGCCTCATCTAGTATGAAAAAGGACCATCTCTGTGATGCCTCATCTAGTATGAAAAAGGACTAGCTCTGAGATGATACATACAGTATAAAAAAGGACTGGCTCTATAGAGGTTCCTATGATGAGAAGAATCAAGAGATAGCACCTATGATGATGCCCAGTGAAGATCCAGATCAAGTGATGATGATCCATATCTAGTGATGATGGTCTAGTAGAAATGATTTAGATTGAGTGATGCTCCAGATCCAGTGAAGATTCCGAGTGATGATCCAGATCTAGTGATGATGTCCAGTGATGAGCCAGATCCGATGATGAAGATGAATTGAATATGAAGATGACTTGAAGATAAAGAAGACTTTAAGATGATGAGGACTCAATGATGATCCAGAAGATACAGAGAAGAAGACTTGTACTAAAAATTGTGTCCAAAGAATACCTTCCTAGTTAAGAGGGAGTGTTGATGTATATGTAAATTCGGAATGTATTTCACTTGTATTTCTTATATATGTAAGATTAAGTTACCGATTTTAAATGAAATTCATAAGACTCCTTACTCAAGACATCCTGGTTATCGTAAGACTATAACCATGTTATGGAAGGATTATTTTTGGCCAAACATAAAGAATGAACTCGAAGAATACATTGCCAAGTGTTTTGAATGTCAACAAGTTAACACTGAACAATAGCATCCAGCCGATTTATTACAGCCATTACCTATCCCTATATGGAAGTGGGAAATAATCAGTATTGATTTTATTATAGGTCTACCCAGAAATAAAAATCTAAATGACTCGATAATGGTAGTCGTTGATAAACTTATTAAAGCAATTCATTTTATACCTGTAAAAACCACTTACAAGGTTGCTAATATTGCTGATATATTCATGAAACAAATATTTATTTTACATGGGATACCGAAAGTTATAATATAAGATGGAAACTCTAAGTTTACGGGCAATTTCTGGAAGTATTTGTTTAAAGTCCTGAATACCACTTTAAATTTCAATACCTCTTTTCATCCCCAGAGGGATGGAAAGAGTGAAAGAGTGAATCAAATGTTGGAAGACATGCTCAGAATGTATGTTAAGGAAAAACCAGGTAAATGGGAATATTAGTTACACCTCATAGACTTTGCTTACAACAATCACTACCAAGATTCAGCAAGATACAGTCCATTTTGTACGGCATAAAGTGCAATACCCCCATCTCATGGAGTAATCCAGTTGATAGGTTAGTATTAGGACCTGAACTTCTAAAAGAGATGGATTTAATTGTAAAACAAGTGCAAGTTAACTTAAAAGTTCCACAAGACAGGAAGAAAAGTCAAGCAAATCTTAAACGAACTCAAAAAGAGTTCCAGGTGGGTCAAAATGTATTTATAAAGGTAAGGCCTAAAAAGAGTTCTTTGATATTAAGAATTTGTGCTAAGTTGGAACCTCGATATTGTGGACCTTTTGAGATACTATCCATAATAGGAAAGGTGGCATATCAATTGTCTTTACTGTGAAATTTCAAGGTTCATGATGTTTTTCATATCTCTGTGTTAAAAAAATATGTACATGATGTTACTCTTGTTATAAACTGGAATAATGTGCACGTGGAACTCGAAGGAGACTTTCTGGTCAAACCGTACTCTATCATGGAAAGGAGAGAGATATTGCTTAGGAATCACACCATTGGTTAGGTGAAGGTGCAACGGAAGCACCTTAGTCCAGAAGAAGCCACCTGGGAATTGTCGAGTCATATGCAGGCTGCATATCCAATTCCGTTCCACAGAAATTCTGACGACGCAGAATAAATAACCTCGAGGATGATGTTATATTTAAGGGGGTGTGTATGTCACATGCCTAAAATTTCAAAAAACATTTTATGTATTAAAAAACATTATGTTATACTTTTATTATAAATTTTTTAATTAATGACCAAGTGGGGTCAAGGACAATTGCATGTAATTGCTAAATATTTTATTAATTAATAAATTAAAGATGAGACAACACCTTAAGGAGGCTGTTAAATGAGTGTTTTACTAGTCACTTAGTGGAATAGGATGGGTTGAGAGAAGATTGACACTCGGAAGCATCCTCAAACTACTTCTAGCTGTTGCAGGAGGTAACTTCCATATTTTTGTGGTCATGTTCCCCAAGAAAGTGGAACAAGAGCAGGTGGCTCATTAAGTGAAAAGTGACCCAAAAGACCTAGGCATGCTAATAAAACTTCCCACTGAATACAAATGAGGCTGCTCATTCTTGACTTGTGAAAATTCTGATTGAGTTGAGTGCACAAGAAAATTCGATGGAGGGGACTAGTACAAGTTTGTTTTGAGTGAAAAGTGTTGAAGTGCTGAACTAGTGCAACTATTTTTAAGCTGAGTTCATACTACTGCAAGAAGAATAGAGTTACAGCTGAATACTTAGTAGAGTTGGAGAGGATTACTAAACTAGATCTCCCACCCAGTACTTCTACCAGGTGGACCAGAAGACAAGCTCGAGGGTCATGAGATTTGCAGTTTAGCTATTTACAGTAGTTGGTTGGGAGGAACAGGTTCCTTAAGTTGTTGTCACCTCTTCTACATTTCCAGGTTCTACATGTTCTTTCTAATTTCTAATTGCATTAAACTCTCTAATAATTAAAAAGTAAATAAGACTTTATAAGAACCATATTTTGGAGAAACTATCAAATATGACTTTTGTTTCCTCCTCTTTTATCAGCAGAGGTGTAGCTAGGGTTTTCACCCTAGCTTGTGCTGATGAGCACCTACTAAGGAATCTGAAATCCTTAGTAGCAGTTCAATGATGTAAACAAAAATAAACCGAAACAAAAACTAAGCTAAAGCAGTAGAAAGTAAATGACATGAAGCAAAAACAGTAAAGAAATGTATAATGGTGATTTTATTGATATTACCTCCGATGAGGAGGTTGGTTGAGTCGGTTGCGCTGGTCCGATGTCGGTGGCTTCGAGCTCCAAGCTGCTTCTTTTCC
>LPNX010650811.1:942-23824 GCA_001517045.1 Pseudotsuga menziesii | reverse complement strand
GATGATCTTTTGATGACAGGGAACAATGACAGCTATATAGCATCCATAAAGAAAGATTTGAAAAATATCTTTGAAATGACAGATATGGGACATCTCCACTATTACTAAGGAATTGAAGTCATTCAACATCCTAAGTACATATTCCTATCTCAGAAAAAATATGTTGGAGAACTACTAAACAAATTTTGCATGACAGAATGCAACCCTATATCTACTCCAATGGAACAGAAAATGAAGCTCACATCAAGCGAAGGAAAAGAATTTGAAGATGCGACCAAGTATCGACAACTTGTAGGAAGTCTTATCTACCTTACAACAACTAGACCAGATATTTCTTATGTTGTTGGCATACTTTCAAGGTTCATGCATAAACCTTGTGAAGGACACTGGTCAGCTGCAAAAAGAGTTCTAAGATACTTGAAGGGGACTCAAGACATTGGACTCAATTACTCTAAAGTGGATGACTTCAAACTTATTGGGTATTCAGACTCAGATTTTGATGGCGATAAGGAGATAGGAGTATCAACTTCTGGATACACTATGAGTCTTGGATCAGCAGCTGTCTCATGGAGATCACGCAAACAGTCAGTTCCGGCAGATTCAACAACAGAAGCAGAATACATGGCTGCAGCTGAAGCAACGAAAGAAATAGTATGGCTCAGGAAGATACTTGAAGATTTGCAAGAAAACCAAGAAAACTCCACTCCATTATTGGTCGACAATACTTCTGCAATCAAGCTAGCCAAGAATCCTAGATTCCATGATTGAACCAAACACATCAACACAAAGTATCATTTGATTCGACATCATGTAGAGGCCAAGACAGTCCATCTTCGACATTGTTCCACAAATGATCAAATTGCAGACATCTTCACCAAAGCGCTTGGACGAGAAAAGTTTGAAAGATTCAGAAACATGCTCGGACTTACGAACACCCCTTCGGATTAAGAAGGAGATTGTTAGAATATAATCCGTCGAGATTATATATTGTAAATAAATAAAGAAATCTGAATAGTTAGGAAGCCGAAAAGGCTGGGCGGAAGGTGAAACACAACCGTCACATGTAATGTATAAATGAATGCGTTAGCAATGGAATAATATTGAATCGGGAGTTATAATACCTATCAATTACTATTTATAATTGTATCATCTATTTGTTTATTCATCTCATTGTTAGATAACATTTACCCTGTGAGATAATTAACCTAGATTGCATCTCATTAAAGGCTGGATTCTCTGACTCCACTCTTTAGGCACTGGTTGTATCTGAATAACGGCTTGATTGTCATTTGAGAAATATTGCATTTGCATTGGCTGATTGTCATCCTTAGTAAATAGTAAAACCTAAGCCTTTCACCTAATATTAAAGATCCTTTTAACTCAACTGTTAATAAACTTAGGAATATAGTCTTTTGTAGGGACTACCCCCCTTGGCTCCGTTAGGATCTGGCCTAAACGGAGGAGTTGTGGATTGTGGTGACAGTGGTCCCCAACTCTCACTTGCCCACAAGGACACACATAGCAGGTTGTTGACTTTCCTATGCCCTAAAGTGTGTATTAGGCGGGAACAGGGCTGACTTGGCTATGGTCATGAGCTATGTCGGCCATGTGTTCCTTAACGCGTACTTGCAATGAGCGACCTGTTTTACCAATATAAATTTTACTGCAGGAGCAAGGGATTGAGTAGACTCCTTTTTGTTGTCTAGTTGCTCCCCCAAACTCTATCAGGGGCTTTGTCAATTCTGCTAAAGACTCTGTAGACCTTAGACAACAAAAACAATGATTACTCAGAAAACAATGATTGCAAAGAAAACTTAGCACAAATTTATAACTGTCTGTCCTATTATCTCACCATCCCAGTGGTCCACCTTGCTAGTCTTGTCTAGAAGAAGATAGCTAGGGATTACAAAGATAAAGACACCCCATGTCTAGCTTAGAAAAGATAATTGTAACCCTAAATCTGCCTAGGAAAAACTTAAAAGCACCCAAACCTACATGGGAGAGTTTCCACGATTAGAGTGCTTTTGCTTCTTGGAATATGTGCACCAACTAAATTGAGAAATTACTAACAGCCATTTGCTATTTCTAAATTCAGAGACTCTGCTTAATAAACAGATTATCATCGGGGTTAAACAAGATCCACATTGTTTTGTTTCTGTGCTTTGTCTTTCTTTTAGTGATCTTGCTTATGCAGCTATCAAAATCTAATGTGATCATATGTTTGTACTTTGTGCTACTAGCATTTTTCTCATGTTTGCTGATTTTTCATTTTTTAATCTGCAATATTTAGGGAACCTTGTTCCTTTGTTATTTTTCCCTCACGGAGCATTGTTTAATGTATATTTGATTTGCAATTTTGATGAAACTTTATTGGTTAATAAATTGAACATATGACATATCTAGGTAGTGCATTGCTTAAATTTCTGTAAATAATTCCATTTGTGTATTTTCATACATTAATAGCTTTAGATCTAAATGGCAGTCTGCATTTTCATCTGTAATACCAAGATTCAAGGTGCTGATGCAGTCCTCCGAGTAGTCTGCTGTATCCAGAGTTAGATGTGTTTTAAAAATTTAGGTTGTAGCTCTTCTGAAAGATCAAAAGGTGGCAATAATATTTAGTAATTTGCTTTGAGAATATTTTTGATAACCTGTCAGATTGCTTTAATCAGATCAATCACATGGAATTTTGAGTTCTAGAATTAGAAGTGTCAGGAAATATGTTTTTCAAAATCAGCGTTTTCAAATTTTTGGAAGCACCATTTCTTCCTTCGACAGCTAAATCTTGGTGTCAACTAATGAATGATTAATTTGCATTAACAATGAATACTTTCATTTTATTATTATGGATCTGTATTCCACGGATAGAACTGAGTTTTCGTAACAAAATTGACTGTTTAATTTGAATTTCAGTATGTCCAACTACATTGAAAAGGATATGTCGGCAGCATGGAATCTCTAGATGGCCATCACGAAAGATCAAGAAAGTGAAACGTTCTTTACAAAAGATTCAAGGTGTGATTAACTCTGTACAGGGGGTAGGTGGAACTTTAAAGTTAAGTGCAACTACAGGAGATAGCATGAATGCAGCTGCCATGGTCCAAGGGATGCAGATGCACAGTGAGATTCTATCTATTCATGGAGGCTGGGCTGTTTCTTTGGCTAGTGCACCACCACTTATCTCCAAAGGTTCAGTAACAATTGATAAAGCAGATGGTATCATGGAAACACTATCTTATGGGAAAGATGCAAATAAAACAGTTTCTGTTCCACATAAGCTTCCAAAATTGTCAGCAAGCTTGGCTGCAATGTTACCCCTTAAAGGAACTTCAGATTTGCAGGAAGGAGATGTCAGTATCAGGAAGAGTGTTTCATCAATAGAAAACAATTCATTAATTCAAGATGTAACATCTAAAAAGTATTCTGTAGAGGATGTACGACTTTGCAAGAGCAGCTTGAGAGGGACAGCAGAGGTTAAAGAGGATTTAGATGATTTGGATGTATCAGTTCGACAGGTAGGGGTAGACAACTCATCATTTAATATTTCATTTTCTGGTGAACGGAAGCTTAGCGGAAATGCCATCAAATTCAGTGATCAACCCTGTTCTGCCCCTGTGGTTTGGGATGCACATCAAGCTGTTTCCCTTGGGAAGTTAGAAAGTGGGGATATGAAATCAATTGAAGAAAGGGTCAAGTTGCTTACATCTTGTCCTGACGATCATAGAGGTACACTCACAGCATTAAAAGAAACTCAGAATAGTTTGGGAAACAACAATCACCCTGTTACATCAGAACGTTCTGATCCCATGGAGCTGGTTAATGGGTCAACAATAGGGTTGCACAGACTTGAAGGAGATATTTCCTGGCAGGAAGCATGTGGTCCTAGCTATTGTTCCTCTCCACACAATGACTCCTCAGCATTGCTGTCAAGCGATTCAGTATCACCCACATTGAGTATCGTTGATAATCCTGGAAGACAGAGCTGCATTGAAGACGAGAACTTAAAAATATTAGTGAAAGTAACATATAAAGGTGAAACCATTCGATTCAAATTGACTTTAGGCTTTGAGTTTTCTGAATTATGTGAGGAAATAGGGAAACGATATAATATGAACCCTGGAACTTTTAAACTGAAGTATCTAGATGATGAAGAGGAGTGGGTGCTAATGGCAAGTGATGCTGATCTACAAGAGTGTATTGACATAATGCAGTCATGTGATGGACATGTAATGAAACTTCTAATCCTTGACTTGGTACCCTATCTTGGATGTTCCAGTGGAAGCTGATGTAGCTTGAAATACAAATTGCTAATTCCAACTAATCAATATGCCTCTGTGTTACATTTAGCTTTGTGGCTAAAAGTTGTATTTCTAGTCTGTCAATCTTATATCTGTAATACTTATCTGCAATGAGGAGCTCTTACTTTATTGTCTTTCTGCTATGGCTTATGGACATGTAAAATAGCGAAATGGAAGTGTTGGGAGACAGTTATTCAAAGCAGGAATTCATATCTTGTAAGTTCTCTTTTTGTCAATGCCATTTGCCTAATATCCCCATGACTCTCAAGTGGACTGTTGAGACATAGTTAGGACTTGGAAACCTCGACTAAGAAAACAGGAATCTGAGTGAAATAAATGGAGTCTATCACCATTGTTTTAATGAAATTTTCTTTTTTCTTTATAATTTGTAAGTAAAAGCCGAAAGGAAGTTTAATTCGAGAGGGCAATGACTGAATTCCAGGGTATTCTACAAGGAACCCTCTTTATGATGGTAAACTGATGAACTGGAGAACTTTTGGAGCTTTATCTTGCTGTGCATGTAAATAAAGCAACATTGCAGTTGCACTATTTTGGTAAGGAATAGTTTTGTTATAGATAATGTGAAGTTAATAAGATGCTATGTTTTAAAGAAATATTAAATTTTACTGAATGCTTTCCTACAAGTTACATAGTTGAAAACTTGAAGGTTTTGGTAATGATATAGTCATCTCAGTTATTTGTATTACGCTAAATAAAACATGCTGACCTAGCATACTGCTTCGTTGCCACTCCCTCTAGCTTTTCTAGCATGTTCCAGGATAAAATGGATTAAGAGGGGCCCGATAGAAATGGCATCTTGGTGGACCACAAGGTTATGGTTTGTGGTAACGAGTGAGGATCGTGGCTGGAGCACTGGTCAAAATGCCAGGGATCTCGTAAAACTCAAACGAAATTCAATCTGAAACTGCAGATTTTTGAAGAAAACCGCAGAGCTACTTATACTTAAGTTGCCGGCAGTATCATTAACATCCACAATTTCAAAGACATTAATTAATGATAACATTTATAGTTTCTGCATGATTAAAGAAATTTTTAAATGCCTTCTTGGTTGGCACTCGACAGTGATTATTATTGGTTCAACCGGCGAAGAATTTACTCCACTCCTAACAAGAATTTACTATTTCTATTTCGGTACAAACAAGAGCAAAGACCAACACACCAAGCACACTACGCAAAGTATGAGATGCTCTATAGCTCACTATGGGAAGATACATTCTTAATATTCCTAACATTCCAATATTCCTGACATTCCTACAGCTCAGTATGGTAAGATAAATTCTTAATATTCCTAACATTCCTATAAAAAAAATCACGTCCACCTAAACTAAAACTAAAATGTCATATACTAAACTAAAATGTCATGTCTTAAACTAAAATTTAATGTGATATATTTATATTATATAATATTATTAAAAAAATATTTAATCAACAATAATTTCAAAATCTTTGTCCAATTATTTGCGGTAAACAAGGTGTCAAAATTAAAAAAAAAATTGCATCTTAAGAAATTGGATTCCTCATGCTTGATTGATCCGGGTTTAAGATGGATCTATGCTAACCAAATTTCAATCCTCTTTTATCTTTTAGTTAGAATTGTTGCTGTATAATAAGTGTACCCAGAAGCAACAACCCATATAACAGTTAAAATAGGCCAACTTCAAAGAGAATTCATAGTGCTAAAATGACCATGAACCTAGAAAAAGGGAGAAAATAAAGACTCCATAATGTGCTTCGATGGATTGCAGAAGTCTGAGAACTGAAAAACGGAGAGAAAAACAAGACTCTGTAATGTGCTTCGATGTATATGGGCACTACAATATCCTCAGTATGGACTTAAAATAGATGCAAAAAGATAAGAGTATAGACTCGTCCAAGAGTACTTGGTGCTTTATAACAGAAAGAAACAAAGTAGCCATAACCTCAAAATTACCTAAACCAAAAGTCCAAATAGTAATTGCGAGCACTTCCATATCCAAATGTAGATCGCATTACCTAAACCAAAAGTCGAAAGAGTAATTGTGAGCACTTCCACATCCAAATGTGGATCGCATTAGCAAGGCAGGGTTGATTTCTGGAAAAAAATTCCTAAGAGACTTTGTCGATTGTATTATGAAACCATACCATCTACAAAGATAACGGTGGAATTCTTATTTAAATTCTAATTTAAATTTTAGTTTAGTAATAAAACCATAAAGTTTTATGGTTACCTTAATTCATTGTTGATCATTTTGAACATTTATTTAGTCTTGTGTTTAACACAAGTTCGAATTTCTTGGGTTAGGTGTACTAGTTAGTGTAGATCTTGACCACATGATCTTTTCACTTATGCATAATAAATATGGAGTTTTAAATTTGAAGAATGGTTTGGACCTGAAGGGATTTGATTTTTCTCAATGCTTGATAGAGCTAGAGTTAAGATGGATCTATGTTGGCTCCAATTGTAGTTTTCATATCGAAATAACTTTGTTTAAAAACCAAACTTATCACATTGAGATTATCTCATCCAAATATATATATACACAATCAAGATGGTGAATTGTAATAAAGTAATAATCATGCTCAATCATACTAAATGTGAAAGAACGCAATGACATTTAATGAAGAATTCCATATATACTACAGAGTGATCAATCTCAATGTCTTCTTCGTCTTTTATCAAAGCCACTCATCTCCCCTTTGCCATATTCTCATATTGATCATATGCGAAAGGGTGTTGAGTTTGAACACTATTCACCCTTAATTCAAGATATTTGTAAATGTGAGACTCTGTCTCTCTTTATTCCCAAAAAATTGTAGTTTTTTCCTCCAATGTTAATCATTGTGACTTATCATATTGTTAATTCCTAATCAAGATTCAGTGGAAATTTTCCTCCTCTGTATTGTCACGTCCCCTCCCCTCTCTCTCGTTGAGGAGAGGACGCGACTAATGCTCTGCTATCCAACCAAGGATTTAGCCCCATGAACATAATCAAGAATGCATTGAAAATAAATACACATGGAGATGCATGATGCAATAATTTATAGTGGAAAAAGATCTCATTCTACACATTCATAATATTGATAATAATTCATTAAACTAATACATTGCAGGATTAATACAAGAGAGCACTTATCTTGAAAATGAGTTGTCCTACAACTAGCTATGTCGTTGCAACATTCCACCCAACTATAGGTCAGTTGTGCTCATCAATCTCTCAACACAACCGCCACCCCCGAGTTGGGCATGATTTCCACAAGGAAAATGAAAACAACATGCTCACACATAGCCAAATACATATCAAAATTCAGCCAGGCTAATCTACAGTTGGGTTTATTAGGCTACTAAGGCAGTGGAAATGAAGAATTGCTAAGCTAGTGAGCTTAACCACAGAGCTATGGACACCTGCACAATATCTATCTAGCTTGGCCTCCATAATACGTACACACCCAACACAAGCAAGTATTCCCTTCATTGCTACACAGTCCTGCAGGCTATATCTTCCCTTCCAGTGCTCTTCAGGGTGTGCATAGAAGAATAGCCAACCGGGCTCTTAATCCTTTGTGAGGTTCCTCTCTTCACTAGGTTTATCAAGCCAATTCCGGGCCTCTTCCACTCCTAACCAATTCAGACCAAAACATGGATGCACATAACAACAAACACAAGTGTTGGGTATGAAGAAAAATGTTATGGGAACCAAAAACGAAATGGCAGATGGGGAAATAAACCCTGGGAGAGAAAATCCGATTTCAGAAAATGTTCATGGACATTACATGGGCAAAAACAACCTCCATACACACCCAAATCATGAATCCCTCTTTCTCGGCCACTGAGCAACACAAAAACGGGTTTCCAACCATGGAAAACTGAAGGAACAAGCATAAAAACGTGAGGGAAAACACCCAGCTAGCTCTAGCTGCATGAGGAAGAGAAATGCTTGGGCGAGGTATGGAATGACCACCAATTTCTGGGTGTTTCTTGCCCCATAAACAAAAAATATGATTTCCCAAATTGATGGCTTGTCCCAATACGAATTTGACTGCCATACCTCTCCATTCCCAATGCATTAACTTCTTCAACCAACTTCTAGAAGAATTAAATGATTGGGTGCATAAGACAAAATGGGTAGTTGAGAGTTTATGGGTTCTCCCTTTGACATTTGGCTTAACACTATTGGCTCAAGGGTTGCGTAATTTCCCTCCTTATTCCTTCTGAAATCATGCCCCCATCTTTTTGTTGCATTGCATAGCTATTTGTGGGTATTTTATTAAATTGCATATTTACATGATGTCCCAATTTATATTATGTTTGACTAGCACGAGAACCATAGGTATCGATTTTTAATTGCCAATACATAAAACACTAAATCGATGGTGGGGCCTTGGCCTTGAGCTCCTCACCATGATTTAATAGCGATATTGACATCATTTACAATTTTAATGCAATAGAGGTTAAAATCGAGATATTACATGTATCATTGTAACATTTTCTTCTACGAAATTTAATGATGAATTACATGTATATTTTATTGAATGATATCATACAAAATGTAATATCAATGCATTTTAATAATACTATTCAATCATATTGTATTTCTCAATAGAAAAATTTCAAATTAGAGGGATGTTAGATCATAATACAAATCTTCATCCAAAGACATAGATCAATAGATCATAGATGTGTCTCACTGTAAGTAATGCACCTTAACAATATTAAGAAATAACATTCCTGAAATGAAAGCAATGCAACAAAATTTGATTACTAAGTTTTGACATTAAAATATTGGATGCCAATATATAGTCAAGTTAGGGTTTTGACCATTCAAGTGCGGTGATTCTACCTACTCAGCTAACTATTGTAATTGAATTAAATTAGGGTGTTAACTATTTAACTGAATGATATCATATAAAATGACTAAAACATATGGCTCAATGTACGTTTTTTTGGATCCAACAATGACCTAATGAATAAATCATAGATGCCATTCTACTCGACTAGTTGTGGTGATTCTATCTAAGCGACATATGGTAATTGAATCAGATTAGGGTTTCAACTATTTAACTGAAAGATATACAAATGTAATATCACTAAAATCAATGTATATAAATGACACTATTATATCATATTACATTTCCTAATACATAGATTTCAAATAAAAGGGATGTTAGATCATAATGTAAATATCCATCTAAAGACATAGATCAATAGTGCATAGATGTCCCTTGGTGTAATTGAATCGGACTGAGGGTTTTTAACAATGGTGATTCTATCTACTCGACTAACTATGAATACTTAATCAAATTAGGGTTTTGACTATTTAATTGAATGATATCATACAAAATGACCAAACAAATGGATGGATAGCTTTGGGTAGAACAAATGGATCAAACGGGGGGTTTGACTCCAACAATGACTTGACTATATGCTAAACTCATGGACTATGACCGTTAAGTGCCGTTTCTATTAATTAGATAAGGATTTCAACTATTTAATTATGGTGATTCTATCTACATCCATCCACATTTACTTTGAGTAAAATATTTCATGTACTAACTTTCACTACTGAATTACCACATTATAATATTAGATGCCATTTTTTTTGTTTCTCCGAAGGGAAAAAAGTTGTTTATATTGATCAAAAGAAGACATATAGAGTACGCATGTTCCTACATTATAGCAGTTTTTACATCAGTAGTTGCATCATAATGATGCATCTTCTTCTATTTTCGCAGCAAGGGCAAAAAAGAAAAAAAGTATACATATGTCCACAAAAGAGGGCACTGATACAAAACTGGTCATCATAATCTTTTGAGAAAAGCTATCAAGTGGTCGCACAGATGTGATTTTATCTCAATATTAGATGCCAATATATAGTCAACAATAGTAATTGAATCATGTTAGGGTTTTGCCTATTTAACGATGGTCATTCTATCTACTCGGTTAACTATTGTAAATTAGATTAAGATTTCATCTATTTAACTATGGTGTTTCTATCTACTCGACTAACTATGGTAACTAAATCATATTAGGGTTTCAACTATTTAACTGTGGTGATTATATCTACTTATCTAAGTACAATTACTAAATTTGATTAGGGTTTATACGATTTAACTAAATGATATCATACAAAATGTAATATCACTAAAATTAATGTATCTTAACAATACCATTAAATCATGTTGTATTTCCCAATGCATAAATTTCAAAGTAGAGAGATGTTAGATCATAACGCAAATCTCCATCTAAAGACAAGCGCTAATAGATCATAATGTCCCTCAGTGTAAGCAATGCATCTTAACAATACTAAAAAGAACATTCTCAAAATCAAAGCAATGCAAGAATTATATGATACAAACTGTAATGTCACTAACATCAATGCATCTTAACAATACTATCAGACCATATTGCATTTCCCAATGCATTGATTTCAAATTAGAGGGATATTAGATCATAACACAAATCTCCATGTAAATACATAAACTAATAGACCATAAATACCCCTAAATGTAAGCAATGCATATATCTTTCGTTTACCTAATTGTACCTAGCAATTTTCCCAATTATTGATTAATATGCAATTATTACAAAACTAATATCTAACTCATCGTTCTATTATTAATTTAACAATACATAATCCAATATATTTTTTATTATAATCCTCTAAGTGCAAACTATTTTGATATAGAATACCTAAAACTAATATCTAACCTTGGGGTATTATTAACTTAACAATATATTTTTCATTATAATCGTGAAAGTATAAGTTGCATTGATTAATTAGTTATGAAGAAAAATGAGATGTCTAAAAATTTGACTATTTGGACCAAGACGACCTTCTTTTTTCGAGAATCCAACGTTTTTTATCTTGCGAAATAGGAATGTAACTATATTTTAATCCCAATTTTGATGGTATAAATAGATTCAATGCCCTCAAAACCCCCCTGGGGCACCCAAAATTCCAAAAATTGACAAGTGTAACCTAAATTTTAAAATGTTTGACCAAATTTTATCAAAATCATGCCGAAAAATCAAGTTTATTCCAACCCAAATCATAGAATTTTTAGACCATGCGGAAGTAAAATAGTTACAATTATTGATTAATTTGCAATTATTATAATTCATTGTTCTATTAATAACTTCACAATACACAATTCAATATATTTTCTATTATAGAGGTATCAACTATTCCAATTTAGAATCACATTGAAAACGGTAACACATAATTCTTACAAATACACAAAAGTTGCATTTTTTTAATTAATTATATAGTAAAACAATTATTTACCAAAAGAAAATAATGTCTAACTTATTATTTTATTATTAACTAAACCATATCCAATCTACTATATTTTGCATTATAAACATTGATGCACCAATTATTCCAATTTGGAATCATGTTGTAAATGATAACACAAATCTTATAAATAGACAAATAGACAAAAGTTGTATTGATTAAATGATTATGAAGTAAAATAGTTGCAATTTACCTATTTATTGGTTAATTTGTAATTATTACAAAATTAATAAGAAACTCATTGTTCTATTATTAACGTAATAATACATAATTCAATATATTTTTCATTGTAGTCATATATGTGCTAACTATTCCAATTTGGAATTTCCTTGTAAATATGCATACCATAGTTACACACACACACACCATGCATTGATTAAGAAAAGACTAACTAATACATAGAGTTTTATTTGTTTGGTAACTATTTATCATTTTTTAATTTAACATTTAACGTACCTTTATCAAGGGAAAAAAGTTGTTTATATTGATCAAAAGAAGACATACAGAGTACGTATGTTCCTGTATTATAGCAGTTTTTACATCAGTAGCTGCATCATAATGATGCATCTTCTTCTCTTTTTGTAGCAAAGGTAAAACAAGAAAAAAGTATACATATGTCCACAAAAGAGGGTGCTGATACAAAACTGGTCATCATAATCTTTTGAGAAAAGTTGTCAAGTGGTCGCACAGATGTGCTTTTATCTCAATATTAGATGCCAATATATAGTCAACAATAGTAATTGAATCATATTAGGGTTTCGCCTATTTAATGGTGGTCATTCTATCTACTCGGTTAACTATTGTAAATTAGATTAATATTTCATCTATTTAACTTAACTATGGTAACTAAATCATATTAGGGTTTCAACTATTTAACTGTGGTGATTATATCTACTTAGCTAAGTACAATTACTAAATTAGATTAGGGTTTATAGTATTTAACTAAATGATATCATACAAAGTGTAATATCACTAAAATCAATGTATCTTAACAATACCATTAAATCATGTTGTATTTCCCAATGCATAAATTTCAAAGTAGAGAGATGTTAGATCATAATGCAAATCTCCATCTAAAGACAAGTGCTAATAGATCACAATGTCCCTCAGTGTAAGCAATGCATCTTAACAATACTAAAAAGAACATTCTCAAAATCAAAGCAATGCAAGAATGATATGATACAAACTGTAATGTCACTAACATCAATGCATCTTAACAATACTATTAGACCATATTGCATTTCCTAAAGCATTGATTTCAAATTAGAGGGATATTAGATCATAACACAAATCTCCATGTAAATACATAAACTAATAGACCATAAACACCCATGAATGTAAGCAATGTATATATCTTTCCTTTACCTAATTGTACCTAGCAATTTTCCCAATTATTGATTAATATGCAATTCTTACAAAACTAATATCTAACTCATCGTTCTATTATTAATTTAACAATACATAATCCAATATATTTTTTATTATAATCCTCTAAGTGCAAACTATTCTGATTTGGAATACCTAAAACTAATATCTAACCTTGGGGTATTATTAACTTAACAATATATTTTTCATTATAATCGTCAAAGTATAAGTTGCATTGATTAATTAGTTATGAAGAAGAATGAGATGTCTAAAAATTTGACTATTTGGACCAAGACGACCTTTTTTTTTCCCCAGAATCCAACGTTTTTTATTTTGTGATATTGGCATGTAAATATATTTTAATCCAAATTTTGATGGTATAAATAGATTCAACGCCCTCAAAACTCCTCTCGGGCACCCAAAATTCCCAAAATTGACAAGTGTAACCTAAATTTTAAAATGTTTGACCAAATTTTATCAAAATCTTGCCGAAAAAATAAGTTTATTCCAACCCAAATCATAGAATTTTTAGACCATGCGGAAGTAAAATAGTTACAATTATTGATTAATTTGCAATTATTATAATTTATTGTTCTATTAATAACTTCACAATACACAATTCAATATATTTTCTATTATAGAGGTATCAACTATTCCAATTTAGAATCACATTGTAAATGGTAACACATAATTCTTACAAATACACAAAAGTTGCATTTTTGTTAATTAATTATAAAGTAAAACAATTATTTACCAAAAAAGTTAATGTCTAACTTATTGTTTTATTATTAACTAAACCATATCCAATCTACTATATTTTGCACTATAAACATTGATGCAACAACTATTCCAATTTGGAATCATGTTGTAAATGATAACACAAATCTTATAAATAGACAAATAGACAAAAGTTGTATTGATTAAATGATTATAAAGTAAAATAGTTGCAATTTACCTATTTATTGGTTAATTTGTAATTATTACAAAATTAATAAGTAACTCCTTGTTCTATTATTAACGTAATAATACATAATTCAATATATTTTTCATTGTAGTCATATATGTGCTAACTATTCCAATATGGAATTTCCTTGTAAATATGCATACCATAGTTACACACACACCATGCATTGATTAAGGAAAGACTAACTAATACATAGAGTTTTATTTGTTTGGTAACTATTTATCATTTTTTTATTTAACATTTAACGTGCCTTTATGAAGGGAAAAAAGTTGTTTATATTGATCAAAAGAAGACATACAAAGTACGTATGTTCCTGCATTATAGTAGTTTTTACATTAGTAGCTGCATCATGATGATGCATCTTCTTCTCTTTTTGCAGCAAAGGTAAAACAAGAAAAAAGTATACATATGTCCACAAAAGAGGGTGTTGATACAAAACTGGTCATCATAATATTTTGAGAAAAGCTATCAAGTGGTCGCACAGATGTGCTTTTATCTCAATATTAGATGCCAATATATAGTCAACAATAGTAATTGAATCATATCAGGATTTCGCCTATTTAACGGTAGTCATTCTATCTACTCGGTTAACTATTGTAAATTAGATTAATATTTCATCTATTTAACTATGGCGTTTCTATCTACTCGACTAACTATGGTAACTAAATCATATTAGGGTTTCAACTATTTAACTGTGGTGATTATATCTACTTAGCTAAGTACAATTACTAAATTAGATTAGGGTTTATAGTATTTAACTAAATGATATCATACAAAGTGTAATATCACTAAAATCAATGTATCTTAACAATACCATTAAATCATGTTGTATTTCCCAATGCATAAATTTCAAAGTAGAGAGATGTTAGATCATAATGCAAATATCCATCTAAAGACAAGCGCTAATAGATCACAATGTCCCTCAGTGTAAGCAATGCATCTTAACAATACTAAAAAGAACATTCTCAAAATCAAAGCAATGCAAGAATGATATGATACAAACTGTAATGTCACTAACATCAATGCATCTTAACAATACTATTAGACCATATTGCATTTCCTAATGCATTGATTTCAAATTAGAGGGATATTAGATCATAACACAAATCTCCATGTAAATACATAAACTAATAGACCATAAACACCCCTGAATGTAAGCAATGCATATATCTTTCCTTTACCCAATTGTACCTAGCAATTTTCCCAATTATTGATTAATATGCAATTATTACAAAACTAATATCTAACTCATCGTTCTATTATTAATTTAACAATACATAATCCAATATATTTTTTATTATAATCCTCTAAGTGCAAACTATTCTGATTTGGAATACCTAAAACTAATATCTAACCTTGGGGTATTATTAACTTAACAATATATTTTTCATTATAATCGTCAAAGTATAAGTTGCATTGATTAATTAGTTATGAAGAAAAATGAGATGTCTAAAAATTTGACTATTTGGACCAAGACGACCTTTTTTTTCCCAGAATCCAACGTTTTTTATTTTGTGATATAGGAATGTAACTATATTTTAATCCAAATTTTGATGGTATAAATAGATTCAACGCCCTCAAAACTCCCGTGGGGCACCCAAAATTCCCAAAATTGACAAGTGTAACCTAAATTTTAAAATGTTTGACCAAATTTTATCAAAATCTTGCCGAAAATATAAGTTTATTCCAACCCAAATCATAGAATTTTTAGACCATGCGGAAGTAAAATAGTTACAATTATTGATTAATTTGTAATTATTATAATTCATTGTTCTATTAATAACTTCACAATCCACAATTCAATATATTTTCTATTATAGAGGTATCAACTATTCCAATTTAGAATCACATTGTAAATGGTAACACATAATTCTTACAAATACACAAAAGTTGCATTTTTGTTAATTAATTATAAAGTAAAACAATTATTTACCAAAAAAACTAATGTCTAACTTATTGTTTTATTATTAACTAAACCATATCCAATCTACTATATTTTGCATTATAAACATTGATGCAACAACTACTCCAATTTGGAATCATGTTGTAAATGATAACACAAATATTATAAATAGACAAATAGACAAAAGTTGTATTGATTAAATGATTATGAAGTAAAATAGTTGCAATTTACCTAATTATTGATTAATTTGTAATTATTACAAAATTAATAAGTAACTCATTGTGCTATTATTAATGTAATAATACATAATTCAATATATTTTTCATTGTAATCATATATGTGCTAACTATTCCAATTTGGAATTTCCTTGTAAATATGCATACCGTAGTTACACACACACACACCATGCATTGATTAAGGAAAGACTAACTAATACATAGAGTTTTATTTGTTTGGTAACTGTTTATCATTTTTTTATTTAACATTTAACATGCCTCTATCAATTGATAACAAACTTCAAAATGGGTAGACGAAATATGAAATTGAAATTTGATATATATCTATATTATAAATGTGTTTTACAATGTAGATAATTTAAACTTGGAGCCAACATGTGCCATGTCACCATTACAGGTGTGACATGTGTCACCCACTTGAGGTGTCACAAAGTGTCTCTCGATGCAATAGGTGGAATTTTTATTTATATCAAAAAGTGTTAGAAATTATATTTTAAAGTTTAGTTTACTAATAAAACAATAAGTTTTTTATGAGCTTCTTGTAATATTTTACAATTCAATACATGGAAGATGTTTAATACATATGTTTATGGGCAATGGAACAAATAAATATTTCAAAGCTTGCAAAAATAAATTAGAGACATTGTAGATATTTTTAGTCTAAGGTATTCCCTTAATCCATTGTTGAGCATTTTAAGCATTTGTCTAGTTCTATGCCAACATAAGTTTAAATTTCTTGGGTTAGATGTACTAGCACTACAGAATTTCAACCCAAAATCTGATGCCTTGCATGTTTGAAATCCGACACTTCTCTGTCTCATTTTCGACACATACACTTTTTTTTTGCCGTCAGTGGCGTAACGTTGGATCTTCGACATGCGACTAATAAGGGTCGAAGATCTGACAGACCATTGTGTCGCATATTCGGCCATATTTCCTTCCAAAGTGTCAATCAAAATTTCATAAAGCGTCGAAAATCCGATGGACATAAGTGTCGAATGAATGGTGTTGCCGTTGGTATTTTCATCCAGCAAGTGTCGACTAACCGACGCCATCCGACACTGGAAGAATCGGCCTTCCGACGTGGACCGAGACTTGAACCGTTGGACGACCGAAGGGGCGAAGCATCGGAGTCATGCCACGACTGTCGGATGTGTTTACCAGAGTGTTGGAAGCACGCCGAAAAAGCGACGCCTTTTGATGGATTTAAAAAAAAAATCCAAATATTAACTAATGAACATTAGAAAGACATATTTAACTAATTAAGACAATTGTTGAAATTCAGGGTTAGGTTAGGATTTGATATAAGATAATTAAAATTTTATACTTTAATGCATAACACAAAACTAAAAAAGAGCTAGATACAGAACAATATTGTTGTAATACATTCAAAACATACTTTTTGTCTCTTTCAACTTTGACACTCCAATGGTCATTATGTTAAAGTTGGTCCTTGAGATACAATTTTTCAATTGCAATGTACATAAATTAAACAATAAGAATAGAAATAGTATCATGTAAAACAAACTAACAACTAAAGAACAGTGATAATGAACTATAACAATGTTGGTTTGGATCTAGTTTGGATCTTCCTTATAGTCAGATACTTTTAGGGTAACATATTGTCATTGAAAGGACAAGTCACCAAAGGATCAGATGGCATACCTTGTGAGAGAGATAAAAGATAGATTGCAGTAGGTTAAAGGTTAGGCTACAATAAATGGTAGGCCTTTAGGGTAGTCCTAAATCAAGCAAGATAGATTCTCCTTCAAATGAAAAATGGCATCCTTAATCCATACATGTAGAGACACTCTTTAATGGACTCAACTTGTTGCAATAGGCAAGACAAAGGTAAGGTAGACTTAGCAGTTTAAATAAGGTTGCAATCCCCTTCCATACAGTCCACAGAAGGTCATGAAAAATAGTCCAACAAGATCACAATTTATTTTAGTGGTCCATAAGGAGATCATACCCATCCTTAGAAACCCAAAAACAAGTCACTCCCATCCTTTATAACGACATTAGGTTCATGACTAAATTCAGTGAACAACAGCAAGGTGACAACCTACTCCAATGAGCATCAACAAAGTCACGGACTGCTCTAATGAGCAGCGGCAAGGTCAAGGGTCAAAATTGGGAAGCCAACAAGGTCATGACTAGCAGTAAGAAGGTACTGTTCAATCCTTAGTTTCCACAAGGAGGTTATGACCTGCTCAAAAGCAACAACAGGAAGTTTGACCCAAATCAAGAGGTCACGGGACAATGACAACCCAACTAAGTGTCACCAAGATAGTCACAGCCCAACCCTAAGGGAATCAAAGAGTTAAAAACCTAGCAATATAAGAGCCGCACACTCACAACTTTGAAGGATAACGGTTACAAAGTCGGGCCCAACCCTAAGGGCATCAAACAAATCATGGCCCAGTAAGAGAAGAGTTACATAGTCACATCCCAATAAGATAAACTACTTCAACAAGGGGGTCTCATAAGTTTATTTGGCATTTGCTAATCCAAAATGGATCTGAATTAATCCCTCTTCCAAACTTTGTAACGAAAAAAATCCTTGGAAAAGTTTGAAGTCAACAATCAACTTAAAGGCTAAAGGACAACAAGAAGGTGAAATGAATCACTATGGTTGGCATTTCAAGGTAACATTATCATAAAAAATTCTTGCTTGATGAAAAGACAACCAAAGGGATATGGACAAAAATAATGCTGGGGAAGAATATGGGTAGTAGCAGAGGAATGAGGACTAGGAGTGAAGCAATCTACTCAAATATTGAAGGACGAAGAGGATTCGTAACATGTCCACACGGAACAAAGATCATCTCTGAACCAGAGCAATCTGTAAATTGCTACCAGTGAGTAAGAATACATGAAATTTTGATGAAAGTGTATAGCTCATCCTTTTTAACAATTCCTAAACATAATTAGAACCTGCCATTGCTGGTTTTCCATTTGGGTTTCCAGAATAATATGGTGTCGAATGTGTTTGAATGCTTTGTGACTGAGATCAATTTGGTTGATCATTGATTTAATTAATGGATCAGCTACAACACTTTTTCTTTGTTGGCTGGCATCTACAACCCAATTTTTATTTTTTCTATTTGCTTGGTTAATGTATTAGCTAGTGCACTGTGCAATAACATGCTATGTAGTCAAACATCTTCAATCCTTGGTGCGGTATGCTTTACATACAGCAAAGCCCCATTTTATTTATATATATATAATTCACAGACTAACACTAACGAATGGTTGGTTTACTTGGTGCTCTGTTTAAATTCTGTGTGCTTAACTAGTTAGCCACAACCATCATATGGCACAGGGGAATAGTTATTAATTAAGTGTTGTGTTTACACATTCATTATACAACTACTAATGGAAGTGACTCCTTAAAGCAATTCGTCTCAAGCTTTGCATGGAATTATCTACCTACAACCAGTGTTATATACATAACTACTTGAGTGATCAAGTCTTTGCAATTAGCTCCAGCCATATATAATGCTTGTGCAATGTTTAACTGTCAGCCTATTTCTGAATTGCAGAATGTCATGCATCTTATTAGCCACTGGTTTTCTGAATGGGCAGAGTTAGAACTATTATAATGCAATAAACAGAGTTGGAACTTAGTTGAGAAACAATCTTGGGCTATTGGTTTTGAATTGGTGTAAACAGTTTTGTTTATTTGAGAAGCATTACAAGGATATAAGACCATTCCTTGGTTGAGCATCCATCCAGTGGAAGACATTGCGAATCCATCTAGCCAAGTTTGAAACCAATTAGAATGGAGCCATTCATTCATCCCTTTGGTGAATAGGAAGTAGAGAACAGGAAGCTTTGAACCCAGCATTTATAGGATAATGGAAAAGAGTAAAAATTTATTTTGGCCTCAATGTTGATGACACTGACAGGCCATAGGCCTACTGTTTGTTTTTGTTCATCTTGCTAGGCTGTGACTTTAAATTACTCTCATCGTCATAATCTTATCTCTATTCCAAGATTCTAAGACTAATCAATTAGTCCAAATAAAGAGAAAAGTAAAAGTGAAAAATACAAAACCTTCAAATGAAACCTTAGTTTTACACAAAACAACTATAATCCAATTTGATTGAAATCAACCACAAATTGAACGTAAAAAAAAAACCAAAGTAAGCTAACAAGTCTAGGTATGTACACAAGTGACGAGACTATAAGTAAGGAAAATTAGCTAGTCAAGTTATTGATATTTTTTAGATTATGGTCATTTATTGGTAGTATTCTCTTACCCTACTATCATGTTGCAAAGGAAGCCATCGATTGAGCCTGTCTAGATTTAGCACTAAGACCATTCTTACATATTGGATGAAATCTTCCACCATTCACAATGTTCGATTATAACTGCGAAAGAACTAAGATTTTCATAAGCTGGTACATGAAAGTTAGGAGGCAGGGAGAGTATACCTCTATTCTCTTCATTTTAGCTTCTGCTTTTATTTTTTGATTACTTTCTCAGGCTTACAATAGAATCACATGGCCATGTATTTAGCTTACTCTGCCTCCTCCCATGCTGCAACCCGAGCCTCTAGGACATTCAATTTAGCATGTTCCATATAAGAGGTTACCACAATTCATATTAAGGTTGAGGGAGAACATCATAGTCCATATCCCAACTAGGAGAGATCAAGACAGTCACGGACCACTAGGATATCATAGCCCACTAGGATACACAGTTACAAGCCACTAGGATAGTTCTTACATGGTCACATATCACTAGGATAGGTATTACACAATCACATACCACTAGGATACACATTCACATCCCACTAGGATAGTTCTTACACGGTCACAAGCCATTAGGATAGGTCTTACATAGTCACAACCCACAAGGATACACAGTCACAACCCACTAGGATAGTTCTTACACAGTCACAACTAAGGTTTAGCAGCCTCAAAGGGATGAAGTCCAAGCTAATAGTCCAAGAGAATTCCATGGCTACATTGCATACATTTCATCTATGTGGCAAAAAAATCTTCAAAAAACAAGGCATTCTTTGAGTTGCACATGTCGCATAGTTGTACTGTTTGGTCATATGAACATGTATGCCTATCCATTTGAAAAATTGTAAAGAAAGTAAACTAAAACAAATAATGACTGCAGCTAGATGCACATGACCATAAATCCCAATCACACCATAAATCAACACTCTATAGACTTGCTACACCACAACGAACATAGTCTTTATTCCCTTCTATATTTAGTAACTCTTCATGTATAAACACAAAAAAGGAATCAATTGACCTGTGAATACTAGTGGGCAATATGCTCTACAGTGTTGAAAATTTAGAAATTATTTCAAAATAAAATCAACAAAACATATATACTCCAATACCTGGATTATGACATCCCACCACTTGACCATGCTATCATCACCTACTGAAAGTAATGAAGTTTGTCCTATGAAGAATATCTCACCAATCCAATAAATGGAGACATCCATTACAAAACTAGTGGTTAAAGGAAATGTTGATCCTTTGAATAGTTACTTCCATCTTAGCTACAATATTCTATTGAATCATATGCATTACAGGGACGGTGGCATAGAGACTGTTGAAATAATATTTCTACAAGTTCCAGTTTGATCATGAGCTTCCCATTCTTCATAAATGTGTGAAGTATCTAGGGGAACAATAGATGATGGGTATGGTCTTGTTGGAAAAGATTGATTTAAAAGTTAATGAGTGGATCTCAGCTATACATGAAGTGACTCATGGAAAAAATGTTAGGACTTTTCTTATCAAAATGGATCAAACATGACAAAATTCAACATAGGAAAATAAGGAAATGTAGGACTCTGTGGATTAGATTAGAGTCCATAATCAAACAAACCATGGCAATTTAACAACGCAAAATGAATAAGCATTTGATGAATGCATGGTTAGGTTATTGAAGAGGAATCTAATCCTTAGGATTTATGAAAAGATTTTAGATCTATCACTGTCATGGAGAAGATTATGGATACTAAATATAAGATTTCTCTCATATACCTAAAGTTCTTTTGTGCAGAATCCAAAAACGCCTAAATATAGCAACATACTTAGTATTGAGCTGACAAAAAGAGATTCCTTTGACATTTTTTACTCATGCCAATATTTTTAATTTTTGAGCTCATATTTAAATAAATGGATGCATATGCAACTTAATTCTTGTGACAAGAATTGTTTATTGTTTTGATTTTCCGAGTCTTAATCCTAGAGTTCAAGTTTTCCAATCCCAAGGCCAGTATTTGGTCCATCACTTCTCTAAGTCATGTCTAGTTCTCAATGTCAATTTGTAATGACAAAAAAATAGTATGAATGAATTTAGGTTCCCACGTTCAAATTTTAGGGGTCAACTCACTTGAGATCCATCGGCATGTATCATATGAAAATATAGAAAAATGAAGACAAGTCACTTGGTAGAAAAGATATTGAAGAAGAAAAATGTTACACTTTTCAGTTGCATGGATTTGTTGGAGGATTTTGAGGTTCTCATGCATCCCACAAGAGGTATTATCCCAATGTAATACCACCGTTATCCCATAACCTAAAATGTAATGGAATTTTTTTTAAGGTTATTCAAAGTAAATTTTTGGGGAATCCAACATTCCACCTCAAAACATAGGAGCAAAGAAATCATGGAGTGTAGTTTCTAAGTTAAGTTGGTTCAAGAAGTAGAGTTTAAATGAAAGTTTTTGTTAGTTTGTGAGAGTGGGTATTATTGGGATTGAACCTAACACCCAAGAATGTACACAGCTCTACAATGAAAAATATTTCATGCCGATGCATCAGATCAATATCTAGAAGAA
>LPNX010650803.1:0-27844 GCA_001517045.1 Pseudotsuga menziesii | reverse complement strand
TATATGCTTGTTTGTGTTGGGCGTGGACCCTCAATCACATGATTGATGAGATGTTTTGTGTTGAGCGAGGAGCTGTAGAGCACATGAGTGATTGATGATTTATGTTGGGTGAGAAGCTCTTGAGCACATGAGTACTTACCTTTTTGTTGAACAAGAAGCTATGGAACACATGGAAATATAATTGGAATTGTTGGGAATAAGCCTTCGAGCCTTCTATGTTGATGTTGAGCATAAGCTCTCAAGCATCATATCCTTGGCCATTGTATCCATAGGTGTATGGTACAATTACATCCTAAAATTAGTGTTGAACGGAGAGATATTGAATTGAACTAAGTTTTTGACTCTCTATTTATATCGTTGAGTATGGGCTTTGGTAAGCACTAGGGGTTACAAAAAATAATTATGAATTCTCGAGTGAAAATGACTCGAGAAAAATATTGATCTTATCATACTTTTTTTTAAGTGAATAAATGAATTTTCAATTTTTTGTATTCTCATCAAGTAGGGAAGAACTACCATGTTATATGAGGGAATCCAACATTCAATGATATTTAGAGTTTCCTAGCCTAGTAGACCAAACCATCTACCAGTTGACCTTAATGAAGAAGTTTCATTAAGTCTAGGGATCATGGTATACGATGCCCAAAGACCAAAGTTAACAAATGTTGTACTATTATGTATTTTATACATGGTATGTATACAGAATAAATATAGTAATAATATTAATGATGAAAGAAAGAAAGAGAAGCTCCATCCATTATTTATTATTATTAAAATATAGTGAATAGTTGTAGCGTACCCCTAGTACCTCCATGCCTATTATGTGCGAGAAAGGGTAAGATTATTACTGCTTTGTTTATGTTATTCTACCACTGGTACAACCTTTTATTGGCTACAAAGTGTGCCCTATTTGACATACTTCAGCATATTGTTAATCTACTGCCTTTATCTAAAACTTCTTATTTTATTAGTATAAGGAGTCACTTTTTAGTGCTCCTTTTCCCTTTCATTTTTGGCGTTGTATCATTAGTCTACTGACTTCCTTTGGTCGTTATTGAGCATCAATATAATTTATTACTTCACAATCGAATTTCATGAGTTTACCGATTGTTTTGCCATGGCATGACTGCATCAACTAAAATGCAAAAACCAATATATTCAAATCCGACTCCCTTACCTGAAAGCATTTCTTGGGGTCCCGAAATAATGTTAGTTTAATATATATAGCCCCATTCCATCAAGTGAAATCCTTAATATATATATATATTCTTAGTATAAGAGTTTCAAGTTACGTTGGAAAGAATCCATATTGTCTGAGCTACCCAAACGACATCCCATCTTTTAAAAAGAATTCAGTGTATCATTTTATTATTCTTTAATTCCTATCCATCACATGGCTTTGAGTTTGCGACGAGTGTTTGAATTTAAAAAATGACAGCTTAGAAAGTACACGGATTTCATAATTGTGTGAGTCGATCTTGTAAGTGTCAATTCATAATGAGATATTTTCTTCTGATTCCGTTTCATGACTTTTCTATGACATCACTTATATATCTCTTGTTTAAGCGATAAGTGATACAGATATCTTACAGGTTACAACCATCCGCACATTGACTTCTTCCCCAAGTTACCAGAACATAAAAATAGAAAGATGTTTGCTGAGTCCCAATATCTGAAAGGCGTCAAAGGCTCCAATATGTCAATCATAGAAAAACAAACAAATTATTCCATAGATGAACATATGATAACATGAGTGCTCTCAGTTCTTCTTTGTGAGAGGGTAAGAATATCAATCGTCCAAACAATCATAGGGTAACTTATACTGCACAAGTAAAATAGATACAGAGTTTGCCAGGGTGCTCGTTCTTTAAACATATGCATACTGTAAACGCTCAAATTATCAGTTAGTGTATGTTCGGTATTAACTCAAACAATGACAGCACCTTGAACACATAATTCAATACAGGAAAAAATGGACACAGGAAACACAAAAAACCAGAAGGACAATAATGTACGTGGTTCACCCTGATCTTGGGGTTACGTCCACCAAAGGGTGTCACATGCCTGTGACATTTATTTCATTAAATGATTACAATCCGCAACAAAAATGTTGCCATTCCTTTCTATAGAACCTTTGCCGGATCTTCCTTCTAAACTCTCCTATAGAGAACAAGATCGATATACTAATTTAGCCACTTCGGAACAATGCAGGTATACAATTTGATGATACCACTATCACAAAGGTTCCCCAAACCAACATATAACATAGGCATATGTGTTCATAGATCATAGGTACATATTCAGTCACTCATGAGTTGTAAAAATCCGAATATTAAATCACAGGCATACGGAACGTCTTGAAATATATGTTCTGATACCATCGTAGATTTTTATAAAGAAAAATCTGGGCACCAAAGTAATTTCAAATCATATTCAATGCAAGCATTCAGAATGCATTTAGATCAGACTTGCAATTAAGGAAAACACATGAAACATGGTAATTTCTAGATCGCGAAGAGTTCAAGTCCAAAAAATAAAAACCTGGGCGGCAGACTGAGTTTTCAGAACATCCTAATGCCAATCATTCGGATCAAGCTTTGCATATAACAATCGCAGGGAAGGATGGATCATTTCACCTTTAAGATGAGAGACGGCGCTCTCTCTCTCTTCTCGTTCAGACTCTAAGGTCTTTGTTATCTAAAATAATGTATTCAGGCTTCTCGGCCTTGCAACTCAACGTGACTTAAAGGAGATCTGTCAAACTATCGGTAGGGTGAGCCAAAAGACAGCTGGAAAGCATGACCTATGGCTAAAGAGTTGTTGAGAAGCCGATCCTTGCAGATAAGTAAGAATTACCATTTCCCTGAAATCTTTCTTTGGGTTAGGGTGCGCAGCAATAGATCATATTGAAATTAAATGATAATGGGATTAGTATGGCTCTCTCATTTCTTGTACAGAGATGAAATGATGACCGGCGTCATTTCTGCTGTGGGAAATCGAATTCAAAATCGATGGCCAGAACATCTGGCACTTGCCACAAGTCATCGATGGGACATCGAAGGGCGAGTTGGTGTTACTCCACTGGAAAGGTAGGTTAAATTCATGTGGATAGAGGGAATTAGAACGTATAATCATATTATATGCTTTTAAGGCAGCGATTCCCATTCATAAGGTAGCGCCTTCACCCTTCCCTTTAATAAAGTTTCCAGAAATATTTTTTAATCTTCGGTCTAGAAATTTATTCATTCTCAAACAAAGATCGTGTTCATTTCCTTGACAAGGAGATTTACCTTTAATGCCAATTCCAGTTCGGTATCGAGTCTTCAATTTGGGGCTCGATTGCTCTGGGGCGGATCTCTTCACAAGGAAACTTGTGATCACTCTCACGCTGATAAACTACCATCAACCTACAATCATTCAGATCGAGTTTATCTTTCAGAGCCACCATTCAGACCTGGATCTGCCTCCAAAGATTGTACCGAGACTTTCCTTTCAAATTCGCAGGGCAAACGCTAAACCATCCTTCCTATTTTCGTCTCCAAAAACCTCCCCATGAGATGCAGAGCTTCTTTTCTAAACCAGATAAGAAGTGCAAAGCCAGCCTAGAGAAATCAGTTAGCAAGCATTCCCCCTCATGCTGGGCGTTGTTTCTTCACCCCTTGAAACTCAGCCCCCCTCGCATGTATGATAGCCCGCCCTTTTTATATGACCTACAACAGTCTAATAAATAATTTCCCCCCTCAAATGCTGTTTGACAGCATATTAACTACTGCCATAGACCATAACGTCTCCACAATTTAATGGCCATAAAACATCTGGTAACGCCTCCACCGTTGGCGGCTAAGGATCAGGGTAAACGAAAAACCCCCTTCATTGTCAAGCGTTCAAGTATTTAACAAACACCATCTCTGTCAATGGGTTGGTACGCTAGACAGGGAGAGATTCCCTGCCTAAATGCAGAGAACGCTCGTTGCAGACAGCGCAGGGATTTTCCCACAACGTTGATAAATCCATTTAAAAGTGAGAGGTTTTCAATAAAACAACCTCCCCTAACCAAAATGAAATTTTATTAAATAGCCAAAGGTATGGCATATTTATCGCCTAAAAAAAAACAACCAATTCCCTTGACAATGCTGAGATGTACAGCTAAAATTTAGGAAACGCCACCCACCAAAAGGGAATCATAGACTGTCATTATTTAAAACCCTACTAACAACCCTAATTCAAAGGAGGATTGAGCAAAAAGAGGATCTTCGCGCCGTTCAGGGAGGAGACAAGCACTTGGTATTTCCCATCACAAGGTGATATACCCATCCTCTTTGTTTCCCCTTAAGACCTTTACTTCAGTAATATACACAAACCCAATTTAAGAGGTCGTAATATCCCTCATAATTGTTTATATTATCCCTTTTATATGGGTTGTCTTATAAGCAGTAAAATATATATGTATATTTCCTCTCTCTATAAACGTATGGTCATGATTGCTTAGTAACCCGTTTCTTTGTAAAGGAAATCATACCATAGGATTTAATGGTATAAGCATTATTGTTATTTAAATTTTTATATTACCCATTAGTAGTGATCTTAGATTGTTTTAATAGTTGAAGTCGTGCCTTGTAGAGGTTACTACGACTCTACCAATTTCTAGAGATCTTTTCCCCCAATGTGGTCGTTTTATATGACAACTCCTATATTCGTAAACTTTGATCTTACGTGTTAGGTGGGGGGAGCGATCAATATCACCTCATATTTTCTTGACTTTTCTACTAGTGGATTCAATTGTACGTCATTAAGCTATGTCCATGTCCTAAGCCTACAACTTGGAAGTTAGACCACATTAATTTTTATCATCATTTTTTTTTTCTTCTGGTGGGGCCTTGGCCTTGAGCTCCTCACCAGAAGAATGAGTACATCATGCATTTAGAAACCCGAATTTCTCGGGGTGTATAAGAGGGACATTACATCCTCCCCCTCTAAAATTAACACCGTCCTCGGTGTTTCTGTCCTTCGACCATTTTCCCCGTATCTTGAGTCATCTTTTCTTCTTTTTATCTATTCATTCATAACCCTAGGGATCCTTTGATACTGTTCAAATCCCCATCATTCAAGACCTGCAATTATCTGCAAAAATTTCTTAGCAATTCATGTTCAGAAATTGTGATTCGTTTAAACATATGCCATAGATTCTTTTGTATTGTAATCATATGCAATTTCCTGGATATCCAATCATTTTTATAATGCAAATAAAATATGATTACTACCCTTTCCGTTGGTTTTATCTCCAACATTTGGTCAATTAGGTCGTCCTCTACCTGAGGAACCATTTTTCACATTAAGCAATGTAACAGTCTCTAACATGTTTTTATGTTCATTATGTTTTTCCAAACTCCCTTTGAGTTTCTCTTTCCTTTTTGTGGTGTGGACTTGCAATAATACTAAGGTTACTCTCCTCAGTGAAATCAAACAGCGTCCTGTCTTTCCAGATGTCAAAATTTTTGCCTAGGTATTTTGCCACACCCCATGCCTAACACCAATGTGCTCACATGGCAATCGCTTGCCTAACACCATTGTGCTCCTGCAGCATGTATGCCTAACACCAGTGTGCTCACGCGGCAATCACTTGCCTAACACCACTGTGCTCCTGCAGCATGTACGCCTAACACCAGTGTGCTCACGCGGCAATCACTTGCCTAACACCACTGTGCTCACATGGCATCCAAAACTTTTCCTTGTTTGTATTTGCATGTATTTTATCCTTGATTATTGTAATGCACACTCCATGGTGCTTTCATGACTTTATTGTCATTGTCCTGTTTCATAATCACTCAATGCATTCATTGATAACCCAAAGTTGCAATATTCAATTTTCATAATTTGCATCGATTTTTAATCGTAATTCATGTGTTACACACCCTTGTAAACAAAACAAGAGAATTATTCCTTACTCTTTTCTCAGTAAATGAGCGTAACTTACATACATAGGAAGATTTGCATACCATAATGTACTTCGATGTAGCAATGGTCAAAATCTTGGTGAAGCCTGCAATGTTAGTATGCAACAACATCATCAACAGTTAGCCCTTGTTTACAAAACAATCGAGGTTCAAAAATGATATTAAGTAAAACAATACCCATACCTAACCTCCTTATCTATGGCAACAACCATTTCCTAACAGTTGGCTCCAACCGTTAATGTTTCTGGCCTATCCTGCCATGTTAGCATATCACATTATACAGTATTCATCAATTTATTTATCGATATCAAGTCCCTATCAGCTCTTAAGACGCCAATCTTAACATCACCCAAGCAACAACAATGTTCCCAAATTCTTAATGGTTTCATTCACAAGACTACCAACAAGGTCACCTAATCTAGCGCTAGAATTCAATTCTAGGGTTCTTGCTAGAATCTAAGAATAGGCATATGATAGCAATAAAATGGTCTATTAGCATATCAATACCCAAAATAAAAATATCAGCCATGGGGAAATCAAAACATAGGATAGTTCAAGATCAAAACTCCATCCAAGCAACAAGGAACCAATTTCTAGAATGTTCACTAATAAGAGCATGACTGTAAGAATTCATTTTCTTAATTATGAAGCTCGTACTTGTAACTACACATAAACTTTTCAGTATGCACAACATCATTCACTAATATCCAAAACATCCCTAACGAGGTCAACATGGATCAAGAAGTACATTCGCCATTCTATTTAAGGATTTTCAATGCTTAATCCAGCAATGACATGATTCACAAGGAGATACGGATTGTCTTGTATAATTTTTTTTTCATTTGTGACTCTACTGAACAAGTAATAGGTTTTAACATACAAAACTTCAAAACTTTTATTAATGAGTTTATAACCACAAATCAACCGTTAACAACTTTCAACCTTCATTTTTCTGCCATTGTCAAGAAATGTGTCGACATTCTTTAAGCATTTAATTAGATATTTGGTATTCAATTCGCAAGGGAGGAGATTAAGTATCCAAAAGAAACTTACCAAGAATCAGATTCCAATTAATACAATGTCAGCAACCAGATTCATAATTGATACCTGATTAAATTTGGGAGCCAATCAAGGATTTCAATCACAAGGTTAATGGATTACACATATCAGCAATAATTCCAACTAAGGAAATAGGAGGCATTCCATTCATGACTCTTCCATTAACCTTATCTAATCAAAATACAAAACAAGCTCCCGGTCCATGCCCATACATGCAATCTTTAGACAGAAATCATTATACGAACAGATCTATCCTTGCAAACTCATACCACCACAAGATCGGAATTCCCCTACATGAGATCTATACTTGGAACACATCCAATCCCTTGTATCTATTCATGCAACTATATACAAGCATCAGGTCTAACAGGATTAAATTTCCTATGATCAGATTTATCTTTGCAATTTCATACAGCTATGGAAATCTAAGTCTCACAACCAATCTATACTCTAATGCATGCTGGAATTCATGCAATAATATAATCGCCGAAACGTACTCATACTTGGATGCATATCTAGCAATATCTTAACTGGTCGCATAATGGGGTCTTGAATGCATATGGAAAAACACACAAGAATCACAGAAACATACTCATGCCCCGATGTATGTTAAAATTCTAGGTGCATAAGAAAACTCAAGCAAAAATCTCTGAATATAATCACAACCAGATCCATATTTATGAACTGAAGCATAATCACAGTGCATACACATATACAAAACTATGAATCCCCAATTTCCATATTACTATTTAATAGAAACTCCTATGGTACTTTCGTTGACCATGAGCTTGACCAAGAAGACCTCTATACCTCAATAAATTTTATTGTTGCCACTAAAATAGAGACGAAAACAATCATCTTAGCTATTTGCAAACATATTCGTAAGTGAGCAAGCAATAACCGGATACGTGTGTACTTAGATGCTCGGATCTCACTTAGAACTGTCAAGGTATAGGGTCATCTTCGTTGTGATTTTGAACAAATGTTCCAGCCTCCCCTGCACAACTCCAAGGTTAGTAAACATGTAGTTCTAAAGTAAGACATGTAGGAGCATTTTGAGCCCAGTTTGTCCCAAGTGTTTCAACTTGGCTCTGATACCATATGTAGCGTACCCCTAGTACCTCCATGCCTATTATGTGCGAGAAAGGGTAAGATTATCAATCGTCCAAACAATCATAGGGTAACTTATACTGCACAAGTAAAATAGATACAGAGTTTTCTAGGGTGCTCGTTCTTTAAACATATGCATACTGTAAATGCTCAAATTATCAGTTAGTGTATGTTCGGTATTAACTCAAACAATGACAGCACCTTGAACACATAATTCAATACAGGAAAAAATGGACACAGGAAACACAAAAAACCAGAAGGACAATAATGTACGTGGTTCACCCCGATCTTGGGGTTACGTCCACCAAAGGGTGTCACATGCCTGTGACATTTATTTCATTAAATGATTACAATCCGCAACAAAAATGTTGCCATTCCTTTCTATAGAACCTTTGCCGGATCTTCCTTCTAAACTCTTCTATAGAGAACAAGATCGATATACTAATTTAGCCACTTCGGAACAATGCAGGTATACAATTTGATGATACCACTATCACAAAGGTTCCCCAAACCAACATATAACATAGGCATATGTGTTCATAGATCATAGGTACATATTCAGTCACTCATGAGTTGTAAAAATCCGAATATTAAATCACATGCATACGGAACGTCTTGAAATATATGTTCCGATACCATCGTAGATTTTTATAAAGAAAAATATGGGCACCAAAGTAATTTCAAATCATATTCAATGCAAGCATTCAGACTGCATTTAGATCAGACTTGCAATTAAGGAAAACACATGAAACATGGTAATTTCTAGATCGCGAAGAGTTCAGGTCCAAAAAATAAAAAGCTGGGCGGCAGACTGAGTTTTCAGAACATCCTAATGCCAATCATTCGGATCAAGCTTTGCATATAACAATCGCAGGGAAGGATGGATCATTTCACCTTTAAGATGAGAGACGGTGCTCTCTCTCTCTTCTCGTTCAGACTCTAAGGTCTTTGTTATCTAAAATAATGTATTCAGGCTTCTCAGCCTTGCAACTCAACGTGACTTAAAGGAGATCTGTCAAACTATCGGTAGGGTGAGCCAAAAGACAGCTGGAAAGCATGACCTATGGCTAAAGAGTGGTTGATAAGCCGATCCTTGGAGATAAGTAAGAATTACCATTTCCCTGAAATCTTTCTTTGGGTTAGGGTGCGCAGCAGTAGATCATATTGAAATTAAATGATAATGGGATTAGTATGGCTCTGTCATTTCTTGTACAGAGATGAAATGATGACCGGCGTCATTTCTGCTATGGGAAATCGAATTCAAAATCGATGGCCAGAACATATGACACTTGCCACAAGTCATCGATGGGACATCGAAGGGCGAGTTGGTGTTACTCCACTGGAAAGGTAGGTTAAATTCATGTGGATAAAGGGAATTAGAACGTATAATCATATTATATGCTTTTAAGGCAGCGATTCCCATTCATAAGGTAGCGCCTTCACAATAAATATCTACTGTTAAAAATCACATCGCAACCCTTCCCTTTAATAAAGTTTCCAGAAATATTTTTTAATCTTCGGTCTAGAAATTTATTCATTCTCAAACAAAGATCGTGTTCATTTCCTTGACAAGGAGATTTACCTTTAATGCCAATTCCAGTTCGGTATCGAGTCTTCAATTTGGGGCTCGATTTCTCTGGGGAGGATCTCTTCACAAGGCAACTTGTGATCACTCTCATGCTGATAAACTACCATCAACCTGCAATCATTCAGATCGAGTTTATCTTTCAGAGCCACCATTCAGACCTGGATCTGCCTCCAAAGATTGTACCGAGACTTTCCTTTCAAATTCGTAGGGCAAACGCTAAACCATCCTTCCTATTTCCGTCTCCAAAAACCTCCCCATGAGATGCAGAGCTTCTTTTCTAAACCAGATAAGAAGTGCAAAGCCAGCCTAGAGAAATCAGTTAGCAAGCATTCCCCCTCATGCTGGGCGTTGTTTCTTCACCCCTTGAAACTCAGCCCCCCTCGCATGTATGATAGCCCGCCCTTTTTATATGACCTACAACAGTCTAATAAATAATTTCCCCCCTCAAATGCTGTTTGACAGCATATTAACTACTGCCATAGACCATAACGTCTCCACAATTTAATGGCCATAAAACATCTGGTAACGCCTCCACCATTGGCGGCTAAGGATCAGGGTAAACGAAAAACCCCCTTCATTGTCAAGCGTTCAAGTATTTAACAAACACCATCTCTGTCAATGAGTTGGTACGCTAGACAGGGAGAGATTCCCTGCCTAAATGCAGAGAACGCTCGTTGCATACAGTGCAGGGATTTTCCCACAACGTTGATAACTCCATTTAAAAGGGAGAGGTTTTCAATAAAACAACCTCCCCTAACCAAAATGAAATTTTATTAAATAGCCAAAGGTATGGCATATTTATCGCCTAAAAAAAAACAACCAATTCCCTTGACAATGCTGAGATGTATAGCTAAAATTTAGGAAACGCCACCCACCAAAAGGGAATCATAAACTGTCATTATTTAAAACCCTACTAACAACCCTAAATCAAAGGAGGATTGAGCAAAAAGAGGATCTTCGCGCCGTTCAGGGAGGAGACAAGCACTTGGTATTTCCCATCACAAGGTGATATACCCATCCTCTTTGTTTCCCCTTAAGACCTTTACTTCAGTAATATACACAAACCCAATTTTAGAGGTCGTAATATCCCTCATAATTGTTTATATTATCCCTTTTATATGGGTTGTCTTATAAGCAGTAAAATATATATGTATATTTCCTCTCTCTATAAACGTATGGTCGTGATTGCTTAGTAACCCGTTTCTTTGTAAAGGAAATCATACCATAGGATTTAATGGTATAAGCATTATTGTTATTTAAATTTTTATATTCCCATTAGTAGTGATCTTAGATTGTTTTAATAGTTGAAGTCGTGCCTTGTAGAGGTTACTACGACTCTACCAATTTCTAGAGATCTTTTCCCCCAATGTGGTCGTTTTATATGACAACTCCTATATTCGTAAACTTTGATCTTACGTGTTAGGTGGGGGGAGCGATCAATATCACCTCATATTTTCTTGACTTTTCTACTAGTGGATTCAATTGTACGTCATTAAGCTATGTCCATGTCCTAAGCCTACAACTTGGAAGTTAGACCACATTAATTTTTATCATCATTTTTTTTTTCTTCTGGTGGGGCCTTGGCCTTGAGCTCCTCACCAGAAGAATGAGTACATCATGCATTTAGAAACCTGAATTTCTCGGGTTGTATAAGAGGGACATTACAATAGTAGAATACCTACAAAGGTCTAATTAGGAACTAGTTGAAAGTTCCTAAGTTAAAGTATTAAAAATTACCCAAATTAATCAAAAGTGGGTTAAATCAAGAAATCAAGGTTTCTTTATTTAATTGTCCCTTTGACTCAAAAGTCTATCTATAAAGACCGAATTGAGAGAAAGGATTGGGGTTCTCAAGTGATTTCTTGGAGAAAAATTTCCTCAAGGAAAAGCAGAACTGATCTACAACTAATATATGAGTTAGGAAACCCTACCTTAAGAGCTCTAAGCTAGTTTCCTATTGGAATCGAGCTCAGGGGGATCTAGATTGAAACCACGAATGGTTTTGGGTCATGGTTGGTTGGAATGTGGCAGTTCCCAAGAGATTCGGTCATATAATACAGATTTCAAATCTAGCTATGAAATGTTAATGGTGGTTATTAAGTGTGGAGGTTCATCCATTAAAGGAGCTTAAAAAATTATAGGTATGAGATCCTAGTCTTCAGGTTCCATCTTCTGGCATAAAATGTTGGCTGAAATAGGTAAAGGTTCATATTATATCTCCTAACCCCATGTAATTTTTTCTCTGTTTAAATATTCTCGGATTTACATATTTAAAGTATAACCCTATGTTTCAATTTATTTCATATGCTTAACTTACCAAAGTTTATTCATTTAAGTTTACTTCTGTGGTATCTTACTATTTAAACTGTGTTTTATTGTAAGCTAGGTTTTATTTCATGTCTATTATATAGCTACTCTTTAGCCTATTTTACTCTACTCATAGATTCCATTTGCGAGGAGAGCCATGTTAAATAGATACTAGCTCAGATCTAGGGTTTCATTTAAAACCTAGGTCTATATTACCTATTTAAATTTTACAAGTACACTAACATGAACACTATTCATAAATATGCATTAACCATTCTGGAATAGAATAGAAATCTAATCTACCCAATAATAATTATATCTAAACAACAATTTATAAATATTCTATACTAAATCCAAGGTACAAACTAGCGAATCCCTTTCAAGGTTTGCATAACTAAATATACATTAAGTAACAAACCATTTTCGATTAAATAAACATTATCAAAATTGTATGCATAAATAATTTAAGCTTTATCTAATATTACTGACGGCCATCACACAACAAGTAACCAAGTAACATTTCAATAATTAAATTAAAACCATTAAGTTGCACAAAGGTCATACTATCGACCCCTTTTGGTATCGAGACCCGAATCCTAGGCCATACTAGAAGCCACCTTAAACATGTATACGTAGTAATAATTTCATTAACCATACATTCATTACAAATAACAATTAAAACTATGTAATGGGTGACACTTCCGTGAGAATCAGGTTCCCATACAACATAGCAGGCATTATTCTGCCGAATAACTATATTTATTCGGCTGAATAATGGAGTTATTTGGCCGAATAATTATAGTTATTCGTCCGAATAATTATAGTTATTCGTCTGAATAATTATAGTTATTTGACAAAATGATGAATCATTTATTTGACCAAATAAACTTTAAGGATAACCATTTAATTTGATGGAATGGATCGCTAGCCGGTAAATTTTACGAGTTTTTTAGTAATTATTCGTACGAACAATTGTTCGGCTAAATAATTGTTTGGTCGAATAATTTTTCACCATATAAGGTCATCTGCGGCCTCATTTTCATTGTTTTTTCCTGCAACGATTTTTCGTCATCCTAATCCTCCCACCACCCGTCTCGCCACCCATCTTTCCACCCGATTGGTTGGTCATTGCTTCTCATCCCCCCCCACGTCACCCATTCGTCTGACATGTACATCCGCCATCCTGTCACCCCTCGACTTGTCTGGTTTCCTTTCGGCATGGAGGTTTGTTCATGGAGGTCTGCTCGGTGTGGAGGTCTATTTGTGGAAGTGTACGTGGTATTTTCATGATGTGGTCTTACTATGCTGCCCTTTGTCTGTCAAGTAAATCTGTGTGTTTATTGTAATTAAAGAAAAGTCGCGTATTCATTGTAAATGATTGTTATGTCTATTGTTCTGAATTTTGGTTATAGAAATGCATAGACCATAAATAAACTCTATTAAAATGTTCATGTTGTTAAAATGAAAAATTATGTTTTGCTATAACTGATAGTAATGTCGTGGTTAATATACTTAACTGTCCCTTTGTAGACGATTTAATAGGTGCAAATATATGAATGTATGTAAATTATTAAATTTATGTATGTTTGTTGTTGAGAAGTTGAGAGTGATAGAAATGTTATCAAGTTTTGATAGGTTCAATATAATGTTAAGAATGAATATACGGGGAATGTTAATGTTAAGAATTAATATATGTGAATGGGTAATGTTAATGTTAAGAATGAATATAAGGGGAATGTTAATGTTAGGAGTGAATGTGGGAATGGGGGAATGTTATGAGTGAATGTTTTGATAGGTGCAATGTTAGGAGTGAATGCTAGGAGTGGATGTGGAAATAGGGGAATGTCAGGAATGAATGCTTTGATATGTGCAATCTAATGTTAAGAATGAATATATAGGGAATGAATATGGAAATGTCAATGTTAGGAGTGAATGTGGGAATGGGGAAATGTTAGGAAAGATTGTTTTTGTAGGTGCACTGTTAGGAGTGAATGTTAGGAGTGAATGTTTTGATAGGTGCAAATATATGAAAATAAGTATTATTAAGTTTATGTATGATTGTAGACGTAAAATATTTTCATTGTTGAGAAGTTGGGAATGTTAGGAATGTTAAAAAGTTTTGATAGAAATATTTTTTATTACTAATGTAAAATTAGCAACATCATTCTGAATTTTATTATTTTTTATACTAAGGTAACATTAGCAATTTAATTATTATATTTATTTTATTTTCGTTATAAGAAAAGAAAAGGAGCACTACAAAGTTGCAGTAGTGAGGAAACTACAGATAGAATTCCTATATAACCCCCTAGGATTTAAAGAAAGTTGATGAAATGAATACAGAAAAACAAAAAGAAAGACTTGTAGAGTTATAGGGAGAATTCAAAAAGTTAATCCCCCCATGTTTGATGGAGAATTTTAGGAAGAAATAGAATCTTGGTTGTTAAATCTGCTCTTTGGTGGAAGGAGGCTAAAAGTGTCAGTAACATACATAGTAAGGAGTTGAGTTGGAATTTTTTTTTAAAAATATTGAAAAAATGTATATGTAAGAATGATATTATGATAAGAAAGCCCAATAATTCCATGATTTGAGACTAGGATTGTTAACCATTGAAGAATTTGTAACCTAGTTTGTAAATTTACAACGCTATGTACCATACCTAAGAGTTGAAAAAGGAAAGGTATACAGTTTTATCAGTTGTTTACCCCCAGTGTATAAGGAAACTATTGTGTTTGAAATTCCTAAACAATGGATGAAGCAATTAGGAAGGCCTAATTGTGCTCCATTTGTTTAAACAAATATCCAAATTGAGTAGAAGTTGGAAAATAAAAAAAATTGAAAAGATCGATCAACCTAGGAAAGGATTTAAACCCTCACCTTTTGGAAAAGGAACAAGAGGTCATATTGATAAAAATTACAACACACGAAGTTCAACCAATAGCAATGGGGTAAATAGTATCAAAACTTCTAGTGGAGGATGGAATAATAATCCATAAGCATGTTATAGAAAGCTTCTACTATGAATTACATAGCCAGGAATATCCCTATAGTTAATGTTTCTTTGGAATATCAGCAGGCGGACCATCAATCCACCATGTTGGAAGTAGAAGGTAAAGTTTTGAACATACACATTTCTATACTTATGGATTCAAAATATAGTTTAAGTTACATTGCACCAAAAGTACTTCAAAAGTGTAAACTTAGTAAGGAAAAAGAAAAAAAATACATGGTCGGTATAGCTAGAAACAAAGGTAAAAAGGAAAGTTACGGAGAGAGTTAAAGATTAGTTATTAGGTTTTAATGACTTGGATACCTCAGTTAATTTAAATATACTTCCCCTAGGATCGTATGAAATTTTGATAGGCATGGATTGGATAGAATCTGATAAAGTGGTTATTGACTATTTGCATAAAAAATTTAGTAGTTTGGATGAGGAGGATAAGTATCATACAATAAAGAAAATTTATAGACCTTTATCTGCATGACAAATTCTAGGACTACAACATAAAAAGTGTATTAGAAAAGGGTGTCAACTTTATGGCATCAAAATTAAAAGAGCCCAAAAAAAATGGAATTGGAACAATTTCCTATTTTAAAGGAAATTGAAGTTGTATTTTGTGATAAGATATCAGTATTACAACCTAAACAATATTTATATTTTACAATAGATCTAATGTCATTTTCAACACTAGTATCACGAGCTCCATATCATATGAGTATCCCAGAATTAACAAAATGAAGAATACAATTACAGGAGTTACTAGACAAAGGATATATTCAGCTTAGTGTATCTCCTTGAAGAGCACCTGTTTTGTTCATGGGTGTGATAGTAATATGATAAATTGTAATGTATTATTATTTTTTACTGTCATGCATGGATAAATTATAGTTGATGAATAGATGACCAACCATTGATGGTAGATAACTAGAAGAACGTGAGCTAAGAAAATTTCAGGACGACGAATTTTTTTCCGACCGATGAATATTTTTTTGCATTTGCATTGTAAATAACAGTTCTGTAATGAAGAAACATTCTTCAGCCAAATAATTGTTCGGTCTAATAATTATTCAGTTGAATAACCTCTAAGACCTGAAACGTGCACTATTTTTAGGTTTCTCCATTTTCAGAAGGTAAAATGGATGTCTTACAGTACAAATCGACTATCAGACTTTATACCATTAGTTTCGTCATTGAATCTACTTTCCATTGGTATATATTTTGTTGTGTATAGGTGAGATCCGATATTTTTATTTCGTTTTGTTTTTTAACATCTGTCGAGTTTCATTTCATCTCTTTCAACATGCGGTGAAATGAAAAATATATAACTTTAAAAATACACCACCTAAAAAATTGAAACAAATATGGTGTTGTTAATTAGAGTGTCTACTTCAAAAGGGTATTTGTATATTTTTAAATTTTATAGTCAATTGAGATAAAAGCGGGACAACCAAACACATGTTGAAAATAGACAAGGTTTTCCCATTGATCGAATTCAAAAAAATTATTATAATTAGCATATAGCTCCATTGGTTACAAAATTATAGTCATCGCAATAGTATATAGTGTGTAGATTGTCATAACATATTTTTTTTTTGCAAACTACAAGTTTAGCAATGATTTTAGGGGCCCAATCAAACATGTCTATTTTTTAGTCCTTTGATTTTATAAGTGTAACGTCGCTCTCGCAAGAACCCCAAATATCTTGTAAATCCTAGTGATATTGTATTCGTCTTCTAGTGAGGAGCTTAAGGCCAATGCCCCACTAGAAATGAGATGTGTATGTATATTAATTACCTAAGTGGAAAACTAAGGAGACATACGATAGTGGCACCTTTTAAGAGGGGGCTAACCAAAAATTACAAAGGCTGAAACGAATCGGTCAGGTAGCCACATCGATACCGTAACATTACGTATCACTTGGATTATGGAAGTATTAGGGAAGGGATTCCTAATTCACAGAGGAAAAGGCTTATCTCGACTAAGACACCCTACCTTAGTACTTAACCCTAATATGATTATGGAAGGAGTTACAAAAAAACCTTTAAGAAAAAAACGTCAACATTCAGGAGTCAAGAAATTGTGAAATTAATACATATACATACATACTAAGTAGTGATGGTAAAATGCCTATGTGGATGACATGATCAGTAAATTGCATTTATGCCATTATACCACACCCCGTTGGTCGCATGAATATAAAAGGTGTAGTAGCTCACCCAACTAAGAAAATGGTCAAGACAAGAGAGGGGTTGTTCCATTGGAAGGGGAATCTATTTATTAATGACCTAAACCCTAGGTGTTTCCCTAAGTTGGATTAATTCAAGATCAAGATGATCCTTGTGTTAACTAATAGAGGACCCGTATGATTCTACGTCTAGTGTCTACACTTTCTTTCCCTTGCAAGACAGAGAAGATGGTATTCTTTACATAGGAATAAAATCAACTATGAATAACCATTTGCATATACAAAGGTTGTTGCCATAATAATAAAAAAGAGAGAGAACAAGTGGGAAAGATAAACAATAATTAATAATCCTAAGTAGGACCAATCCGTCACAGATATGAATATATGAGGATAGGCGTCCTCCTATGACAAGTCAGAGGTCATGTCTTATTAGACATTTATCCTTATTATATTTTTCCATTAACCATTACATGGAATTAAAATAAATATTTGTATTTAAAAGAAAAAGAACCCAACAATATTTCAAGTTACTAAAGGAAAATATGACAAATATATATTGTGACTCGAATACCCCGATTAATACAAAATGGTAACGTACCATTTATATAAACTATTATAGGGTGACATTTATTAGCATATACCAAAATTATGACATGTTATATACCTATATCCACTTTTTAGGTAGCCCTAGACAAGGTATTAATATATAAATAAGAGTAAAGCTAGGCGATTGAAAGATTTAAAGTGTAATTTAAGGCTAAGTGTGGAAATATTCAAAGTGGGATTTAAAGATAAATACTAACAAATTTAAGGTAGGATAATGCATGAGAAAAAAAAATATTCTTGTGATAAGGAGATTTTGTTTTTTCCTTAAACAACTCTAACCTCCTTCGATTATGAGAAAACCATGCAGGGGGGACTGACTTGTTTAAAAAGGAATCTTTCTTTTTCTACTGGGGTATTACTGTCCTTGAGAGACCCTTCCTAAATTCCTCCCTTTAAATTCGGATGGGCTTACCATGAAAATAGAAAGAGCAATGATTACTCTGAGTGAAAAATCCGAACTAGCCTGTAAATCCCCACCACCCCTCCACTTTAAGTAGGAGGAAAATGAAAAGAATAGGGGGGCATGTGACCTAGGTAGCATTGGCATTCGACACTCAGTGCAGACCCTCTTCTATTTTGAGTGAAGATATTGGAGTCGCATCGGCAATAAAGGCCCATCTCGAATATGAAGGTCGTTGCCTGAGCTTTGTGGAAGAGAGATGCTGGTATTGAATGGTGATTTTTCCCACAGCCTGTGTTTCATCTTTGTTTGAGAAAATCGGAGGTATGAGCCTCTTTTTGTTTTGGTTGTGCGATTCGGCGTATATCCTCTTTGATAGATTGAAACCAATTTGAGTATGATTTATTCCTAGCTAGGAGTGCTCGTTGTTGATGTGGATCCATCATTGTTCCAAACTACGTTTTCATGTTGAACATCGCACTTGAAATTTAATGCCTGGATAAGCGTTGGAAACCTATATGTTTTATTTCTTATACTAATGTAACCCTCCATGCTATGGTTGGTTTTAGTTACAATCCCAGTTAGCCTCTCTCCATAGGTTCTTAAGTATATTATCAACCCCACAGGGGGATGGAGCATTTTTCCTTCCCTTTTAATTTTGTTCATCACTCTTATAATCGGTGAGGAGATCTTCATCTTGTTTGAACCCAGCTCAATATGCACAAAGATTTCCATGTAGAGATGAGGTCGATCCTCTAGCTCATTGACGATGGTCGTTTTTTTTTTGGTGGGTTTCACCTTACCGTTATCTTGACCAAGAGACCCTAAAACAGGGTGGTTCAGCTCTCTTTCATTGGTAATGTGAGTTCTTAAATTTTATTACAGTCTATTAACAGACCTTTGCTCTTGAGTTTGCCGATTGATAACTGCTGGGTTATGAGTTTTTAAAATGCAATAGATCCACAGGAGTAGAATAAACGAGAATTTTTCTTTAAGAAAGGAGAGCTGTGTTTGAATGCTCGGAACGGCCTAGGTTCAATCTTCTTAGGTCCTAGTCCTAATATTAAAGATAGTACTACTTATATTGATAAGAAAGGCTTCGAGGAAGTAGAAAGCAAGTGATGTAATAGCTTTAGGATAGCATGCAACTTCCCTTTGAGGCTTAATATAAGGTTCTCTCTCTCTTAGTGGACGTAACCCAAGGTTGGGTGAACCACTTGCACATTGGCGTCTTTCATATTATCATTTGCTTGATGTATTTTATTTTCCTTATATTTGATATCCTTGCATTAAAGTCATATTATTGTTGAATGAGTTCTTTGAGAATGCTAAATGTCTGAATAATCATTATATGAGGTAGTCTACTATTATCCACTCCCCTAACCTACAAGGAAAGAAGTGACATAAATATAACTATTGTATCATGAAACAAATATGCATGCCATATGGGACGTCAGAGCATCTCCTTAGCTATGTGAATCATCATTACGTGGACACTGAGAGAGCGGTCTTATGTTGTTGGATCCCAAGAAAATTTGGTTCGGTGTTAAGGCATGAAGGTACGAATGGGTTCTATACAAGTTAACAAGGTTTTGTTCTGTTTATAGGACAACTAAATGAAGATAGTTTTTGCATACCCCATGATGCCTTTATGTTAAACACAAATAAGAAATTGGGTAATCATCATGTAAATAATTATTTCTAGACCATAATCTTTGAAGTTTGTGACCAAGACTCCTTATCGTCCACGTGAGAGAAGAACCATGAGTTTTGATCATGGCCTTGGCTTGATCTCTGAGATACACTTGATCATCGTTTAATATGATCAAGTATTGCATTTAACTTGGCATCATACAAACTTGGTCAAACCCCTTTGAAGAGTTGCAATAGCAACAGGAATCCCTGCCTACTTTGACTCCCTTCAACGCTGATTTACTAAGAATCCTGTTTGTGGATTGATTTAATTCCTTCTGTAATTCTTTGCGGCTTGTATTTTATCAGGAGTGTTTCTCTATTCTTCACTGTAACTTACAAAATTGCTGCATCGTAGTTCGGTGAATGTAGCATCTTGTTTTGAATACAGAGCTTTGTGTTATTCTTGATGTTGTTGGATTGAGTGTGATGGATTTAAAGAGTTATCTCTCCCCAATGTTGGAATACCAAAACAACACAACTCAAATGCATCCCCATTCGTTGTATTTTGTGTATTGACCCAAGAGAGTTGTAATCCTGTTCGTGTGGGGTTTTTTTTTTAATAAATATGTGATATAGAATATATTCATAAGTAGAGCGGTAAGCCCCTTTTGTGTACAGATATGATATTAAATTATCGTATCTAAGATACATGATTAAAAATCCCAATAAAATTGGAGTGAAGGGGTGACTCCTGATTAATGCGTTTATTTGGGTTATTAATAATTTTGTTTGTTACCAATCAAACCTTGCAATAGAGTTCTGGTTTCTAGAATCAGATTATGGGAATGACCCATGACGTGGAAGCAATCCACTTTAGTTATAGTTTAAAATATTATGTAAACACATATAATTAAAGTGGTAAGGATTGTTATAGAATGGAGTGATCCTTCATAGAGATCCACTCCACGTTAACCTTACTCTAAGGTAGTACATATTAATATACTTAAAGTGACTTTAGCTTGCTTTTACTCTAAAGTAGCATATATTAATATACTTAAAGTGACTTTAGTTTTTACTCTAAAATAGCATGTATTAATATACTAAAGTAACTTTATCTCTTATGTAATGAGACGAGGAATTATGACATGAGGAAAAGCTAATATTTGGAAGAGAAAGAATAGTAGATTTTTCTTCATATATTAATTAAGCATGTGCTTAAAAAAAAAATTTGTCCCTTTTCGACCCTTAATAGCATTGAGGTATAGGAGGTATTTTACATATGGTATAAAAGCCGGAGTGACAATACTCGGGCATATTTTGGGCGCAACATGAAGTTGAAGAGCATGAACATGTTTATGACTAACTAATAAAATGATTTTGTGGATGCATGGAAATGACGAACGAGGGAACCGAGTAATCTAAGCGGGCCTCAAGGATTGAAGGAGGTATGTAAAGAGGATAAAAATTAATATCATGACAAGGTATGTCATCACATTAACCATGGATTAAAGCCAGGAGTAGGCGAGTAGTTCTTGCATGTTTACACCCAAACAGGAAGTTGGGCTATAAATTTTATTAATATATTAAGGAATAATTTTTCATCCTTGTTTGATTCTAGAGATGATTATGCATGTATAGATTATAGGCTCATATTAACGAAAGCCTCCGAAACACACAACCCTAAATATAAGAGCAATGAACTATGGGCTCTTCGGGATACATATATACAAAAATGCATGAGTGTTAGCAATAGATGTTAAGGATCATTTGAAGGCATAATATGTATATATATAATTATTTGGAAAGACATGTAAAGAGTACTGATGTTGTAGAATGTTTACAAAAGTCCCAAACACTAAATTATCGGTACTGTAAAAAAAAAAAATCACCATTGTCTAAGAAAAATTGGAAACACCAAACATACGGAAAAGGTTGTAAGCATGAAGAGCTAAGGCTCATCTTAAAGATCTGATTAAAAATGATTAAAAATTATTACTGGGTGTACAATGTGATGATAAGAACCATTCTTACCCACAGAGGTAATTTGAAGAAGAGTCTAAAATTAAACTTAAGCCAAGCATGATGCTAAATTATTACCGCAGAAGTGGAATGGAAAAACCTGGTGAAACGATACCCCTACAGTATTGATGTGTTCTGTGTAATGTGTGATACAACAAGAGTAATGGGTGATCTAACACTGGAATTAAAATATTGGGCATAGTAAGGAAAGCATCAATATGTACTCTTTCATGATTATGTTCTTGTATTAAAGGGAGAGGTAAGTCAACTCCATAGAAAATTTATGTACTCATATGGAAGTAACAGGATCCAATAAGAATCATCACATCATGTTAAAAAACATTTTCGGCCACTTGGAACTTGTTGGTTACAAGTATGTTATACCCATGTTGTAAAGTTTAATGCGAAATGGGCGGATTCAGAATAAAAGTTAGAGGTGTAAAAGCTATCAATACTAACATTATGTAAAATAGGAGAACACCTCTTTACATCTAGAATTTCATGTAAATCCAGAAACAAACGATTGCATTAAATTGTATGGATACATGTTAGCCGAATGGCTACGAAATCATATAAATGTTGGTAATGAATCTTTAGGTTGAGGTGCATGACTAAGAATAGCCAAAACAAATTTATGGATTGAACATTGAGATCAAAGGTAGGAGGAGGTGATGGTTCTCAATATTTGGGTCCATTAGTTTTAAACCAAACCCTTTCACCTATATGTATGCACATAGCTATCATATGACTTGGGTCCTAAATGCATATGTCCTAAGGAAGAATTATGTTTGGTTATTTTAGTCTGGCTATTATGAACTAATAAACCTAGGACTGGTTAGTTATTACACTTAATAAGTAAATGATATTGGTTTCTAAACCTGTGTGTAACAATAATGTTAACTTCTTAACCAGAAGTTGTTGATTAAGTTGTGAATGTTGAATACCATTAGAGCAATAAATAGATGCTAAGAGTTAACTTATGCAGGGATATGCATGAAGGTTCACTAGTACATGTGATCAATTTTGCCACGTTAGTTTTACTTCCGTGGAAAAATCAAGGGTAAATTATGCATTTTTACAATTTTTTTTAAGAAGCCCCGACTTTCATCGCTGTATCCACGCAAGACCGTCTCTATAGCAATGGCACCATCTTTTGTTGACTTGTAAAACGGTCAAGGCATCGATACATCGACGGCCAAGAGTTTAAGCGTTTTTTGGTGAATTTCGTTCAGCGCGCGCCCAGGACAAAACCCTTTCCAAATAAAAGGCTATTTCAGAAGTGGAAAATCTTTTCTGTTTAATTTTTTGGTGAATTTCGTTCAGCGCGCGCCTAGGACAAAACCCTTTACAAATAAAAGTCTATTTCAAAAGTGTTGGTCACACATATGACGACGACAAAGGATCAGTAAAGTCAAGGCGGTGGTCTCGCACACCATCAGGAGATATTCTTCAAATTACTGATAAACCACTTCCAAAAATTGCAGAGGATGAGGAGATCGTGGGTATAATAACAATGGAAGATGTTATTGAAGAGCTTTTATAGGTTTCCATCTCAGGCCCTAACTTCATCCTTGCTCTTTTCTTAGTTCACCATCATTTTCATGGGTGGGTAAATATCTTTTGGGCCAGAAACCTTTGGATTAGATGCTGCATCCAAGGGTTTTTTATTATGCAAAACCATTCAGGACTTGCACATGGATTTCTCCACCTAATGCTTAAAACAAACTGCCAAGGCTCAATTAAGGAGTATAACAAGATGGTACAATTTGGCTACATAACTGCAGCAGCATAAGCGGAACAGTTGAACATATTTCTCCCAATGAAACCATTTTTAGATTTACCACTTGACTACAACCTGGTTGACTGTGCACAGTAATTTAATAGATTCCTTATATTCAGTAATATTTTCAGTGAACTGAGAAATTTGGATGAGAATACCCTGTTCACTAAAATGACAAGTTTTGAACAGTGATTATGGTTATAACTCATTTGTATGGCATGGGCGTTATTCCCTAGCTCAGAGTCGAGTTTTCCAAATCATGTAAAGGATCTGGGTATGGCCTTAAACTTCATGTGTCATTTAGATTGCAGGTGAAAAATACATCATGTCATTGGCTTGCATGACTAAGCAAAGAAACTATCAAATTGTCTTGGTATCATAAATCGATTCCAGGATTTTACTTCAAAATACATCTATGCAACATTTTGACATAATGTTTCTGTATTGTGAGGGCAACAGCTATTCCTGATACTTGAAGTTTTTCCATTGCATCCCACTCGTTTTAGAAAACCAACTTTTTCAATTGCATCACCTGATCACATTTATTACTGAGGGTTCTTTATGTTATTGCCATAGAGTCTGAGGGACAAATTGGTTTTATCATATACTCGACATCCTATGTCTACCAGGTTGGGCTTAAAGATCAATGCTCCACAAATACAAGTATGTTTCCAAATCAAGCATCACTCTGCTATTTAGAATGCTCCCACTGACTCTATATATTTTTTTATATACATAGTTCATTCCAGTACATCTTATTCTTTTGCAATTTGGTATGATGATATTTGTTTCTGCGATACATTACTGCTTCCGATTAGCTANGCTATTTAGAATGCTCCCACTGACTCTCTCTATATTTTTTTATATACAGAGTTCATTCCAGTACATCTTATTCTTTTGCAATTTGGTATGATGATATTTGTTTCTACGATACATTACTGCACCCGATTAGCTACAACGTATTCTTAAGCTACCTTGCAGAGGTTCAAGAAATGCTTTGGTGTTATTGCCTGTGCTACGTAGGAACAAATAGTCTATACGGTATACCTGCTACACAGTAAACAAACTTGAGTGCTTAGGTCACATTTCAATGCAACTCAAGCATCTCTTTGATTCCTTAGAAGAACTGCATATTTATTGTCTACTGATTTAGGATTTCCCTTCAAACTTATTGATTTCTAACAAGCCAAATATCTAATGGTCAAGAGTGTGTACACATGTCTAAGGCCAAGAGTGTGTACACATGTCTAAGCTGTGATGACTTTTATATGCAGGAGCTTAAGAAATTGCAGTTTACATGGATCAATACCGAACTTTAGTACGATACCTGATCTTGGTTTTTTGTAAGTTGAGCAATGACATTTTAACCAACCTTGCAGATGGATTTTTGATCTCCATTGAATATGCTTCTTTAACTTTTGTTTTTCTGAACTTCCTTTCAGTTCATTGATGTATCCAATCTAAGATATCAAACTTAGGTTGGTGCTTTATGTTTCAAGCAGTTAGATGGAATGATGGATTGTAAAGCTAAATGAACATGTTTATTTTGCAGAGATCTGAGTTATAATGGGCTGACAGGCACTATTCCATCGAAAAATATTTCCTCAAATATTACTACCATGTAAGAATGCTCAGAATCAAATTTACATTTTTGTTATTTTGAAAAAATATCTTAAGGTCCAGTCACAGATTAGATATAAGAAATTTNACAGATCAGATATAAGAAATGTCCCTTAGATATATTTCCACATTTACAATCCTCATCTGCATTGTTATGAATTTTCAATTGATTATGGTCTTCTCTTGTCTTGCAGTGATCTATCACATAATAATCTTACCAGATTGATACCATTAAGCTTTGCAAGCTTGCCTTTACTTCAAAATTTGTGAGAACCCCTTGCACTGGCAATACATTTGCTTTGGCAAACAATGTTGCTCTTCATTTATGTTACATTGACAATGAACATGAAGAACTCTTAATCCTGCCATCATGAAAATTGTCGTAGAAAAGTGGGCTCACAAAATATTGTTACAACTTGACACATAAGGGGTATACAAAGGAAATAAAGAAAGTGATCTTAGACCAAGTCATTTTTTGAGGTTTACTTGACTTTGACACCAAAAATTCATTCAAATTGACAAATAAAAGAAAATTATGAATATGTAGGGGGTGTTTATTTATGAAAGGAAAAATAGAATCAAAGAGAATCCATGGAGACAAATATAGCTTTATGTCCTTTCAAAAGACAATTACTGGATATGTAGCACTAAACATGTACTTATTTGAAGACTTTTTCTCTTACAGAGCACTTGATAACAATAAACTGAATGGTTCTGCTCCATCTGACATTGGCTTGAGCAACTCATTCAATGCTACTGCAAGACTATTACTGTAAGTTGTCGATTAATATAATGTTTTACAGAGTTACTGGTCAGAAAGTTTATCATTTCTTGCCATCCAGATTCCACACCTTGCATGGCTTCTTTTAAATTGAGGTGGCAATTCTTTTCTATGCATACAAATTTTAATCATTTGCATTTCTATGTAACTTATTGATTTATTTGTTGTAAGTTAAATGCTTAANTTTAAATTGAGGTGGCAATTCTTTTCTATGCATACAAATTTTAATCATTTGCATTTCTATGTAACTTATTGCTTTATTTGTTGTAAGTTCAATGCTTAAAGCTAATCATCAATCATGCTGGTTGGACATATTTCAGGGACTTCTGAAACAATTATCTTTCCAATATAACTGATATAAATGAGTTAGCAAATCAACCTCCAAATATCACTTTGCGGTAAGATCATATTTTGGTCTTTCCTCTTATCTTTTTATGTTATTGTTTTCCTTTAGATCGAAGCCTTTATAGTGCATCTGTGATTCCGTAATTATATCTATCTATCTATCTATCTATATCTATCTAGATTCTATCTATCTATCTATATATCTATATATTCCTACAGTAGTTACATTGTTTAGGAAGAAAATCTCTTGATACTGACCTACTGTTGTCAATTGGGAACATGGGAAAAAGTGAAGGCAATTTCTTGTGAAATAAGCTTTGTCTTGGTTCGCACTAAACTATATATGCACTCACAGAATATCTAACTTTGATTTCTGGCTTTCCTAGCTTAACAGCCTCTTTCACTATTTGATCTTAGTGACACATATTTTAGTCTCTCTGTGAATGTTGGTTGGTTAGACCATTCCTATCAATGGATCTATAGACCTGTTTCAAGAGGTTAGGTCGGGAGCCACTAAGCCTGAAACAAAATAGATTTTTAATTTCAACCTTTATGAGATTTAGTTGGTCAGCACGTGCACTAGAAATGGTTAGTTCTCTTAGTGAGGGCCAGGATTTGTTGCTTGGTTAGTATTAATACAGATATATTTGCTTTTTCTCTGGGGCTTGACCAATGATGTAGGTTAACTTTGTGTGTGTGCAGGAGGATATATTTCATGAGACAGATGCTCATGACGATACCACTGCAAAGTAAACATTATACAACTGAGAGAGTATTTCTAGAATGATATTTGACAGCTGTGATAGCTCCCCTGTATGGCCAAAATGAACATTATGGCGCATAATTCTGCTAAAACTTATGAAGTATTCAATTTCAAGCAACTTGTCTCTGTCCAATTCAGGACTCCATGGCAAAGCACCAGCTTCCTTAACATCAATATCTGATAGAGTGATCCAGCCAAGTACAAAACAATATCTTTCAAGTATAAGCTCATGCATTTGGGAAGCTTCCCATTTCTTAGAGTAGGAAGACTCCCCAGCCTTTCTGATATTTCGCTATTACAGGCACCAAAGCTGTTTGAAGGGCTACTTTCTATAGATTACTGTGTATGTCCATCAGCTAACGTTATCCATTATAGATGCACTGGTTGGCTGTCCTGGTTTTCATCCTTTATTCAAAATTTCAAACTTAGGATCTTTCTTCTGCTGCCATCAAAACACACTGCCAGAGATATTCTCTGTATTTTACAACTCATAGTAATCTGTTCAATTCCCTTATTGGAGCCTACATTCTATATGCCCTAAAGAACACGTTCCCTCTTTTTGTAAAAACTTTGCTACTATTTTCATAGACGAATATAGGTGCTGCTGCACGTGCCATCCATTTCTACTATGGGTTGTATGCACTGTTTTTCTATCTTGATTCCTAATCCTTTGTTACGTCACACGTGTTT
>LPNX010650768.1:5277-85277 GCA_001517045.1 Pseudotsuga menziesii | reverse complement strand
GTATACAAACAAGAAAAAAAAACTTATGCAATACAATTGAAATAAAAACAAAATTATATGGACATAACAATAATAATTACCTTGATGAAGACGTGTCAGTCATGGATTTTGACCCCCGCAAAATCACCTTTTTTGTTGTGATATTCTTCAAGTTCGAACAAAATCCAATGGGAAATTTAATTTTCTGCACTACTTCTTTGACAACATTGCTTTGCTTCTCTGTAAACATTCATGGAATTGAGTTTATATTAATTTGGTCTTTGTTACTATGAAATTGGATGAAGTATTTCATTGCATGGTTTCCTTCTTGAATGTCTTTGCAAGATTTCACAATTTTATCTTTATCCCTCCTTAGCTCCAGTATTCGCCATAATGTTTTAGTCACATTCTTTCCAATATGCATTGTATCAAACAAATGAGCAATTTGTAGGTGCTCATAGTACAGAAACCTACTGAATTGTATAAGATAATTGTACATTCCCCATGGAAGCCCATTAATTCCTTCATGATCACGATGGAAATCATGAATATTAGTTTATAAATTATTTACATCATAAATCAAATATGGCCACTACAGTAAAAAAACTCACAATAAAAATTAAAAAACATAACAATTCATAAACAATGATCCATACGTACCATCTTGACAATTTATATTGTATTGCATCTTCCAAAGGTGAGGTGCCATTCTTCATGGTTTTAATGCAGTCTCCTGCTTCCCATTAAATTTTTTTTTTTTTATTGTTCTATAGATGTGATTCTTAGAGAGGAAATGCCTATACTCATCAAACACCTCCTTTCTTAAGCTTTTTGAGCAACAAGATTTTATCTTAGGACCACAAATTGGACATTCAAATTTACCCTTTGTCTGAAGAGCTACAATATATAGATATGGAATGTCTATGCCATTTATAATTATATATAAAATATATTAACTACTTCATATAATTAAATGCAATTAAAGTGGAACTTAAAAATAAAAACCACAAAATTGGGTTAACCTAGGGGCATCGTGTATTGTCCATATAACCATTGCATGGAATTGAAATTTCCTTTGCCGTATTGTTCTAGATACATCATACATAGTGATTCCATTCTATGACTTCAGTAGCTCATCTATAAGAGGTTTGATATATACATTCATATATTTGACTTGGAACTTACCTGATTTATTTGAAGTGCATATAAAATATATATTTATGAGAACCATTAAGATATGTAAACCATGCACAAGAGTAAAATAGAAAATATACAAATGAAATTAGGAACATAATACGATAAAGGAGATGCCGCAACTACATTAGAAATAAAATAGTTGTAGACAAAAAATACCTGGAATAATCATCGACAACATTATGTTCTCCCTCTTTATTGACAACCATGGAGGAATGTTATTATTGATAACAAAAATAGGCCACATCGTGTAAATGGATTCCATCTGTGAAAATGGATTAACACCATTTGTTGCCAAACAAATCCTAAGATTACGTGGTTCTTCTTTAAAGTGAGGCCACTTTTCCTCCATATCTCTAAAATCATAACCATCTACAGGAATTCGAATAACATCATCTTGACTTCTATTCCTGGCATAGTAATCCATAAATTGTGCTATATTATTGCACCTGAACAGTCGTTGCAAATGTGGAATGATGGGAATATAACGAAGAACCTTGTGAGGCTTTTTTGTTACTTGATCTGTTCGATATCTACTTATATGACATTATGGACATTATGTTGCAAATTCATGTTGATTATAATATATAACATGGTCATTGGGGCATGTATGAATTGCTTCATAATGCATTCCGATCTCGTTCATGATGGAAGATAAATCTCGATATGTGTGAGGTTAAATATTTGGTGCTAGTAACAAAAATTCAGTTATCAAGCTACATAAAATATATATATATATATAGTTAATGCAATAAATAAAAATTATTAATGAAACACAGGTCATCCGTATGGTGATCAATAATGAATTAAAAAATAAATTATTAGAGGAATAAAAATAAACTTGATCAAGATCGTATATATGGGATGGATTATCTCACATACCTTAGCATCCATGTGATTGATATATTTGAAAGACCATTCATAACCTTCTAGTTCATTATAAACAATACAACAGAGAGAATATTTGTTTTGGAGCCTTTGTAAAGGGGTTCATATGCCTTATCGAGAAGTGGTATATCATTGCCATTATCAAATTCATCACTATTTTCATTATCATCATCATCATCATCATCATCATCCATTCTAACATTAAATGAATCATGGACCAATGTATTTGTACCATCATCTTCAACTACTTTATCAGCATGATCATCTTGTTCAATATGATCATTCACTTGTTCTCCATTAAACATAGTCGCTCCATAATCCTCCAGAACTTGTTCTGAAAGCACTTCCTCTAGACAATATGCCGTAGGGTTTCTTTGCTTTATAAATACATGAAAACATCATTAGATATAAGTTAATATAGGAAATATTAAAATAATACACACATTTACCAAAGCAAAGAATATAAAAAACTTTATAATGCTAAACCTACAAATGGATGATATTGATTCCCCCCCTCAGCATGTCCATGTTCCCTGTAATGTTTTGTGGTTGTTGAGATCAATATTCTTCTCCTCTTAAATTCCTTGCATTGAGTACATGGACAATAACATTTTCCATCACCCCTTCGTTTTGTTGCATCCCATAGTCTAGCAAGCAACTATCGATTGTGTTCATTTGGATCAAGATTTTTTCTATTTGACATTTTGTCGCAAAATTCATGAATGAATACTATCAAAAATGTTAAAAACTCAAGTTCCATGCATCACAATTTTCTCAAACAGAGGTTTTTTGAAGAAAAAAAAAATTCCTACAAACTGTCTGTCGAAGAAAAAGAAAATTCTTGCAACTTACCGTTGAAGAATATAACAATTCCTCAAATCGTCTACCAAGGAATAAATAATTTCTGCAAACTGTCTGTCACTTCTATAGAAAACATGTCAGAATGTTTAAAATGATTTATATTTATAATTCATTCACCGTTGGATATTCGATGATATGAACCTAGTTATCATTGAAAATATGGGTTTAAACTATTTGAAATATGTCTTTCTACTATTCCAAAAAATATCCCAAGGTGGCAATGAGGAAACTACAGATAAAAAAAAGGAAGGGAGGTATAAAAATTTGCAGCAATGAGGAAACTACAGATAATATCCATAAAACCACACAGGAATTAAAGAAAGAGGATGAAACAAATTACTAGAGACTAAATGAAAACCTGTGGAGTTACAAGGAGAATTTATAAAGTTGAGACCCCCACTATTTGATGGAGAATATAAAGAGACAACTAAAGGATGGTTATTAAATATAAAACAATACTTCCAAGTATACAGATATGATGATAATTTAAGAGAACATTTACCTATTTTTCAGTTGAGCGGGAAAGTAGCTCTATCGTGGAAGGAGGCTAAAATTGTAAATAATATACACAATAAAGACTTAAGCTAGAAAATTTTCAAAAAATTATTTAAAAAGAAATATTTGCTGGAATGGTATTATGACTAGAAATCCAAAGAATTCGACGATTTAAGATTGGGAAAGTTAACCATGGAGGAGTTTATAACTAAGTTTGTGAATTTACAACGTTGTGTACCTTACTTAAGGGGTGAAAAACTAAGGTATATAGGTTTATCAGTTGTTTACCTCCAACTTATAAGGATGAATTTGAATTTGACATGCCTAATTCTATGGATGAAGCAATTAGAAAAAAGATAAATTGTGCTACCTTTTATTTAAACAAATATCAGAATTAAGAAGAAGTTGAAAAAATAAGAAGAGTGAAAAGATAGATCAACGTAGGAAAGGATTTAAACCTTACACGTTTAGAAGAGGAACATGAAGTCATAGATACAACAACTATAACATGTTAGGTTCAATCAACAACAATGGGATGAAAGGTATCGAAACTTCCAATAGTGGATGGAATAGCAACTCAAAAGAAATTAAATGTTGGGGTTGTAATGGATCTCATTTTTTCAAAAATTTCCCTCACAATCCTAACATGAAAATGGCTCTGGTAAACATGTTGCAAGAAGCTTCTAGTGTTAATGATATAACCATGAATATACCCATAATTAATGCTTCTTTAGAAGATCGGTAGGCAGATCATCAATCCACTACGTTGGAGATAGAAGGAAAAATATTGAATACACTTGCTTCTATACTTATCAATTTATGAGCTAGTTTAAGTTAGATTGCACCATTAGTAATTGAAAAATGTAAACTTATTAAGGAAAAACAAAAAAATGCATGGTTGGTACAATTAAAAACAAGAGTAAAAAAGAAAGTTACAGAATTGGTGAAATATTGTAGGCTGATTTTTAATGAAATGGATACCTCAGTTAACCTAAATATACTTCCCTTAGGATCATACGACATTTTAATCAACATGGATTGGATAGAATCTCACAAAACCATTATCGACTGTTTACATAAAAAAAATTGATTGTGTAGATGAGGAAGGTAAGTATCATACTATAAAGGGGATTTAAAGACATGTACCTATATGACAAATATCAGTGGTACAACTTAAAAAATGTATTACGAAGGGATGTCAACTTTATGCCACTAAAATTGAGGAGATTCAGTTTGAAACACCAAAAACCATATTGGAACAATATCCTATCCTTAAGGATTTTCAAGAAGTGTTTCTTGATGAGATACAAAGATTTTCCCCTAAACGATATTTAGAATTTACCATAGATCCAATGCCAGGGTCAGCACCTATATCATGAGCTCCATACAATATGAGTATGCTAGAATTAATAGAATTAAGTATGCAATTACAAGAATTACTTGACAAGGGGTATATTCAGCCTAGCGTGTCACCTTGCGGAGCACTGGTTTTGTTTGTTAAAAATAAATATGGAACTTTCATGATGTGCATAGATTAAAGACAACTAAACAAGATGACAATTAAAAACAACTATCTCTTACCAAGAGTTGATGATTTGTTTGATCAGATTGGTGGAGAGAAAAATTTCTCAAAAATTGACCTCAGGTTAGGATATCATTAAGTAAGGGTTAATGATGAACATATCTATAAAATGATTTTTTGAACAAGATATGGACATTATGAATTTGTGGTAATACCTTTTGGATTGATAAATTTTCCTGTAGCATTTATGAATATGATGAATAGTGTGATAAGTAAAATTTTGGATTAATTTGCATTAGTATTTATTGATGATATTTTAGTATATTCAAAGAATGAGGATCATTTACGAAATATTTTTCAAACTTTGAGAAAACAAAAATTATACGTGAAACTTAGTAAATGTGATTTCTATAAAATGGAAGTGCAATACTTGGGACATGTGATTTCAGGAAAATGAGTAGCGATTGAGCATGCTAAAGTGAAGGAAATACTAGAATAACCAATAACAAAAGATGCACATGATATTAGATATTTCATGGGGTTAATAAGATATTATTGCATATTTATAGAATTTTTTTCCAGAATAGCTCATCCTATAAAAACCCTTCAAAATAAAAGTATTCAATTTATCTGGAGTCAACAACGTCAATATAGCTTTGATAAATTGAAACATTTATTCACAACAACACCAATATTAATAATTGTTGATTTGAAAAAGGAATTTGTAATATGAAATGATGCAAGTAAAGAGGGTTTGGGAGGGTTTTAACTTAGGAGTGTCATGTAGTCTGTTATGAATCTAGAAAACTAAAAGAGCATGAGAAAAATTATGTAGTACATGACATGGAGTTGGAAGGTATTATCCATACTCTTAAATTTTGGAGACATTATTTGGTAGGAAATAATTTTTTGTTACTAATCGAAAATATTGGGTTAAAATACATGTTTGAACATAAAACATTGAATGGTCATCAAGCTAGATGGATTGCATTCTTGAGTGAGTATGAATTTGAAATTAGACATGTAAATTAGAAGGAAAACATAGTAGAATATGCACTAAGCTGACAAAAACATGAAATGCATTTTGTACTAGTTAGTGAATATGAATCAGAATTTAAAAATATGTTGAAAAAATGTCAAATAATGACGATGAGTATAAAAAGTTGATGGAAAGATCTAACCACAAAATTGTTGGTACTGAGGATAGCATGTACCAGATTGATACAGTAGGATCTTTGCGCTTCAAAAACCAAATTTATGTACCAAATCATTCTAACCTAAAACAAATCATTTTCAGGTACACGATAATCCTTATGTGCGACATCATGGATACCAAAAGTTTATAACAACAAAGAAAGATTTTTATTGGCCAAATAAGAAGAAATAAGTTGTTGAATATTTGGCTAGTTGCTTTACTTGTCAACAAGTTAAATATGTTCATCAACATCCAACTACATTATTGCATCCTATACCCATTCCTGAATGAAAATGGCAAACTATAACTATGGATTTCATCATGGGGTTGCTGAGAACAAAGAAGCATAATGATTCCATTATGGTTGTAGTAGATAAGTTAAGTAATGAAACGCGTTATATACCTGTAAAATCAACTTATAAAGCCATCAACATCATAAAATTATACCCTTTTATATAATGTATCCTATTTAACAAAAAGTGAAAAGATTCCTAGAATCTTTCGTATTTTGGGCATAACTATTTTCTCGTAACTCGAAAATTGGTGGACTTTGGACCATTAAAAAGGCATTAAAATTGTCTACAACTTTTTTTGGTTTGAGTTTTTCCTAATTACTTATTGTTTGTCTGAGGCGGGCATTTTAGTAACAAAGCATATTTTAAAATATGCTTTGTTACTAAAACACCTGCCACGGAAAAATAGTGAGAAATTAGGGAAATCTCAAAACATTAAAGTTGTAGATAATTTCAAGACCTTTCAATGGTCCAAACTATGCCCGATTTCGATTTCTGAGAAACAAGTTATGCTGAAAATACCAAATGTTCCTAGAATATTCTAGTATTTTTTTTCAAATATGATACATTTTTCGGAAAAATAAAACCTTATGATTGTTGATATATCCATGAAAGAGATTTTCAAACTTCATGGAATACCGAAAACAATTATCACTGATCGAGATGCAAAATTCACTTCAAATTTATGGACATCATTATTTAAAGGTATGGATACAAAATTAAATTTTAGTACAACCTATCATCCAGAAAAATATGGGCAGATCGATCGAGTAAATCATATGTTAGAATATATGCTAAGGATGTATGTAATAAATCAACTAGGTAAATGGGAAGATTATATCCATTTAGTGGAATTTGCATATAACAACAATTATAAAGATTCCATCAAAATGAGTCCTTTTGAAGTGTTGTATGATATAATATGTAAAGTACCTTTGAGTTCGGGAAATATTGAAGATAAAATGGTTATAGGACCATATATTTTGGCATAGATGGAGACAATGGTACAAAAAATAAGGAAAATTTTAAAAGCAACAAAGGATAGGAAGAAAAGTTATGCAGACAAAAAGAAAACAACCAAGGAATATAATGTAGTAGAACATGTATCTCTAAGAGTCAAACCAAAGAGAAGAAAGCTAAGAATGGGATTATATGCCAAACTCGCACCCAGATATGTGGGACCTTCTGAAATTTTGGCTAGAATAGGGCCTGTAGCTTACCAATTGGCTCTACCTCTTTATATAAGAATTCATGAGGTTTTCCAGGTTTATTTATTAAAAAAATATATAGTTTATCAATCGCATGTCATTGATTGGAACAATGTACAGGTGGAACTGGAGAAAGACTTTCATGTGGAACTAATGTGCATCCTAGACACGAAAGAGGTTGAACTTAGAAAATGAACTATTGTACAAGGTAAAATTCAATTGAAACACTATACACTAGAGGAAGCTACCTGGGAAAGAGAGAAAGAAATGAGACAAGTTTATCCTATCTTATTTCGAGATTATGATAAGACTCATTAAGCATAGGATGGTGAAAAAATTTTAGGAGGAAAGAATTGTAATACCCCTGGTAGCATATTATGTTTTTGTAATTTTATTTAATCTATGTGTGTAATGGAGACTAGAAATTTACTTTTAAATATAAATATAAATTTGATAATGGGAGTTAACTAGCCATGCAGTCAATTGATAGAAACTTGACTTCAAGGAAGTAACTAAATCTTCAACTAACATTATGAACTCAAGTGGCCAATAATAAAGAGAGTTAGTTATTTCTATTAAAATTCCTAGGCAAAGAGGAGAGGGCATGCAAAAAAAAAGGAAAAATAGAGTTTCCAGTGATCAGTAGGGGTGAAGGCTCTAATTGATTCTTGTGAAATAGCACTAAGCTGCTAGAGAACATCTATGTGATGTTAGGCTCTAAATTGAAACCATGAGTGAGCATGTAAATATGCGAGGTTGTGAAAAAAATAAGTCTCTTTATTTTATTGGTGGCAACTTGAGGCTGTATAAAGTGAATTTTAAACTCAAGGTCCTAGGGAAGGGGTTAGAACTATTGCAGTATTTAATACTTCGAGATTCCTATTGTTGGGTGGTGCATGCATGTTAAGTTCTCATTCTCATAATTGGACATATATTATTTTGATTAACCTAAACTCTTGATTATTTATGTTGTGTAAGATGTATGGATTATAAGAATCTTGTTAATGTATGAGTAATACTTTAAATGTTGTTTATTTGTGAATAGGATATTTGTAATGATGGAAAAGTTTATTTATATTGTGTAAGATGTATGGATTATAAGAATCTTGTTAATGTATGATTAATACTTTAAATGTTTTTTATTTGTTAATAGGATATTTGTAGTGATGGAAAATAATTTAATTAGAAAGAAGTGTTATCATTATTATAGTTATCAATTTCCTTACTGCAAATCGAAGTAATTGTTGATTTAACAATAAATTAAAAAAGTTTGGTCTAGCTATAATTTAAAAACCCTAAATTTGTCGATTGCTGTTATAAACCAAAACCCTGGTCTGGTTGACCGCTATTTCTCTTTTAAATGAATGAAGAGAAAGTAATTCATTTAAGGTTAATTAAAAATAATAAATTGTAAAGAAAAACAAATTATACAGACTGTACAGTAAAGGGAGGTAGTTGGCAAACGTTTAACAAATTATTTTTAGAAGCCATCTGAATTCACTTTTTCCAATATTCTTTCTTCTCAAACAAAACCTTGATGATATTTAAAACAAATAAATTAATTAATTAAAGATTCCAGTAAACAAACCAAAACGAAAAACCAGAAAAGAGGATTGTAAATTCTTTTACGCATTTGCATTCGTTATATCGCAAAGGAAAAATTTAAATACCCTAAGCTGAGGAAAAACAATGCAGCAGATAATAAATTCAAAAATAAACTGTTCTTAAGGTTTAAATATAAACTAAAGTCCGAGCAATCGAATCCCATATCTACATCGAATTCCAGATAATCCCCGCTGTCATTGGTTGTGGGGGATGAGGAGAACGATGGATCTATGATGTGAATAGCGTCCTCCATTTTCAACATTAAATGATGGTGAATGAACTCTAACATGTTCTTGTTCACTCTCTCCCCTTCAACATCCATGGTGGTCCACTGCTACTTTGACTTTGACTAAGGATGATGATAATGATATTGAGGATGAGGATCTGTTGATTCATATATTTATAATTGGCCTGTAATAGGCTAAATATTGATCGTCTTATTATATATTTTAAATTACAATAAAATAATATTTACATATCGACGTAAACGATAAGTCATTAGAAATATATATATTCTAATTTCAACTTGCAAATTTCAAATTGCAAAACTTTCGTTACAGATATGTGTATTCTATTTTCAAATTAAATGTTTAACTTTCATTCATATTTCTTCTTACGTTTAGCCTTGTCATTGTGTCACGTGATTATCATGTACTGAAATAGACGGTAATTTATATTATAAAAAAGGATTTGTAGAGATACCATAACACATGCTTTTGATAAACCAAATGTAAGGCGTCATTCAGTTCACTTCAAATAAATTGAAGTTTCCTTAAAACATGCTATTAATCCATCAAACATTTAGACATGCTACTAATTCACTTTGTTCACGTCTTCTTATTTTCCACGCATTTTGTTTTAATATATAATAAAAAACAATACAACAGGTAAACAATCAAAATTTGAATGGATTGGTTCTGTCATTTGTGATTATGAACACGATTTTCCTTATTTGATTTTGGTAAGAAATTAAGAATTTTTAAGGATTTTTGCTCTACCATGAGTATGACTGTTAATACTTACAAAACAAAAATTATGATTATCAAATTGAAGGAGGACACTTAAGCTAAATTTGTGTATGACAATTGGAACTTGGAGGAAGTGTCTTCTTACAAATACCTAGGAATTGATATTCATCACAAGCTCAATTGGAACTATAGCATTGAGAAAAGATTATTTTGATCTCGAAAATAATTGCAAAGCAACAAACCTTGGGACGTGGGATAAAAAGAAGCTCCTCTTTGAAACTTTAGTCACTATTGTTATCTTGTAGAGGTGTGAGGTTTGGGGTTTCAACATATCTAGAGAATATTGGAGAAATATTGAGAAAATCCAGAACGTATAACCTTAAAATTAAAGCCAATACACTCTACCCTATTCTCCTTATAGAAGTGGGTCTTTCCCCAATAGAGATCCTAGCTATGACTAGGCTCTTGTTTTACAAGCAAAAAATCAATAACATGGGATACCATAGACTTCCTTAGCTAGATTTAAATTCCATCAAAAACCACTTATTACTCAAGCAAGGTTAGTATAAAGATACCAAGGTCTGGTTAAACCATTGGGAGATTGACAAAAATAAAGATTTAGAGGCTAAAATAAAATTAATATATTATAAAGAGGTCATCAACCATAATCCAGAAGATCAAAAGTATCCCTCTATTTTAACTAGTTCAAAGAAAAAAATTAATATAGCCAAGATAAGAAGAGACTCTCATGAGCTCCATAGTGAAATCTGTCGTTGGGAAGTTCCTAAAACACCATGGGTGGAAAGGATCTTCCATCTATTTGAGACTATGAAATTTGAGGATGGAAAACACTTCCTCTTAGATTTTTCTGTGTACACCCACATTAGATCTTAGTTTAATAATCTTTGTTGCAATACCGACCTTCCTAGCCTTTTAACTTGTCAAAATTATAGTGAGCTCGGGATGCTTCTCTCCAAGCTCTTTGAGCATAGAAATACAATTTTAAAACAAACTAAATAATTCATTTCTTTAGGTCCGATAGAGCAAAGTTTGGTCTTAGGGGATGTTAACCATCATCATCAACAATATGATTAAAGATTCATCTTAATTTCGTAATAAATTGATTTAAGGTTTTAATATTCATGATGATGAGGATGGTTAAAGTTCAGTGGTACTAACTTGGTTTCTTGAACCTTAAAAAATAAACAAAGAAGTTATTTGGATGGCTGCAAAAAAAAAATATTCTATGCTAAAAAACGCTTAGAAAAGGGTGTTCCTATAAGACCATAGTTATGACAAGTTACAAGGTTAATAAAGTAATTTTTATTGGAGCAAAGATTACAAAATTCATCTGATTTGGGTACTAACAAAAACATTACCTTCATCTTCAATGCTCATAGACTAGGAGATGCCAAAATTTTCTTTTAGTCTCTAAATCTTTCTCATATTCTCTTTCTAAACTTTGAAGCAATAATATTTTTAATGATATTAATATTTTTCCAAATAAATCTACACAAAATCCAATTATAAAAGGTTAATTTTTGAGAGCTTAAAGGATTTTGCTCATCCTAAACTATATGGATCTATGTATGGTTTTCCAACTATTCAAATGTTAAATTCAATTTTTTTATATTTAAAGCATTGTAAAAGATTATTAATAAAAATAAATATTTTATAATATAATAATTTTATGTAAAAATATTAGATTAATTTATTTTTATTTATATATAAAAGTTTCAAAACCACATAAAAAATATTATAGTAAACGTATTTTGATTTTTACAACAATTTCAAATTTAAGAATTCTCATACATATAAACAAACTTTCTTCCTAGTGTATTTTCATACATCTAAACTTTTTAGTTGAAATTTTTCATAAGCTTCAATTTACAATTTTTGAAAATAAATTTAGATGTTGAAGTATTCTTAGCTCTTCTTTAAAAATGTATTTAGATGTTGAAGTATCCTTAGTTTTTCTTTAAAAATGTATGATACCGATTTAATAAATTGTTATTAAATTTTTTTTAACTATTTTATTTTATTTGGTTTTAAATATTTTTGACAAGAAGTTAAAAATGAAACAAATGGAATGGATTATTCTTTTATTAATAAAAGATACTAGAGGGGACAAAAATGAAATAGTTGTTGTTGTAAGAGTGTTTGCTGACCCACAAGAGGAAAACATAAGTGGCTGAAGTTGCTCAATGAGAACTCAAGGTGCAGGAGGCATCTTCCCCGAAACTAGGTCACAACTCCTTGTTGAGTGCTAAAGATCAAGAGGCTCATAAATGACCAAGCCCTAAGAAAAATACTATATAATAGTATGTCCATTAGCAAGTAGGAGACTAACATTGGACAAGGAATTGAATACGATAATGCAAGAAATGGCGCATTAAGTGGATTTTTCTCTTGTGGTTCAATGAATAGGCTTGGGGTTCTGGAGAAAGTGATACTTGGCTTCTCTAGGATTTGGTTGGGAGGACTGAATATTTAATTTCTATTTTACCGACAGTGGTGTCAAGTTCCTTTTCCTATTTCTTATCTGATTAAAACTAGTTACACTAGGATGTCCACTTTAACTATGAATCACATCTATTCTTTTAACATAAATTTATTTGCATCTGTATAGAGTAATGATCTATTATGCATCTCGATTAAGTATTGATCTATTATGCATATAAATAGAATTTGGATTTATTACACATCTGTTCAAAATCATTCCTATTATGTTTTCAAATCTAGATATTATTTCTTGTTATAGTATTCATGCTTGTAAAATAACCTGATTTAGTAAAGGTAGGTTCCTAATGAATCCATGTTTGGGCATTCATACCCGGATCAAGACTTCATAATTTTGCGTTAGTTAAAAAATTGAAAACAAAATTAACGAAAGATATAATTCTTGGTATAATTTAAGTTGCTTAGGTTCACAACCTTGTATGTTTCTATAAACTATCTGAAGGGCAAAATCATATTATGCTCTAAATATAAGTTTAGATAATTTACACCATGACAGACATAAAGAATAATTTTGTAGTTGCTATAAACCAATTCACATATAGAGTACCAAAACAAAATAAATCAATTTACACACTCAAGTAATCCTTTGCATAAACTAATAGTCGAAATATACTATAATCTAGTTATTTCTTAACATGTTAAGAGTCAAGATGCCTTCATATAACTATAACATATTATAATGTATCTAATTACATAAATCCTTAATATGGATCAAGAATGCAAGATTTGGAGTGATAGTATCCCAAAGGAAAAACTACATATACACTATATAAAATTACAAATAATTAAATATACAAAGTATTGAAATTCACAAAAATCCTATCTATTAACTTATCTAGTAGTCCCTGACTTAGCTGAAGGTATCAACATAAATGCTTGGATCTACTACCATGATTACTTTCAACATTTATCTTGATCACATAGCTAAAACGTGCATCATCAGAACCCTCATAATTCTAAACATGCAACCACCATCCACAGTGAGAACCCTCATAATAATTATGAACAAAATTAAACAATGTAAAATAATTTATAGTTTCCATTACCTTGTTTGAATTGCAGAGAGGGCCATGGGTTGGCTCCTCTTGGACGCCCTTATCCCTCCTCTTCATGCAAGAAATAATTTAGGCATCAATATTTACGATCGAGAGTTCATAAAATATATAACACATCTTTTGCAAAGTTAACAGGTTGTTTATTTACTTGGTATAATGCAATTCGAGGCTGAAAAAGGTGGTTGGGTTCAAGTCATGCAACAACCAAAAACCCATGGATTTTGGCGGATATTAGCACTTAGAAGACCTATTTTACACCTTGGGAATCAACCATGAATAATTCCATTAACTACTGACAAGTTTTACACCAATAACCTTACAAAATCGCCATGACAAGGCATATCCTTCGGTCCCAGAGCTTACGTACCAAATAACCACGACAATGAAGGGTTCATACAAGAAAATGGACACATTAAACCCTAAAGAAAAACCTTTCAATCATCATTTAAAATTGGATGACCAAGATTCATTCTCAAGCAAGCCTTAAAGGCCTAGCTGCTCTATCAACTTGCAGCCACGACAACACTTTAATTCTAAATTCAACCAAAGTACAAAACGTTATAACCATCATATCACACCACCGAATGTTATCATAAAATATAATTTTTTTCTTTAAACCAATGTCTAACTATGGTATAAACCCCATAGCCCGTAGTTTATACACATATATAAATCAATACATAAAACAATGTTATGTAAACCCTTGCACATTAGGACCAAGGTTATACCTTGGATCCTTTATAGTGTTATATGTTATAACCTACCACATTAGGACCAATATTATACCTTGGGTCCTATAATCCTTAATATATTTAAATAATGGGATCAAGAATTTACCTATAGACTTCCAAATATTGTCATATGCAATTAAAGCAACATTGCGACAAAAACTGAAGACCAAGACTTAGACTTAGGGATAAGAAATCCTTAGCAAACCTATAACAAGATAAATGTAAAAGTGTAATGTCCCAAAAAATAGAAAAAAAATTATAGGCTAGTTAAAAACTACCTAAATGGAACATCATTACTCTTGCGGAATATAACACACACTACTTGTACTGATGTCTATTCATAAGTTGTTCTTACATTCTGTCATTTACTTCTAGTTATTATTATTAGTGCATTTTAATTACAATATCATCAATCTATTTATTAAACTATTCTTATGTTTAGACATTACGGTTGATGTGTTAATTATTTGAATAGATACCTTGTTTACTTCAACGCATGTTTACTTGTTATTTATTAAGTTCTGACTTAACTTTGTCTGTGGGAACAAAGTGGGTGGAGTGCATGGACTCGTTCTCCCATGATGGTCTGAAAGGTAAATTATTACTTGTTATGCAGGCTTACTTAGTTCAATCGAACTAAGGCACCTCATTTATTTTCTTGCACGTTTACCTCATGTACAAAGGATTAGTAGAGAGCTTGATCATATTGATCTTAAAATGTACCTATTGTTTATTATTATGCTTCCTCACTACCTCAGATTGATAGCATGGTAAGTCCTATTCTGTTAATTAACTAGCCTAGATATTTATTAACTATGTGACATTTAGAATTTATGCATTTACAATTCATGTCCATATTATTACTGCTATTAACATATATCTTGTTTTGATTTTGCAAGTTATAACTTTGGCTAAGATTAAGCTTGCGGTTACCATGGTAATGCTACCATGGCATATTCCATATGCCACGGTTATTAAGTGTTTATGTTTAGGGACAAATGCAATATACTAAGGTTTGATCCTAAGGTTTACACAAGACATACCATATGCGAGGACTTTGGAGTCACGCATACCATGTCTAGACTATGTAATAATGATACCTTGTAATAATATACGACCTGTGTTAAGTTTTTGGGGTGGTGAAATATAACATATGGTTGAACCCTATGATAACAGGGTTTAAGCTTTTGCAGGGGGAATGAAATACATGAATATGCAATGAAACTTAACTATGGAGAGTGGGTTTGGGCATTTCGATTGTGGTCACCGGCTGGTGCCATTAATGTTCTTGGTAATCACGGTACCCCAAAGCTTAGGGATTGGCTCACAATGGACTTGTCATTTGCTTTGTTTGATTTGGGGTTTGGTCTTGCTCTGCGTAGGGGAAAATGGAGGCGACCTCCATGGCAACGAAGGTAAGAACACTTCGCTTGCCTTCTCAGCATTTTGATGGTTTGTAAGATGCATTATTCATTGTATTACTTCTCATTATGGTTGTTGGATGGTTGCAAGTTCTAGGTTTAGTGCAGGGTAGGATAACTCAATGAGCTTTGTTTTTTGGGAAACGATACAACCTATGGTGCAAGGTAAGCATGGTTAGCAAGCTTCTACTTGCCACCTCTCGGTCCTATTGAGAAGAACCATGTTTTGATTTTTTGGGGTTTCACGCTGTGGGGTTTCAAAAATGCCTTCAGGATTGTGATGAACAAACTTGATATTTTAATTGTTAAGGTGTTAAGCCATGAACCAAATCTTAAGGCCATTCATCTCTGTGTATGGTTTTAATTTTGGGTTTGTAAAAATACTTGTGCTGTTAGAAGCAAATAGAGAGAGACTTGTGAATTTGTAATAGACTCTGTTCTCATTTATGTGAATCATATTTTTGGTTAATTAAATCATTTTTATAGATTTGGCGTCTGATCCATGGGCTCCACCATTTCTTGCAATGGTGCCATAGACCATTGACATGCCTGTGTAGATAATAAACTCCTCTAATTTTTATAATGGTTATGAAATGGGACTGTGTGTAAATTCTTATGATGCGATAGGTGTTTATTTACTTAAGTTGGATTAGGCATTTTCCTTCCTGGATGCTCTGTGCACATTTGTATTTATTACTTAGCTATGATTCTGGGCATTGAATGGGTGAAACCATGCCATGTATGGCCTTGGATCATCTCAGGGTTTTTGCACCAGCTCAAATGGTTACATTTCTTATTAATTAGTTTTTGTTATTAAGTATGTGGAAAATGTGGGAATCCATGGGGAAAACCCCTGACTACTATCGTTGTTGTAGGTTTCCTTTTGATCGACTATGAAATTAATAGATTGTTGGTCGAGGCCATGTTGTAGTGTAATCATAGTTTTTATTAACAAAATTGTGGTGATTTATAATTGTTGCCTGCATACATAGTATGTATAGCGTGGACATTAATTAGAATAGAAACGACCTACAGGGTCAATCCATGGGAGTTACTATATATAAAAACTATGGATTATTTAAAGGATTGACTTATGTGTATTACGTAATTTTATGGCTTGTATTTATTTAAAAGATCACTAGCATGGTTATGCAATTTGATTTCTGTGTAAGTAATTCATAATGTGATTGTTATTACTATTTTTTACTTGGGTCTCAATACCCATAGGGATCGATGTCGTGACCTCTTTTGGTATTCAGGGTTTCAATTACTATCCCTTTAATGTTATGCATTTATGATAGATTAAATATAACTGTGGATTCTTTTATATATAAATGTGATCAAAGATTCAATAAAGGACCCCATGGATGGTCATGATCCCTCCTTTATTCATTTAATTATGATGTTGTTGATTTAAATGAAATGTTTCAATATTAGTTTGTATTTCATGGGGCAGACCTTGGAAGGGCATTAATGGTTTATTTAATCTTTGATTTAATTATAGTATGTTCTTAGTTGATTTAATTTATATTCTAGTTCTGTTACTAAATACTTATATTTAGTATTCTAGTTTATTTACTGCTGTTAATAATTAGATGGATACTATCATAGTTCTTTTATTGGTACTTTAGGTTGAACCTAGTATTTATATATATTTATACGACTCCTACTTTTGAACTTGTTTTAAAATAAATTTAAAACAAGCCTCTACTGACAAATTAAATATGTCAGCATAGTATTAAAGCCTAGAGAATTATTATTTAGTTACTAGAAACAAACCCTAGTTTACAGAAAACATAATCTGAGTATCGAAATAATAGAGTGAACAAAATTAAAGGTACAAATCCTGGTAATATACAACATATGATAAAATTTGCATCCTAAGGTTAATATTTAAGAAATGCAAACCCTAGCAGATTCTAACCAGAGAATCAAACACATAGGGTTAGGAAATGCATTGAAATCATATACCTAGCATATCCAGCAATTAATCTAGAAAATAGAATAGACAGCCTAGGGATTCATACCTAAAATTGAAGCTCTGTTAATGGTTGAACTTGCACACTCAAATAACCAGCATTGACAATTCAATTTAAATCTAACCTCTGTTTTCATTACCAAATCACTTGGAAACTACCACGTTCCTCCCAACCATGACCCAGAATCGTTCTTGGTTTAAATCCGGATCCCCCCAAGATGGACTCCAACATGAAAGTATCTTAGAGCTCCTAAGGCAGGGTTTCCTAACTAGTAACCAATTCTGAATAAATTCTCCTTTTCCTTGTAGGAAACATTTCTCCAAGAAATCACTTGAGAGAAAAAAATAGGTAGAATAATAATTCTCCGACGATTAAAAAAATCAGAACCACAAGCTTTTCCTTGGCTTGAGTCTTTATAGATAGACTTTTCAGTCAAAGGGACAGTTAAATCAAGAAACCTTGGTTTCTTGATCTAACCCTTTTCAATTACTTTAAGTAATTATTAATATTTTAACTTAGGAGGTTTCTTCTAGTTCCTAGTTAGAATTTTTAGGTTTTAGACTATTTCTTATTAAAAATAATAATTGATGGATCTTCTTCTTCTTTCTTTCATTTATTTATATTATTAATATATTTAATTCTTTATACATACCATGTATAAAGTACATAATAATATAACATTTTGTTAACAATGTCTTTGGGCATCATATACCATGATCCCTAGACTTAATGGCACTTCTTCATTAAGGTCAAGTAGGTAGATTGTTTAGGTCTACTAGGCTAGGAAACTCTAAACATCCTTGCATGTTGGATTTTCCCCGTATAACGTGGTAGCTCTTCAGTACTTTGATGAGAATACAGAAATTTGAAATTTAATTTAATCACTTATAACTAAGTATGATGAGATCAATATTTTTCTCGAGTTGTTTTCACTTGAAAGTTATTAAATTCTTTTCAGTAACCCCTAGCGCTTACCAGAGCCCATACTCAACACTTTAACAGGGAGTTACAATTCAGTGCAATTCCATAGATCCTCTCTCAACACTAGTGCTAGGATGTGCTTGTACGATACACCTAGGGATACAATGGCCAAGGATTGGATGCTCCAGAGACTATGCTTAACATCAACATGGAAGGCTCCAGGGCTTATTCCCAACACATCCAATTATCTTTTCATGTGTTCCAGAGCTTCTTGCTCAACACAAAGGTAAATACTCATGTAATTTAGAGATTCTTGCTCAGCACAAATCATTAATCACTCAAGTGATCTAGAGCTCCTTGCTCAACAAAAAATATCTGATCAATCATGTGCTTCAGGGTCCATGCCCAACACAAATAAGCATATACATATATCATCAATAATTGGCTTATGCCCAATATATAAAACAAATCATCATGTTCATATGTAGTGGGGTCTTCAACCCAATATAAAAATAAACCCTCAATATAATCATCATAATCAATAAGCACATGCCTATAAGTGTTAGGTCCAAAATTTGGGATATTACAACCCTCCTCGCTTAGACTAACACTGTCCCTAGTGTTCTAGGGACTCAGAACAACATCATGAAACAAAGAGGGGTAATCCTTTCTCATGGTGGCCTCATTATCCGAAGTAGCCTAATCAGCCTTAAAGTGATTCCATTGTACTTTCAATTAGACCACGGTGCACTTCTGAAGCTGCACCTCTCTCTTTTCCGGTATATGAGTAGGCTCAAGGGAAAACTCCTCTTCAGGTTTCACCTATAATAGGGACCAATAAACAACATGTTTAGTATCATAAACATATTTCTTTAACAAAGATGCATGGAAAACATTATGCAATCTTACATGCACAGGAAATGCTAGTTCATATTCCACTGGCCCTTTTTTCCCAGTATTTCAAAAAGTTCACAAAATCTAGGTGCTAACTTACCACACCTACCCAAGCTCAATGAGCGACGTTTGGGTTTTACTTTCAAGTAAACATGATCTCCTATTTGAAATTCTATATCCTTTCTTTTCTGATCTGCATAACTGTTCTGGCGGTCTTGTGCTTCTTTAAGGTTCACCTAGACCTTGTTAACCAACTGCTCCAAGTCCATCAATAAATCAGGCCCTAACATGAGCCAATCAACTAGGCTATCCCAAGTAACCGATGTTCTACACTTCCTTCCATAGAGTACCTCAAAGGGACTCATCTTGGTGGAAGTCTGATAACCATTGTTATATGCAAACTGTATGAGGTACAGGTAATCCTCCCACTTCGTGGGGTTGTTCATGACATACATTCGAAGCATGTCCTCAACAATTTGGTTAACTCTCTCTGTTTTCCCATTTGTTTGTGGGTGATATGCAGTGCTAAAGTTCGACTGCATCTCCAATTTGGAGAATAAATATCTCCACAATTTTCCTTTAAACTTGACATCTCGATCCGAGATAATTGCTTTGGGTATCCCGTGCAATATAAATATCTCTTTCAAGAAGATATCAGCAATGTTCACAGCCTTGTAGGCCAACTTCACAGGAATGAAGTGTGTTTCTTTAGACAACTTGTCGATGACTACAAAAATAGAATCATTTTGCTTCTTACTTTCTGGTAAATAGGTGATGAAATACATACTAATGACCTCCCACTTCCATTCTGGAATGGGAAACAACTGCAACAATCCCACAGGATGCTGATTATCAGCTTTGACTAGCTGGAATTTCTGACATTTTGCAATAAATATTGCAATGTTGGCCTTTAACTTAGGCCATAAAAAGTGTCTCTTGATAGCGGATATCATCTTTTGATATCCTGGGTGCCCCGAGTAGGGTGCCCGATGAGATTCTATGAGGATGTTGGTTTAAAGGTCCCCTTCTTCTGTAACATACAGTGATCCTTGGACCATATCATTCTGGATTCGTCTACCTTGTATTCTTTTTGTTGTTGAAGCAACCTATCCTCATGGAATTTCTTGAGGATTTCTACATAGAAGGGGTTAACTTCGTTGGCCACTCTAATCCTCTCATGAAAATATGCATCGGTTTGACTCAAGGTAACCTCATAAATCATATGATTTCATTGACTCAAAGCATCGTCAACCTTATTCTCTTTGCCCTTAATGTGCTTTAGCTCAAAATAGTACTCACTGAGGAAAGCCAACCATCTAGCTTGCATCACATTCAGATCTAATTGATCAAATAAATATTTCAGACTCATATTGTCTGTCTTCAGAAGGAACTTTCTTCCCATGAGGTAGTGCCTCCACATCCTTAGAGCATGGATGATGGTAGCTAACTCAAGATCATGCGTAGGGTAATTTTTCTCATGCTCTTTTAACTTCCACGATTCATAAAATATCGCATGGTTGTTCTACAAGAGGACTCCTCCAAGTCCTTCCTTGCTTGCATCCATGCAAACAACGAAATACCCATCGAGATCCGCAATTCATAACAACGGTGAGGTCATCAAAAGTTGCTTAATATTTTGAAAACTTTCTTCACACTTAGCGGTCCATAAGAACTTACTTGCTTTCTTCTACAAAGTGGTCATGGGGCAAGTGATTCTCGAGAAGTTCTCAATGAAATTTCGATAATATCCGACTAATCCCAAAAACGACCTAATGTCAGTGATACGAGTAGGGGTAGGCCAATCCTTCATGGCTTTAATCTTTTTTGGGTCCACAACTTTCTCTATCTCGGAGATAATGTGACCTAGATACTGTATTTGTGGTTTGTAAAAATCACATTTACCGTAAACTTAGTGTAAAGCTGGTGTTCTCTCAACACTTTTAGTACTACGCGAAGGTGTTCTTCGTGTTCTTCTTTATTCTTTGAATAAACCAATATGTCATGTATAAATACTAAGATGAACTTACCCAGATACCTACTGAGTATGTTGTTCATCATACACATAAAATTCGCGGGTGCATTGGTCAACCATAATGGCATCACTACAAACTCAAAGTGCCCGTACCTTGTATGAAATGAATTTTTGTGAATATACTCATCGTGAATCTCTACCTAATGGTACCCAGACCACAGGTCAATATTTGAAAATATTCTGGCTTCTCCCACCTGATTGAACAAGTCATCGATCCTAGGGAGTGGGTAATGGTTCTTGATAGTCATTTTTTTCAACTGACGGTAATCAATGCACATCTGCATCGTACCGTCTTTCTTATTGATGAACAATATCGGTGCTCCCCAGGGAGACACACTAGGTCAGATATACCCTTTCTCTATTAAATCCTGCAACTATAATTTAAGTTCCACCAACTCAAGTGCACTCATGCGGTAAGGGGATTTGGAGGCCGGAACTGATCCTGGGGTCAGTTCGATGGAAAAGCCTAGGTCTCGTTTTGGAGGTAATACGGGGATTTCCTTGGGAAACGTATCTTTGAATTCTTCAAGTATGCGGAGGTCTTCTATGTGTTGTTCCTTATCAGACTCTATGTATCAGATGTTTACTGCAAACAACTTGCAGCCTTTCCTAATACATTTCTTCACTTGTAAGGTAGATATTTGTCTTAGAGAAACTTTCTTTGGAATGCCCTAAACCTTCACTTGGTTCCCTAGGCTATCAGTACACAATATATACTTGTCCAAACAATTGAGCATGACAAGGTGTTATTCTAGCCAGTCCATGCCGATAAGTACATCGTATAATCCTAAAGGTAGGATGTTCAAGTTTACTTTCATAAGAAAACCATTCAGGTTTACCTCACATTCTTTAACAATTTTTGAAACCTTTCATTTCGTACCTATTTCTAACTGAACTAGCCAAGGTTTAACATGTTTTACTTTGCTTAGTTTGCATTCATCAACAATTTTAGGAGAAACGTAGCTCCAGCAACCACCGGTATCAATAAGTATTGAAATAGAAGCGTTTAAGATCTTACCTTCTATCTCAACCATTGTAACTTGATGATCTTCCTGTTGGCCATCTAATGATGCATAGATACAGGGTGTTCTAGCTATGTCCTTGATAGTTGGTTCTTCTTGTAAGTTGTGAAATACCCCACCGATCTTGTTCTTACAATCTCGAGCATAATGAGGCCCGTTGCATTTCCAACACTTTATCTATAGCGGGGTAGCATTTGCTCCACTTGCTACTGGTTTGTTAACATTAGCATCTTGTACATAAGGCTTTCTGCCAGATCTATTAAAGTTCTTATTCACTTGAAAGCTGTTATTCTTCTTTCTGTATGGCTGTGGGTTGGACACAGGTTTACAGTTATGAGAGAATTCCTGATACTTGTCTCGTTTTTGGTTCATGTTCTCCTGCCTCAATTTTCCATGCTCATAACAAATCCTAGCTTTGTGCAGTATGGTATCCAAAGTCTTAGGCATGTCGAATTCAATCATGTCCCAAAAACTAGGAGGAAGGCATCCTAGGAACTGCTGAATCATTACCTTTTCTTCTTTGATATATGGTACATAATGCAACAGATCTAGAAATATGTTAATAAATGCATCCATAGTCATGGACCCCATGCATAGTTCGTGAAACTCCTTCACTTTTCTATCAAAAACAATTTATAACATATATTTCTCTTAAAAAAAAATTCAGAAGGTATCCCAACGTATTTCTCTTAGTTCATATTTCTTGGTGTGTTTTAAATCTCTCGACCATCTTGCTGCCTTGCGAAGTCAAGTTGTAGATGGAAAGACAAGCCTTCATCTCATTTGAATTGTTATGAACCTGGAAATACTTACTTATTCCCAACAACCACTCTTCAGCCTTTTCCCCAGTGTTTACTTCACCTTCATAGGCCGAAGCTCTTATTTTTCAAAACTCCCCCTGAAGACTGCGATTACTTCTTTGTTTCTTTCTTCAAGGAGAAAGAGAGTCATCACTAGAAGGACTGTGATGATCTCCTTTCGGTCCTTCAGGGGTGCGTTCCTCTTTTTTTTCTTCTCTTGGGCTGCTGGCCCATTTATGATAAGGTTCTCTTTTGGAACTATTTGTGGACTCGGTAGGTTTACCCTGTAGGCTGCCTCCCATCATATTTCTTAGTAATGCTTCATTTATAGCTTGTTGTTCTTTTCTTTCATTCAAATGATCTTCTTTGAAACTTTTCAATTCTGCTTGAAGACTGTGTATAGTATTCAAAATATCAGAATTCAGCTCCACCACCAGTTCTCCTCCTAGAGTGGGGGTGTCCATTGTTGGAATATATTATATTCCTTGGAAGGTAATAATGTCTTTGTATTATGTCAAAAGTTGTCTACAATCTTATGTAAAAGAGTAATACATTTAACCCATATTTATATGGTGGTGTGTTTACTTGTGTAGAGTATTTGTCCATGGTATTGTATTAAGAGATGTTATTTTGGATAATTATATTATCCCACATGCAATATGTGAGAGTAATTCCTCCTCATCTCTTAGTATATAATAGGCTCAAGTGAGTCTCTACATATCATGTATTCTTGATGTAGCAGTGGTACTATTCTAACACTGTTGTACATGATCTATATTCTTTGGGGTATTTGTTCTTTGCTCTCTTGTAAGATTAGAGAAGACATTCTGGAGATAATAGAAGACTACCTTCCTATGGATGTAACCCATTAGGGTGGAACACGTATATCGGTGTTCTCTTGTCCTTTTATTTTCCTGTTCTTATCTTTTATGATATGTTGTTGGTTGCTTAGATAGGTTAACTAGTTTATCTTGACTCTACTATTCTAACAGGGGGAGCAGTAATGACTCCTTCCTTCCTTAGTGTTAGTGTGGGACCTTCTCCCAACCATTATTAAGGGGGAGTGTTGGAACATATTATATTCCTTGGAAGGTAATATTGTATTTGTATTATGTCAAAAGTTGTCTACAATCTTATGTAAAAGAGTAATACATTTAACCCATAGTTATATGGTGGTGTATTTACTTATGTAGAGTATTTGTGCATGGTATTATATTAAGAGATGTTATTTTGGAGAATTATATTATCCCACATGCACTATGTGAGAGTAATTCCTCCTAATCTCTTAGTATATAATAGGGTCAATTGAATCTCTACATATCATGTATTCTTGATGTAGCAGTGGTACTATTATGACACTGTTGTACATCATTTATATCCTTTGGGGTATTTGTGATTTCCTCTCTTGTAACATTGGAAAAGACATTCTGGAGATAATAGAAGACTACCTTCCCTTAGATGTAACTTGTTAGTGCCAGAAATTGTTCTCAGACTACAAAATAACAAGCCAACACAATCTCATAAAATAAAATCAAGTAAAATAGGTTTTTAGGGTTTTGGTTGTGCATTTTGTAAACAAGAGGGTAAAAAATTCACAAAGCTAAATCAAACACTAAATCATGCATAATTGAAGGACAGAGATGCATAACATATAAAACATAAACTAGATACAATAATCACAGCACTGAATCCCATCCACAGTTAACAAGCATTTCATGAATAATAACCTCAAAAAACAAATGAATATATCAACTGAGTGATTAAACAAATCAGAAATGAAACCAAAAAATAGGCTAAATACAGCTTATAGTTGCATATATTTCATAATCACTCATTCAAAAATACATAAGAGTTTTTTGACACTTAGCTTCATAAACCACAGCTTGATAGCCTCCCCCTGTAACAAAATTCAAACCCCCGGTCTTTTCCCAACCTTAATTTTATCTTGGTTTCTTAAAGACAGTTACATAACTGAAAAAACTACTTTTAGGTCATACTACCGAATTGTTCAATAAGACTATAGTCATACAAAATAAAATAACTTTTTCAAAAACTAACTAATAACCACTATTCTTAAAGCACTTTACAAGTCCTTATAAGCCTATGCTAAAAGAGCTATCCCTTCTAAGGCTTGAGTCTTCCTTCTTGCTTTCTGGTGATCTTCTTCCAAGTCTTCAACTCTTTTTTACAGCTCCTGATTCTGCTATGTTAGCTCTTGAATGGTTTGTTTCAGTTCTATAAACAGACTTTGTGTCTATCTTTTTATTTTCAAAGCCTCCTTAGAAACTGTAATTAATTCCTGATAGTGGCTATTTACCTATTCTAAATATTCTCTCAATCTTCTATTGGCATTCACTAATCCCTCATTTGTCTCATGCGGGTACTCAATCTGATATTTGTACTGTTTGATACTCCTCTGTATATTTTCATTTTTAGAATCAATGCACCTCCTTTCTGATACTGGATGCATTTCTTCTGGCATCCAAGGGATTTTCAACTTCTTAAAAATATCTTCATCTTCTTCCAGTTGCTCTGTCATGGCCATAGGCACTTTTGAATATTCTTTGACTTCAATACTGCATTGAGCTAATTGCTCAGCAACCCTTCCTTTCTCTACACAAAATCTTGATATAACTCAATGTTGTTTCTTTAAATCATTTTGATGCTGGTCTAAAATTACCTTCTTTTGAACTTCCTCAAATATCTTTGAAATTTTGGTTTCAGTGAAAGCTAATTTATTTTCTGAAACCATTTGTTTCTTACCCTTCATGTCCTTTTCATTTTGATCTTCATTGTCTTCTAACTCTTTCTAAGATGAAGAGTCTTCAATTAATCTAATTTTTTTTATAGCTAGTTTAGGGTTTAACAGTTTGTTCATACTTAATCTGAGTTTGTTCTTAGGTCTAGTCTTGGGCCTCCAACCTGTTCCAATTTCCCCTAACATGCTTAAAATTTTTCCTTGATGTTTGATAGAAGCTAGATGGACAACTTTTCTTTTTATCCCTCATGACATTACCTCCTCTTGAGACTGCTTTTGTACATCCTCTTCGGTATGAACCCTAGCTTCATTAGACAATGAATTTTCCTCATCTTCAGACTGCATTGTAATATGAACTTGTTCCTGTTCTTTTGGATTTTCCTTTACTCCTTGGTTTACTTCTTCATGAAAAGTATCTTCTACGGGCTCTACTTCTTTCACTTCTTCCTTTGAAATTTGATTTTCCTTAATATTGGTCTATTATTCAACTTCAACATTTTCATGTCCTTGAGTCATAGATTTTTTCGGTACATTATCCTCTTGAATCTTAACTGTGACTCTCTTTTTCAACTTCGTGACCAAATTATGACGTTTATTCAACTGCCTTTTCTAAGCTTGATATTCCTTCTCTGTTTGAAATCTAGACCAAAATAGAAAATAATCCCATGTTTTCTCCTTCTTTCGAAGCATGGTACTTATGACTAGCTTTATAAGCCCATGATGAAACACAGATTGTTTAGTGTGGTCTTGATGCTCCTTTACCCTACTAGAAATATTTTGTAAAATTTTAAAGAAAAAGAATGGAAGATTCATCTTTGCTTCATGGCTCATTAGAGGAATTTTGGGGTCTAAAATGGGCCTCCTAAGGAAAATAATAAAATATAAGTTAAAATAATAAAATAATATTGATTAATTTTGGAGGAAGAAAGAAAAAAACTACTTTTTCTGTTCGTATTTTCGACATATCTCCCTGTGTTTTTACTAAAATTTCGATCGAGAGAGCTTGTTGGATGCAAAATTTGATTCCGCATCCAACGAGTATCCACACTGCATACTTTTGATGGACCCCGATACCCCAAAAACAAGAAATACCTGAACAAACGTGATGATGACATCATCATCATGTTTTTTCAGGTATTTCTTGTTTTTGGGGTAGCGAGGTCCATCAAAAGTATGCAGTGTGGGTACTCATTGGATGCGGAATCAAATTCCGCATCCAACGAGCTCTCCTGATCGAAATTTGAGTAAAAACACATTGAGATATGTCTAAAATATGAACGAAAAAAGTAGTTTTTTTTAATGACAAATATGTTAATTCAACCATTATGGTTGACTTATTTTATTGAAATTCTATTGGTTCTTGAATTCCAACTCACAAAAACTTATTTTCGCACGTTTTCTTATAAGGCCCATTTTAGACCCCAAATTTCCTCTAATGTAAGATGCTGTAAAAACTTGAAATGATACTTAAAAACAAATGAAAATCTTCCTTCACAAGTGATATAACTTTGTAGAATTTTTATTGGCTCTATCCATTCTGGTTTAAATTTCTGGATATGTACTCCTTTACCCCAGTCTGCTGCCACATCTGGAAGTAAGTATTTCTGTGCATCAAAGGTAAAAGGTACTTTTTTAAACCAGTATTCACCTTCATATGGGATCCCTATAGCTTCTGCTATCAATTCTTTGGTCAAATAAAAATTCAAGGTGTCAAAAGTAATAATATATTTATCCAAACACTGAGCAAACTTATAAGAGACCTCTGTGTGATACCCATCAATTTTCTCAAAAAAGCTTAACCATCCTGCCTCTAAAAACAATCTTCCACAGTCTGGGAAAGTATGAACCCAAGACATGTCTAAAGGTTCAACTCTATTTCCTTTACCACTTCTTTTCACTTTAAATGACTATCAAATTGCTTCTTTTAGTAAATAATTTTAACTCTGTTCAGATCTTGGAAAATTTGACAGACAATGATACGTTGGGAAACTAAACCTCTGGACTGGGTTTTATCACTTCAATTCATAAATGTTTTAATTCTATTGACATAAAATTGAACATTTAGTATCAATTAGGTTTACATACTAACAATCTTCATTAAATTCCATAATTAATCTTCTATCAGTATAAACCCAAATACATGGACTATGATAGCAATTTGCCTCCTACCTGTCAGAGTAGTGAATCCAGTTGCTAGAATTGCATTTTCTTATCTGCTAGGTGTCCAATTCCATTCCTTAATCCTCCTCTGACCACCATGATAGTTCCAAATAGTCGCCCTTCAAAGCCCTAAATTACCGACCTGCTTCAAAACTTGATTACAAACTGCCAAAACTTCGCCACGAACTTGTATGCTCTTCATGCGCTTCAGGAGATGGGTAATTCAAGGCAAATTTTCCTCAATCATAGATAATTATCATTATTCCACTACTCTGTATCATAACTTCCAGACCACCGCAACTTACCCCAATGATTGCTTGCTTGAACTGTTAACACTTAACACAATGATCACTCTGGCCGAGAACATGTATCAAATCCATTAACAAGTATGAATGACCTCTCCTATGCGCGAAATTCCAAAAATCATGATTTTCGAATAGCATGATTTTCTTGTAGCACGCGTGTGTAACTTTTTCACGCTTGCACTACAAGAAAACATGTTTCAGTAATTTTCAAAAATACAATTCATAACAAAGGGTGAAGTTTGGTTAAATGACTTAGATCAAGACTTTATGATAGTTTTTAGGACCTTTAATTTATATAAACATCCTACAAGCCCCTGAAGTATGAATTTTGCTAAATAAAACCAAAATTGGAAAAATAAAACTATGAAATCACTTACATACACACATAAAAATTAAAGAAAAAGATTTATACTAACCTGAAATCCAATCTTAAAAATGAACAAAACCAACCTTCAAAAAACAAGCAAATGCTTTAAAATGAGAAGCAAAAATAGGCTATAACATCTGGCTCCTACTGCGGGATGAAGTCCTCCCTGTGAGGCTTCAAGAACCTGTAGATCAGTGCCTTCTATGCTATAACTGCAACTACCTGCTAATCTACAAAAATTCCATTGTGTCATGGAGTCTTTATTCTATTATTCACTTTGGTATATACAATGAAAGTCCAATATCTACCTCAAAAACTGCAAAAAAAGTTTGAGGAAATGTCCATTAACTGGATTAGATAATTCCTCACCATCTAAAGTCTATAACACACAAGTATTATTCTCCAGAACCTTTGATACTATCAAAGGGCCAAACCATAGATTATCAAACTTTCCATGTTTTCCTTTTTGCTCCTTTCTAGCATCCCATCTCAAAACCATATCTCCATCTGAAAAAGTGTTCTCCTTGATCTTTCTATCAAACCTTTATTTGATCTTTGTCCTGTACAGCTGAGCTTTTTCCTCTACTATTTCACATTTTTTCTGTAACTCTATCAGTGCATAAATTCTTCTTTGAATATCACTGGGTTCTTCTTGACAATCTTGAAAAAATTTCATCACCAGAATACAACATTGGATAGGAAACACTAGGTCAGTACCATATACCAATTGGAAAGGAGAAGTTCCAATTTCCTTTTTAATTGTTATTCTATCTGCCCACAATGCATATTTTAACATTGAATCCCATGATCATTTATTCTGCTTCAATAACTTCTTGATACTCTAAATAATACTCTTATTAGTTGACTCAGCTAACCCATTTCCCTGAGGATAATAAGGTGTTGAGTGTTTCAAAATAATCCCATTCTTTTCATAGAATGCCACCATAGATTTAGATTCAAAAGCTTGAGCATTATCAGTCATTAACTTATTGGGACATCCAAATCCGCTAAGAATGTTTTCCTGAATAAAATCTATGATTACCTTGTCTGTTGCATTTTTTGTGGGAATAGACTCTACCCATTTAGTAAAGAAATCTGTAGCAGTCAATATCCATTTATGATGCCCCAAAGAGGAAGGATTTATCTCTCCTATGAAGTCCAAACCCCACTACTGAAAAGGGGCATTTACTGCAATTGACTTTAATGGCAATGACAACAACTTTTGTTTAGCAGCAAACTTCTGACAGGGGATACATGCTCTTACTTGCTGATATACATCAGAGAATAAAGAAGGCCAATAGTATCTGGCTCTCAGAATTTTATAAGTTGTTTCCTTCTAATACTTATGTCCCCCACAAGTACCTTCATGTGATTCAGAGATTACTTCTTCAATTTCTAGCTTATCCAAACATCTACGCAAAATACCCCCTGGATATTTCCAGAACAGATACTATTCTATCAAACAATATTTAGTATTTTTCAACTTCAAATACCTAGTAGCTTTCTTGTCTAGATGTTTTGGACATTGTAAATACAAGAGAAAGTGTACAATATCTGCATATGATGTGGATTCTACATAGTGGTCCATAATTTTTTATTTCTCTTGATCTGCTTGCAATTCTTCTTGTGTTGGCTGTTCTGAAATGAGATGTAGACCTAAAGCTTGGAAATTTGAATCAGCTAACAATTTAGCCAAACCTTGCCCCTTTACTAGCCTTGTAGGCCTAATGTCCACATCATATTCCATTATTTTTGCAATCCATTTCCCTCTTTTTCCCTCACTGTCAAGTTGGGTCAAAACATCTGTAATGGCAGCATTTGGAACATAAGCAATGACTTTGGAATGTAAAACATAAATTCTGAAAAACTTTAATGCCTTTACCAATGAGTAAGCTTGCTTCTCTAAAGTGTTGTACTTGAGCTCTAAGTCTCTGAGCGTCTTGCTGAAAAATGCAATTGGTTGTTCAAGTCAATCCTTATTCTTCTGTAATAAAACAACAACTAAAGTATCCTCTGATGCAAAAGAAAAAGTCAAAAATTCCTTTGTAAAATTAGGACTTACTAGTACTGGTGCTTCCATAAGAGCTATCTTAATATTTTCAAATGAATTTTTAGCTTCTGCAGTCCACTTAACTTCCCGATCCTTCTTCAACATTTTTGTAATTTGTTTAATGGTTTCAGCAAAATTTGGTATGAACCAACGCAAAAAAAATATTTTTCCAATAAAATACTGCACATCCTTCTTGATCCTTGGTAAACTAATTTTCATAATTGCTTTCTCCGTTTCTGGATCTAACCTAATGCCATCAGCTGAAACTAAATGACCCGAAAACTTACCTTATTGTACAGCAAAATGTGACTTATTGGGATTGAGAGACAAACCATATTTTCTACATTTTAGGAAATTTTGTTTTAAGTGCTTTAGTTGTTCATCATCTGATTGTGAGAAGACTGTAATATCATCTAAATAGATTACTACAAACTTATCCCTCTCTCCCACAAAATCTATGTCCATAGCTCTTTAAAAGGTAGCTCTAGTGTTCATTAATCCAAAAGTCATTTTGTCATACATGAAAGTACCCCAAGATGTAGTAAAAGATGTCTTTTCTCTATCATCAGGGTGCATTACAATTTGGTTATACCCTGAAAAACCATCTATCATTGAAATTCTTTGTGCACCAACTACTTTCTGCAATATTTGTTCAATCTTTGGCAAAGGGTAATTATCCTTTAGTGAAGACCTATTCATATTTTGAAAATCAACACCCAATCTGATTTCACCATTCTTTTTTCTAACATGTACTAGATTGGCTACCCATGAAGAGTATTGAAGGGGAACAATAATCTTAGCATCTAACAATTTTTTAACCTTCTTCTCTATAATGGGAAACAAAGTTGGATTGATTCTCCTTAATTTCTATCTAAAAGGTTTAACATTTGGTTCCAAAGGCACTTTATGCTATATAATAATAGTATCATATGTCTTCAAATCCTTGTATGACCAAGCAAAAACATCAACATACTCTTTTAATAACTTGATGTACTTGTTTCTCTGTTCTGTTGTGAGTGCCTTTGATCTTGGCAAATTTGATAGACAATGATATGTTGGGAAACTAAACCTATGGAATGGATTTTATCACTTAAACTGATAAATGTATTAATTCTATTGACAGAAAATTCGACATTTAGTATCAATTAGGTTTACATACTAGCAATCTTCATTAAATTCCATAATTAATGTTCTGTTAGTATAAACCCAAATACATGGACTATGATAGCAATTCATCTCCTACGTGTCAGAGTAGTGAATCCAGCTGCTAGAATTGCATTTTGTTGTCTGCTAGGTGTCCAGTTCCAATCCTTAATCCTCCTCTAACCACCATGATAGTTCCAAATAGTCGTCCTTCAAAGCCCTAAATTACCGACCTGCTTGAAAACTTGATTACAAACTGCCAAACCTTCGCCACAAACTTGTATTCTCTTCATGCACTTCAGGAGATGCATAATTCAAGCCGAATTTTCCTCAATCATGGATAGTTATTATTATTCAACTACTCTGTATCATAACTTCTAGACCACCGCAACTTACCCTAATGATGGCTTGCTTGAACTGTTAACACATGTCATAATGATCACTCTAGCCGAGAACACGTATCAAATCCATTAACAAGTATGAATGACCTATCGTATGCGCGGATTTCCAAAAAATTAAACCACAAATGATTTTCGAATAGCGCGGTTTTCTTGTAGCGTGCATGTGTAACTTTTTCAGGCTTGCGCTACAAGAAAACCTGTTTCAATAATTTTCAAAAATACAACTCATAACAAATGGTTAACTTTGGTTAAATGAATTAGATCAAGACTTTATGATATTTTTTAGGACCTTTAATTCATATAAACATCCTACAATCCCATGAACTATGAATTTTGCTAAATAAAATCAAAATTGGAAAAATAAAACTATGAAATCACTTAAATACAAACATAACAATTAAAGAAAAAGATTTAAACTAACCTAAAATCCAAACTAGATCAACTTCCTGCTATCAGTGAAGCTTGGTGAGAGGAGCTAGGGTTTGAAGTTTTGCGTGGTAGAGCTGCTCAAGGAGTGGGGGTCCTTGTGGGAGGTGGGCTGTAGGCTGTGCCTGGAATCTTGGCCTCCTGCAGGGTGCCATGGTGGCATTAGGGCAGGGGGCTCCTGCCTGGGATGGGGGATCTCCTAGTGTGAGAAGGAAGGACCTGACAGAGGATCGCAAGGGGGATGGGTCAAAACCTGTCTCCAGGAACAACAAACTCTCGATTCTGGGAGGTTGCTTCCCAAAAATGGCTTCCATCCCGGTGATTTAGATCAGATTTGAGGCAGATAGGGTAACGATCAAAATTTGGAAGGAAAAGGCTCTAATAGGGAAATTTGTGGGGATATGGCCGAAGGAAAAAGACTTGATCAAGTGGATAAATGGGGTGTGGAAACCTAAAGGCCACTACGATCTCCAGCTGGGGTCCAAGGGTTTTTTTACCATTATTTTCTTTAACCAGAAAAAGAGGGACAGAATCATGGAGGGTGGCCCATATTTCTTCTTCTCAGTTGGCTTGTTCTTGCGACCATGGAAGGAGCGTTTCAACCCAGAAACAAAGGACATGACTGTGGCATGAGTGTGGATTCACGTCTTTTCCCTCCCAGGTGAATACTGGAACTTGGAAACCTTGCTAGACATTGGCAACAGCCTGGGAGAATTCATTAAAATAGCAGAACAAACGAGGATCCAAAGGTATATGGCCTTTTCCCGGATTTGTGTTTACATGGATCTATCTAGAGAACTACCAGAAGCAATCAGTCTAAAATGGGAAGATGAGGAATGGATCCAGCCCATTGACTATGAACAACTCCCCTTCAGATGTCGACACTACCATGAGTACAGCCATTTGGGAAGAAATTGCCCTAGAGATGGCCCCCGGTCAGATTTGACTACCCCTGTGCTGCCCAAAGTTGTGGCCGAGGATGGGTTTACCCATGTTATAAATAGACGTCATGGCAAAGGGGGGGGTAAATGCTCAGCTTGCATGGAATCTACGTCCAATGAGAAAACTCAACGGAACTCATTTCAAGCGCTAGGGTCCCTGAAAGAGGGGGAAGAATCTCAGGCTGTGCCAATGACGAAAGATCTGTAGGAAGGCCAATCCAAATATCCAGATCTTAAGGAAACCCATCAGATGGAAGGAAAAGAGGGGGATGAAGGGGAGGATATGGATCTGGGCGAGTTGGACCTGGATTCCATAGAGGAAGAATGCAGAAAGAAGGGACACGGGTATGTCTCGAGACGTCAACTGGAACTTCTCCAGGAAGCCATTATTTGATTGGGTGTGGTGGAAAGCTTGGGGATAGACCAAGACGCCCAAAAGGGCAGTAAGCAGAAGTATCCAAAGGAGGAACTGCATCATGGGAGGAAGACAAATAAGTAACGTATAGCAGAGGTTGGAGTTATCTTGATCGAATCCGGTCAGTACCCTACGATCTAGGCGGATTTTTCTGAAGCTAAAAAGTTTTTCCAATGAAGCTCATTTCATGGAATATTAGGGGATGTAGAAACCCTAGGAAATGGAAAGTAATAAACCGTAAGATTAAGAAGGAATCCCCGGACATTTTGTTCCTCCAAGAAACCAAATGTAGTTTTGGGGGCCTCACAAATATTAAAGACAAGATTTGGAAGGGAAGTCGGGTAATGGCCATCAATGCAGCAGGACAATCAGGTGGTATGGCTATCCTTTGGCAGCCGCGATCAGTGGAATTCTCCAACTGGTGGGCCAACAAGTTTTCCCTAATGGCATATTTTTTCTTTCTAGATTCTAGAGTCCAGGGAATGGTAGGAAACATCTATGGTTCTAGCTCTTTCTCTGAGAAATAATCGTTTATGGTTGTCCTCAATTGGATTTAGGAACAAGTGATGCGGGGATCATGGGTGCTTGGGGGTGACTTCAACCCGATTGCAAACCTTGGGGAAAAGAAAGATGGTAGAATAAATCTGGAAAAATACCAAGGAGCGTTCATTGAATTCCTTACTCAGAGCTCGCTGGTTGACGTGGAAACTGGGAGCGACTAGTTAAATTGGAATAATAAGCGTGGGGGGAGCACTTGGTGGCCTCCCGTTTGGATCGTTTTTTGGTGTCAAAAAACATCATGCATAGTATGGGGGAAATTTTGGCTGATGTCCTCCCAGGGAATGGCTCAGATCACTGGCCCATCAATCTCTCTTGGAATTGGCCTTGCTCCCCCAGGGGGAAACCCTTTCTCTTTGAAAGTTTCTGGATGGAACTCAAGGACTTCAAGGACCTGGTAAGTCAATGGTGGCTAGAACTGGTTCCCCCCCAGGAACCATAATGTTTCATTTTCAACAGAAACTAAAAGCCTTGAAAGCTAAGAACCGTAAGTGGAACAGAGAGGAATTTGGAAACATCTTATAGGACAAAAAACAATTGTTGTTGGAGCTAGATCTCATCAACAGAAAATGTATGGAAGTAGGGTGGGACGAGGATATGAAAAAAAAAAGGACCTCAAAGGATAGTTGGAATCTAGGGAAAACCAAGAGGTGTTGTATTGGCAACAGAAGGCAAGAGTAAAATGGCTGAAGGAGGGTGAGAGAAATACTAAATTCCTTCATAACTCGGTGATTCGGAATAGGAACAGCTCTTGAATTTAGAGGCTAAAGTCCAGAGCTGGAAACAGAGTGGACACCGGGAGGGAGAAAGAAGCTGAGCTCACTCAAAACTTCTCGAAGATCCTCAGGGAAGATGGGGGAGACAGAAGTAGGGACATCGAACAAATAACTAGGTTAGTTCCTAGACTGGTCATTGAAGAAAACAACGAAATGCTGAATAAGTCCATCGGGATGCAAGAAGTTGAGGAAGTAGTCAACCAAATGGATTTGGGTAAGGCCCTGGGACCAGATGGTTTCACGTCCAACTTCTTCCATTTATTTTGGGATCTTGTTAAGGACGAAGTGTTTGATGTTGTGGAGGAATCTAAAACAAAAAAAGGGGTCCTTAAATCCTTCAATGCCACTTTCCTCACCCTCATCCCAAAAGAGGTAGGGGAAGATTCCCCTAACAAATTCAGGCCAATAGCTCTCTGCAATGTCATATAAAAGATCATCTCCAAAGTCATTGCTAACAGGCTCAAACCTCTCCTCCCATTGCTTATAAGCCCAGAACAATCTGGTTTTGTCGAAGGTAGGAAAATCCTGGATGGGGTTATTCTTGTTCACGAAGTGGTGCAGTTGCGCAAAATATCGAGAGCCCTTGGGATGATGATTAATCTTGATATTGCAAAAGCTTACGACAAGCTCAACTGGGAATTCATGGAGAAGATGTTGGGAGCCTACGACTCTTCTCTTGACTTGGTTGAATGGGTCATGGGCCTGGTTTCCTCACCTTTCTTTAATATTATCCTTAATGTATCTCCGACTTCCTCCTTTCATCCTTCTCGGGGCATTCGGCAAGGAGACCCTTTGTCCCCTTTCCTCTTCATCCTCATGGCTGAGGGCCTGAGTTGCCTTATTACAGCCCAGGTTGAAAGTGGGGATATTTGTGGAGTAAAAGTGCATGAGGGGGTGCCCTCTCAGACCCACCAACAATTTTTGGATGACACTATGCTCATGGGGCACCCTTCAATCCAAGAAGCTCGAAGCTTCAAAAAATGTCTAGACCTTTTTTTCCAAGCCTCAGGCTTGGCAGTTAATCCCAATCAATCTCAGGTTTTCTTTGTCAACACTCCCCCAGCCACCCAAAGGAATGTTTCTGGAGCATAGTTTCTGGGATATTTGGGATGGCAGCAGGGTGAAGATCTGGGAAGACTCTTGGAACCAATTCCCCATACTCAGAAGGGCTCATCGATGGGCGCCCATCAAACAGCAGGAGCTCGAGAGGGGAAGGATTTTGGTGAATCAATCATGGAGGTCGGGGTCCCAAATGGATCACCATCTATGTAACTTCCCTGAGAAACCTGGTTTTATGACTGAGGAGGATTGGGAAGCTTTCCAGGAGGAATGGAACAAATGTTTTATCAAGGATCAACAAGGCCCTGATATCCTCCATTGGGGTTATTCCTCACAAGGATCCTTCAGCTTCAAGGAGGCCTACAATATCAAGATTTCAAGGAATGGGGAGACGGATGACATCTGGAAATAAATATGGGCTGTCAACTTATGGCCCAAAGTGGCCCTCCTCGTTTGGCTTGTTGTCCGAGGAAGGATCCTCACTTGTGAAAACTTGCGAAGGCGAGGGATTATTGGACGGTCCCAGTGTTTCCTATGTTATCAAGTGGAGGAGACGATGGGTCACTTAATGGATGGCTGCCCTTTTGCCACTGCTATTTGGGACAAGAGGGTGATAATGTTTAGATGGATTGATAGGAACTGGGGCCATCCCTTCCAAACTATTAGAGAATGGAACCCCAAAGCCTTCAAAAAACCTATCATTAGAACCCTATGGGAAGCTTTTCCGGGCATGGCCATGTGGTGTGTTTGGAAGGAGCGGAATGCTAGGATCTTCCAAGACCAGTGCAAAGACATGGAGGCGATCTGGAATGCAATTAAAGACAACCTGTTATCTTCTATTAGGTGTATGCAGTGGCATGAACAGGATAAAATTTTCCCGAGGGAAGAAGTCCGAAACGCAGAGAACTGGGGGCTAAATAGGCCAGCGATTGATGCTTTGCATTATCAGGACAAACTGTGCATTCCCTCTAGCCTAGCAATTTGGTCGGCTCCACCTCATGGTGTTTTCAAACTAAATTTTGATGGCGCGTCTCATGGAAACCCAGTTCTGGCTAGTTATGGTGGCCTGTGTTGTGCTAAAGAAGGTCGAATCAAGATGGTTTTCATGGGAGCTATTGGGCAGGATACTAACAAATCGGCCTAGATTGAAGGCCTCATCCAGGGAACAGAAGTGTTGATCAATGGGGGGTTCCTTTTGACGATAATCGAAGGTGATTGCAGCACTCTCATCATAGTGGCAAAGCATATTCTGAATGGACAATCAATGGAGAAGGTCTCTCCTAGCTAGCGCCTAGTGTATAGACTAACCCGTCTTCATGTCCTTCTCCATGCACATCCTTCCATCTCTTTCATCCACGTCAGAAGGGAGGCCAACAAGGTGGCTGACTGTTTGGTGAACATGGGTGTGGAGTGCAGAGTCGGCTTTCGATGTGACAAGCTCATCGGTAATGAAGAGGAGGAATGGGCCTAGCAATGTAGCCACCTAGCCACTAGGGATCTCTCCGGGGCCACACAGATGGATGTTCAGATGGGAGAATGGACATATGGAGTAAGATGGCGCGAGCATGCCTACACGCAGACTAGATAATGTGGAAGGGTTCAGGTGGCATTAATGCTCGCCAGTTATGGAGCTGGTACTATGTCATTATTTCGTTTCTCACCATCAGCTCTGCCACACTTATCACTGAGCAAGAGGATCATCAACCAGACAAGACGCATTACTACCGCAGGACGGGGACTCTCGGTCTCATGATGGGTATGACGCAGGAAATGGTCAAGGATGGGAATTCTCCCATGAGTGTTCATCTATTTTATTCTGGTGATTTTGATCCCTGCCATGACGAGTTTGGATCCAGAAAGAGCAGGTCCGTGTATTGGTATTTTTTCTTTCGCCATGTGCTAGAGTTTGGTCCAGTTATGGTGCTCTATCTTCGCCTCCTGCTGCTTATTCGTTCCTCGAAATCTATCCAAATGGCCCCCAAGAGATAGTCAAAAGGGGAGGCTGGCCCTGGGATGACGTCGGGCTTATCACCGGTTAAGGGGAAACCTATCAAAGGCCAGACTTGTCAAGCAATGCACACTCAACTCCAGGCTCAGGAGGAGGCAGACCTCTACAAGGAACACATTCCTCTCAGTATCAGGCTTGAGGTTGAAAGGGTGGTTGAGGGACTTTGGGCGGAGGCCATGCCCTGGGAGAATCTTCACGCGAAAGTTGCAGACTGGGTCTTGGATCTAGGAAACACTGCAGGTCATGCCTCTGTTTATGATCAAATACTCATGATGTATTGGGTTATGGTTCGTTTAGTTAGGCATTCCGCAGCGCTGCAGGAGGCTAAGAGAGATGGTGACCTGGAACCAGTGCCATTTTGGAAGGAACATAGCTTGGAGTGCCATACAATGCATCACAAGCTAGATATCCTCGTTGCTCGCCTGGGCTTTCCTTTCCATCCTGTGGACCGTCGGGCCATGGATATTTCCAGAGCTTGGGAGCGGACTGTTCGTAGTGGCAAGGCAGATGAAGGAGGCCTGATGGAGGGTCAAAACAAGGCTAATCCCATGAATTCTACTGTGGCGCTTGCATCCAGCTCGTAGCTCCTAGCTGTCAGAAGTCCATCAGCAACAATCCCTCATTGGAGTTCCCTCTCTTTTGGTTGGATATGATTTCTCTTTCCAATCTATGTTTTTTCCTAGTTTTCTCTGCTGTTAATGTATCTTGGGTGTTTATTAGTTTAGTTAGTTGTAGCTCGAATATTAGCAGGAACTATGCTGCCAATTGGGGTCAGGGTGGTGACAGGCCCCTTAAGTTGTCAATTTTGATATGGGTGGGAAATCAATGTATCAGAATCGGGAACCATAGTAGGAACATAGATATTAGGGGGTGCAAGAAGCTATGGTAAAATTCTCTAATTTTTTGACAAACCAGTTATGATTAAGTCCCGGATTGGTTCCCGCAGGACTAGACCAAGGCCCCCCTGTTTTTGGGCCAGCTCTAGTTGTATTATGCGCTGTTATTTAGCTTCTATATAGTAATTCATGTTTTATTTACAAAAAAAAAACCTAAAATCCAAACTTAAAAATGAATAAAACCAAGCTTCAACAGACAAGAAAATGCTTTAAAATGAGAAGCAAAAACAGGCTATAACATAACCCATTAGGGTGAACCACGTTTATCATTGTTCTCTTGTCATTTTCTTTTCATGTTCTTATCTTTAAATGATATGTTGTTGGTTGCTTAGATAGGTTAACTAGTTTAGCTTAACTCTACTATTCTAACATTGTATCAGAGTAGGTTGCTATGATATAGTACATTCTATAGCTTTCAATCAATAAGGATTATCATTTGGGCATTGTCATTTTGTTGTAGATTTTCTTTCTATCTCGTAGCCATTAGGCTTCTCTTTAGATCTTGGCATATTTCTACAATTTTTTTTTACTCTAGCCCTAACTTGTTGTGTAATATTTTTGCAGAATTTTTTCAAGGGTTTCTTGATATTTTTTCTGTAGATCTACATGATAACAGGGCTCTCCTCAAGGAGATCTTTCTTCCGATTATAAAAATGACAGTTGTAAAAAAGGGTCGTAACTTGGTCAGTTTTTACTAGAATTTTTATTATAACCAGTTTTTGGAATTGCAAATTCCATTCTGGATCCAAGCACGCAACCAGAACAAAAAACTTGGTATTTATGGGCTTCCTTTCGGTAATAAAAATGATATTTATACAAAAGGGCCGTAACTTGGTAATTTTTTACTAGTTTTTTTTATTATAACCTGTTTTCAGAATTGGAATAGCCATTTTGGATCCACCGACATGACTAGAACAGAAAACTCGGCATTTCTGGGGTTCCTTTCAGTAATAAAAATGACATTTATAAAAAAGGGCCGTAACTTGGTCATTTCGTACCTAATGTTTTATTATAACCTTTTTTGGAATTGGAAAATCCATTATGGATCCACCTACGTGACCAAAAATGGAAGACTAAGCTTTTCTGGGCACTTTTTTTCAAAGGGTTGTAAATAAACGTTTCTCTTTCCTTTACTGTTTTTTGCAGATTCGGATTAGTACAGTAAAGTATTTAAAATTTGTGTTATTCATTTTTTGCATTTAGGATTTGCTTCTAATCATATGTATTAAGATATTATTTCTTGTTCTTGCTATATATTTGTCTCACATTTCTATATGGAAATATTGGCATCTTTTAAGGAGATGGATCTTTAGTGTTTTGTCATGATGATAGCTATAAACCATCTAATGCTTAATATTTTTTAAATATACTTAATAATTAATTTGTTATTTTCTTTGTTTTGTTGATAAAAACAATTTTATAAGAACAATCTCATATGTGTTATCTAGTGAATATTATTTACTTTATTTATATGTTATTCTGGACCTTTGTGTAAAAGCAATTTCATTCTTTTATAAATAGTATCTTTATGATCATTATATGCTCTTGCTAATTAAATTCTTAAGTAAAATCATTTTTTTAATCTATGTGATATCACTTTTTGGCTTGTCATAAGTTATTTAATTGGGATATAGTTTCTTTTTCATGTATTGGATAGATTGTATCTAGTTCCTGTGCTATTTGTCTCTAACATTCCAATATGGAAGCATTGACATTTCCAGAGCATTTCGTCTCTTGCATATTTACATATTTTTATTAAGAAATGAACCCATGATTAAGACCATTAGTGACTTGTCATTTCATAATTTTTTGTAAGTAATATCATGAGTTGATCATAGTTTGCTATATGTTGATCATACTAAACATTTTGATTTATCTATATCGCATGTCATGTTTATTTTGATCATCTTTTACTCAATATTTATATGGCTTTGAACAATCTTTAAATCTTGAACTATTTATCATGAGCACCTTGTTCTTGTTGCAATGAGATTTCTATTCGTATGATTGCAGAGATTATCTTGTTCCTACTTGTCTCTAACATTCCTATATGGAAACATTGACATTTTCAGGGCATTCATCTCTTCCATATTAACCTCATACCAATAAGAAATGCACCTATGCTTCAAATTAGTTTCTTGGTGACTAAATTTTTCATATATTTAAGTGAAATATTTGGCTCACTATTTATATTTTGTGGCTAACACTTAATGTGTAAAAGTAACTTCATTTTCCTTAATGAGCAAGTTAATCTTTCATTTGATCATATTATGTTGCCATTCCTTTATATGATGTTTGATAACCTTTGTTATATTAGCATTTTCATTTCTGTACGAGAAATTTTGTTTTATGATCTTTATATGCTTTAATTTTGAAAATTCTTGTGCAGATAAGTTCTCTGTTTAGCCTTTCACCTTATTACAGAAGTAACGAAGCACCATATTCTACTGCTAAAGTCATGATGTTCATCTGTATGATATCATTTTCGATGTATAGACCATTGGGGTGTTTTTTCTTCGATGTTTGAGGTCTTCCACATATATTTATATTGCATCTTAATTGCAAGAATGTTTGCTATCAGCATGTGTATTGGAAATATGGGTTTTTTTTGTACATTGTTGTGGTGTTCTTAGCCACATGTTCTATTGTATTGGCCCTTAGAAGGTATCTGTACACTGGTGTGGATGTTATATCAGAGTTCTTCAGCTATCATGTATGGTTGTGATGATTCTTGTGGTGATCTGAGCATCTTGCAATTGGATTACGTCACATGTTCTCGAAATTTGATTGTTGGGTCTTTCGTCGTACAACCTGGCTCGTGTGCACTTTCATGATTCAGTGAGAAGTAGTTGTTCATTGTCAAATTCCATCAGCTGAAGTGTTCTTCTTTTTCAACTTTGGTTCTTCTGGAAGTTGTCATCAAAGGGGAGTAGTAATGACTCCTTCCTTCTTTAGTGTTAGTGTGGGCCCTTCTCCTAGGCATTGTTAAGGGGGAGTGTTGACATATATTATATTCCTTGGAAGGTAATAATGTCTTTGTATCATTGTTGGAAGTTGTCTACAATCTTATGTAAAAGATTAATACATTTAACCCATAGGTATATGGTGGTGTATTTACTTGTGTAGAGTATTTGTCCATGGTATTGTATTAAGAAATGTTATTTTGGAGAATTATATTATCCCACATCCAATATGTTAGAGTAATTCCTCCTCGTCTCTTAGTATATAATAGGGTCAAGTGAGTCTCTACATATCATGTATTCTTTATGTAGGAGTGCTACTATTGTGACACGGTTGTACATCATCTATATTCTTTGGGGTGTTTGTGCTTTGCTCTCTTGTAAGATTTGAGATGGCATTCTGGAGATAATAGAAGGCTACCTTCCCATGGATGTAACCCATTAGGATGAACCATGTATATCGGTGTTCTCTTGTCAATTTATTTTTCTGTTCTTATCTTTTATGATATGTTGTTGGTTGCTTAGATAAGTTAACACGTTTATCTTGACTCTACTATTTTAACATTGATTTTGCCTTGCCAGATGTTATCTTCCTTAGTGTTCATAAACTGATCTATTCCTGCAAAAAACTTTGTAACTACAAAAAAAGAATTTAGTAACAGGAAAAATTTCTATTAGAAACCAAAATTTAATATTATACTTTATTTTCTCTGCAGTGATTGCTTGGTGCACCCATATGTCTCTTAGTATTGAAACTGGGCTCTAATACTACTTGTAATGTCCCAAAAAATTGAAAATAAAAAAATAAAATTATAGGCTAATAAAAAACTACCTAAATGGAACATTATTACTCTTGCGAAATATAATGTACACTACTTGTACTGTTGTCTACTCGTAAGCCGTTCTTATGTTCTATCATTTACTTTCAGTCATTATTATCAGTGCATTTTACTTACGATATCATGAGTCTGTTTATTAAACTATTCCTATGTTTAGACATTATTGTTGATGTGTTAATTATTTGAATAGATACCTTGTTTACTTGTTATTTATTAAGTTCTGACTTAACTTTGTCTCTGGGAACAAAGTGAGTAGAGTGGCGGGACTCATTCTCCCATGATGGTCTGAGAGATAAAGTATTACTTGTTATGCATGATTACTTATTTCAATCGAACTAAGGCACCTCATTTATTTTCTTGTACGTTTACCTGATGTAGAAAGGCTTAGTAGAGAGCTTCATCATTTTGATCTTAAAATGTACCTACTGTTTATTATTACGCTTCCTCAGTGCTTCGGATTGATAGCAAGGTAAGTCCTTTTTTGTTAATTAACTAGAATATAAATTTATTAACTATGTGACATTTAGAATTTATGCATTTACAATTCATGTCCATATTATTACTGCTATTAACATATCTCTTATTTTTATTTTGCAGGTTATAACTTTGGCTAAGAGTAAGCTTGGGTTAATATGGTAATGATACCATGGCATATTGCATATGCCACAGTTATTAAGTGTTTAAGCTTAGGGACAAATGCAATATACTAAGGCTTAATCCTAAGGATTACACAAGACATACCATATGCTAGGACTTTTGAGTAACACATACCATGTCTAGACTATGTAATAACAATACCTTGTAATAATATATGACCTGTGTTAAGTTTTGGGGGTGGCGAAATATAACATATGGTTGAACCCTATGATAACAGGGTTTAATCTTTTGCATGGGGAATGAAATACATGAATATCCAACAAAAATTAACTATGGAGAGTGGGTTTGGGAATTTCAATAATGGTCACCAGCTGTTGCCATTAATGCTCTTAGTAATCGTGGCAGCCCTAAGCTTAGGGATTGGCTCATGATGGACTTGTCATTTTTTTTGGCGGGGGGGGGGGGGGGGGGGGGGGGGTCTGGTCTTTCTCTGCACAGGGGAAAATGGAGGCGAACTCCACAGCAACGAAGGTAAGAAAACTTCACTCGGCTTCTTAGCATTTCGATGCTTTCTAAGATGCCTTATTCGTTGTATTACTTCTCATTATGGTTGTTGGATGGTTACAGGTGCCAGGTTTAGTGCAGGGTGAGATAACTCAATGATATTTTCCATTTGGGAAACAATACAACCTATGGTGCAAGGTAATCCTGTTATAAAGCTTCTACTTTCCACCTCTCAGTCCTTTTGGGCAGAACCATGTTTCGACTTGTTGCTTGTTTGGTGTTTCACGCTGTGGGGTTTCGAAAATTGCTTTGGGCTTATGATGAACAAACTGGGTATCTTAATTGTTAAGGCGTTAATCCATGAATCGAATCTTAATGCTATTTGTCTCTTTGTATGATTTTATGTTTGGGTTTGTAAAAATTCTTGTGTTGTTAGCAGCGAATAGAGAGAGACTTGTGACTTCTTAGCACAGTCTGTACTCGTTTATGTGAATCATATTTTTGGTTAAGTAAATCATTTTTATAGATTTAGCATTTTAGCCATGGGCTGCACCATTGATTGCAATGGTGCCATATCCCATTGGCATGGTTGTGTGCACTTGACTGTGATGATGGAAATAATGTGTAGATAATAAAATCTTTTATTTTTTATAATGGTTATTAAATGGGACTATGTGTAAATTCTTATGCTGCAAAAGTTGTTTATTTACTTAAGTTGGATGAGGCATTTTCCTTCGTGGATGCTCTGTGCACAATTATATTTATTACTTAGTTGTGATTCTGGGCAGTGAATGGGTGAAGCCATGCCGTGTATGGCTTTGGCTCATCCAAGGGTTGTTGCACCAGATGAAATAGTTACATTTCTTACTGATTAGTTTTTGTTATTAATTATGTGGAAAATGTGGGAATCCATGGGGAAAACCCCCGACTTTTATCGTTGTTGTAGGTTTCCTTTTGATGGACTATGCAATTAATAGATTGTTGGTTGAGTCCGTGCTGTATCTTTATCGTAGTTTTTATTAACAACATTGTGGTGATTTATAATTGTTTCCCGCATACATAATATGTATACAGTGGCCATTGATTATAATAGAAACGAGCTACAAGGTCCCTGGGCATTACTATATATAAATACTATGTATTATTTAAAGGATTGACTCTTGTGTATTACATAATTGTATGGCTTATATTTATTTAAAAAATCAGTAGCATGGTTATACGATTTGATCTCTTTGTAAGTAATTCATAATGTGATTGTTATTACTACTTTTGACTTGGGTCTAAATACCCACAAGGATTGATGTCATGACCTCTGTTGGAATTCATGGTTTCAATTACTATTTGTTTAATGTTATGTGTTTATGATAGATTAAATAGAACTGTGGATTCTTTTATATATAAATGTGATCAGAGATTCGATAAAAGACCACATGGATGGTCGTGATGCCTCCTCTGTTCATTTAATTATGACGTTGTTGATTTAAATGAAATGTTTTAATATTAGTTTGTATTTCATGGGGCAGACCTTGGAAGGTCATTAATGGTTTTTTTAATCTTTGATTTAATTATAGTATGTTCTTAGTTGATTTAATTTATATTGTAGTTATGTTACTAAATACTTATATTTAGTATTCTTGTTTATTTACTACTATTAATAATTAGATGGATACTATCATATTTATTTTATTGGTACTTTAGGTTGAAGCTAGCATTTATATATAATTATATGACTCCTACTTCTGAACTAGTTTTGAAATAAATTTAAAACAAGCCTCTGCTGACAAATGAAATATGTCAGCATAGTAATAAATCCTAGAGAGCGATTATTTAGTTACTGGAAACAACCCCTAGTTTACACTAAACATAATCCGAGTACTAAAATAATACAGAGAACAAACTTAAAGGTACAAATCCTGGTAATATACAACATATGATAAAATTTGCATCCTAAGGTTAATATTTAAGAAATGAAAACCCTGGAATATTCTAACTAGAGAATCAAACACATAGGGTTAGGAAATGCATTGAAAACATTTACCTAGCATATCCAACAATTAATCTAGAAAATAGAATAGACAATTTAGGGATTCATACCTAAAATTGAATCTCTATTAATGGTTGAACTTGCACACTCAAATAACCAGCATTAACAATTCAATGTAGATATGACCTCTGTTTGATGACCAAATCACTTGGGAACTACCACATTCCACCCAACCATGACCCAAAAATTCTCGTAGTTTAAATATGAATCCCCCCGAGCTAGACTCCAACATGCAAGTAGCTTAGAGCTCCTAAGGCACGGTTTCCTGACTGGTATTCAATTCTGAATCAATTCTCCTTTCCTTGCAAGAAAACGTTTCTCCAAGAGATCACTTGAGAGCAGAATAGGCAGAAATAATTTCCCTAGATAAAATCAGAACCCCAAGCCCTTCGTTGGCTTGAGTCTTTATAAAAAAAAATTTCATTCAAAGGGATAGTTAAATCAAGAAACTTTGGTTTCTTGATTTAACCCTTTTCAATTACTTTGGGTAATTATTAATATTTTAAGTTAGGAACTTTCTTCTAGTTCCTAGTTAGACTTTTTAGGGTTTGGACTATTTATTATCTTTTAATAATAAATAATAATTGATGGAGCTTCTTCTTCTTTCTTTCATTTATTTATATTATTAATGTATTTAATTCTTTATACACACCATATATTAAGTACATAATAATATAACATTTTGTTAACAATTCCGGTGGGCATCATATACTGTGATCCCTAGACTTAATGACACTTCTTCATTAAGGTCGAGTAAGTAGATGGTTTAGGTCTACTAGGATAGGAAAATCTGAACATCCTTGCATGTTGGATTTCCCTCGTATAACGTGGTAGCTCTTCAGTACTTTGATTAGAATAAAGAAAGTCGAAATTTCATTTAATCACTTATAAATAAGTATGATGAGATCAATATTTTTCTTGACTTGTTTTCACTTGGAAGTTGTTAAATTATTTTTAGTAACCGCTAGTGCTTACCAGATCTCAAACTCAATGCTTTAACATGGAGTTACAATTCAGCGCAATTCTAGAGCTCCTCGCTCAACACTAGTGCTAGGATGTACTTGTACGATACACCTAGCGATTCAATGGCCAAGGATACGATGCTCTAGATATTATGATCAACATCAACATGGAAGGCTCCAAGGATTATTCCCAACACATCCAATTATCTTTTCATGTGTTCCAGAGCTTCTTGCTCAACATAAATCATCAATCACTCAAGTGCTCTAGAGCTCCTCGCTTAGCACAAAACATCTCATCAATCATGTGCTTCAAGGTCCATGCCCAACACAAACAAGCATATACATATATCATCAATAATTGGATTATGTTCAGGTACAAAGGGTACTCCCAAAATATCGAACACCTTGAGCAACCGCTTCACACAAATAGATCACAAATAAACACACCGTTGTTTGTCACGTGGTTAAAACCCTCAAGAGGCAAATAGTCCATGACCCCAGCCAAATATATACTTGGAGCAATTTATTATGAAAAAGAAAGAAAGTTACATGAGCTTTTCATAATTGATCAACTAGACAACGATCCTCTCTGCTCTTTAAATAGAGATCATAGACCAATCGGGTGTTAAGCCATAGATCAATGGTAGGTATGATCTAAGAGAAGTTAAACTGTCAGATCAATCTATGTCTAGAACATATCATGACTGTCGAATTAGAATATTTACAAATGCATAATAAAGAAACACACTTTTACCTAACGGATATATTACACAAGTTCATTTTAAATAACTCCTAAGTGTCTAAATATCCTAACATCCCCCCTTAAGAACAACTTGGGATAGCATTGAAGGATTTAAAAAAGTGACACTATTAGGAGAAGGAAGGAGGCATTAGAGCCTATCCCCCCTTAAGGACACATTCCTAAACTCCTAACATAGACCAAAGTTTAGAAAACTTCGCTTTTGTAAGAGACTTGGTGAAGGTGTCTGCAACTTGATCATTTGTAGGGAAATAGAGCACTTCAATAACACTATCATGAACAATATTTCTGATGAAGTGCATATGTAGCTCAATTTGTTTGTTGCGCTGATGTAGAACTAGATCTTTGGCAAGATTGATGGCACTTTGATTGTCGCACCAAAGTGGAGTACGCTGCTGCTGCTCGAATCCAAACTCAAAAAGGATCTGTCGAAGCCATAAAGCTTCCTGACTGGCATTAACTGTGGCCTGATATTCTGCTTCTGTTGAAGAAAGAGCAATAGCTTGTTATTTCTTACAAGCCCAAGTGACACGTGCAAATCCTAGACTGAAAAAACATATCGTGCAGTGGACTTTCAATCATCAGGTTTTGCAGCCCAATATGAATCAGTGAAACCAACCAACAAAGGTTTCCCCCCTGTACTATAATGAATCCCAAACTAAATTGTACCTCAAATATATCGAAGTATTCTTTTTGCTGCTTTCCAGTGACTTTCATGAGAAGTTTGCATATAAAGGGCAACATAAACAATGGAAAAGGAAAGGTCAGGACAAGAATGAGTCAAGTATAAAAGACTACCAACAAGCTCATGACTCAAGGTGGCATCTACTTCAGGGGAAGTACAAGTGGCAGAAATCTTGACTCTAGACTGGAAGGGAGAAGGGGTTAGTTTACAATATTCCATGTGGAAGTGGCGAAGAAGGTCACAAGCATACTTAGATTGGGAAAGAAATATTTTTTCTTTGGTTTGCAAGACTTGGAAACCAAGAAAATAATGCAAATGTCCTAATTCTAACATTTCAAAATTTTGCTTAAGACTAGATTTCACATGGGTTATAGGTTTAGGGTCACTACCAGTAAGGATAAGATCATCAATATAAAGAACAAGTATGATGAGATGGTTCCCTACTTTCTTGGTATATACATTGGGGTCAGAATGGCATCTTGAAAAACCAGTGTCAAGGAGAAAGCTATCCATTTTGGCATGCCAAGATCCAGGAGCTTGCTTAAGGCCATATAAGGATTTCGTGAGGAGATAGACAAGGCTAGAATTATTGTGAACATATCCAGGAGGTTTTTCCATGTAGATTTCCACCTGTAAATCACCATGTAAAAAGGAAGACTTGACATCCATTTGATGAACTTTCCAGTTATGTAAGGCTACAAGGGAAAGAACAAGGCGAATGGAATTCATTTTTGCGACAGGAGCAAAGTTTTCGTTGTAGTCAATCCCTTCAACTTGGGAAAAAACTTTGGAAACTAACCTTGCATTAAGTCTTTCAACACTTCCATTTACATCTGACAAGTTTTCTTCCTTTTGGAAGAGGAACAAGATCCCAAGTATCGTTCGCCATTAAGGAATGATATTCTTCATCCATAGTTGTATCCCAATCTGGATTTTGTTAAGCTTCTCCAAAAGTTTCTGGATCATGATTCTCGTAAACTTGAGCCAAAAGATAAGAGGCTTGCTAAAACTGAGAGCGTGTTCGATGTTGATCTCTAGGCTCACTGGCAAGATCACCAACTGCTTCACATGTTGAACAGATCCATCGAGGAAGTATTGGTGCTAGTGCGATTGGAGGAACATGAGCAAGCGGAGGCAGATTTTCATCCTCATTGTCATCATCAGAAACTGGAGTTGGGAACCTATCAAGGAATTTGGAAGAAGAATAAGAAGGCACAATCGCCGAATCAGGATTGCAGGCCAAAGATGGCACACCCGCCAAGTTTGGCTCGCAAGCCAATAGATTTTTATCAAATTTAACATCTCTTCTAATGATTATATCATGGGAATGTGGTGAAGAATTCTATAAGCTTTTACATCTTCTAAATATCCAACAAATATGCATTTTTCACTTTTAGGCTGCAATGCTTTCCGTTTTTCATCCGGAATGTGAACCCATGCTTCACAGCCAAACACACGAAAGTGACTTACACTTGGTTTAATTTTACTCCATGCTTCTTCAAGTGTTATACCTTGTAAAGCTTTAGTGGGTGTGCGATTAACTATGTAATTTGCACAATTTATGGCCCCGTCCCAATATTGAAGACTTAGTCCCTTAGATTGGATCATACAATTAGCCATTTCTTTTAAAGTGTGGTTCTTTCGTTTAGCTACACCATTTTGTTGTGGTGTATATGGAACATTGTGTTGTTGTTGGATTCCTTTTTCAGTGAAAAAAGTAGTGAACTTGTTGTTAACATATTATCCTCCATTGTCAGATCTTAACTTAATAATTTGATGATCAGATTGTTTTTCAACAAGGGCCTTCGATCTGAAAACAAGATCTTTGCTACTCTATGAAGTTAACATGAATTGCATAAAGAGCATGAATGAAGCTCACAAATCCATAAGAAGAGAACCAAATAGCATAGACAATACACACATAAATACAACAAATTGATAACGGAGTTCGTCCAGGATGGACTACGTCTCTGGGCCTGCTTCTCAATAGGAGGGCCGATCTATAATCTCAGCATAAAGGAAAAATACATGGCAATGATACAATGATACCTTGGCAACAATTGTCAGGAAGAGAACCGCTGCTCAGAACACAACAAGACTGCTTCCAGCAACTCCGAAGCCTGAAGATGGTGTAAAACGAGTATAAACACTCGTACCTTCCTCCTGCAGAGCTACGCAATCTCCCTTCTCTCCTTTAGCTACAAAGTCTCCACTCCAAAGCATGCTCTGTAAATGGAAATTAAGTGGGTTTATATAGTCTTCGCTTGCCCCACTCCACATTCTCCTCATGATTCTTTAGTTACAACAAATTTTGCCCAAGAAGGCATATGGTTCCAAATCCCCACACTTGGTTAGGCTCTTCTTAAATTAGGTAGTCTACATAGTTACAACTATGCCAACCACATTTTATATTTTTAGAATATTACAACAAAATTCTTTTCCCCCAAAACCACATGGTTCGTTGAACCCACAATATGGTTTTTTTTTAAACAAATTTGTTATAACGTAACTTGTTTTTAGACCCACTTATAACCCATTTCATATAGTTTATAATTTGACATGTGCTGAAATAGAGCGCGGGCTCCCATGCTGGGCAGAGCTCCCAGACACACTAGAGGAATAACCAAGGTCGGGGCTAAGCCCTGGCTCCTTTGGGGCTCGAAATGCCACTTTAAATAATATTATTTCCATACATTATACAAAGAAAACTACCAGCGTAGTTGGTAAAGGTGCAGAGACAGGGTATGGGAGGTCAGGAGATCGAAACTGGTGGAGCAACAACATTTTGGTGAACTTCAATCAATATTGGCCAATCTGGTGCTGCCAAGTGGCAGTTCTGGATTGGTCCACCTCAACGCCCAGTCAACTGCCAACTCATCTGCCATACTACCAACTAAGTTGCACACTCACCTCCATACTGACACGTGTCGCATTCGGATTGGTCCATACTTCTGACTATATTGCCACCTCATCATCCGTACATGACACGTGTTGCATTCGGATTGGTCTGTACTGCTGCCTGGATTGCCACCTCATCATCCGTACATGACACGTGTCTCATCCTGATTGGACCATACTGCCACTTGTTTGTCCATACAACTTCCACATCATCTATCCATACTCTATGGATTCCACGTGTCACCGTGTCAGTGGTGCCACTTGGCACCTCTTTTTGCCAATTTTGCCTATTGACCTCATAGAATAGAACGCGATAACTTTATCATACGGAGTCCGTTTGAGGTGAAACGAACACCGTTGGAATCGTCTCGACGAGCCCTTTAATCTGGCACTAGGTTTTCTGAGATTGGAGGACTTTGAAACTTTTTCCTTCTTGGATCCTCCTGGATCATTCCTCCCCACTGAGAAGCTTTTGGCCTCCAAAAGCCTTTACTAATCAACATATAGGTGAGGGAATTGCTCCCTCACTTTATCCTTCTCAATACACTTGGATTTTCTTGGATGAGTGCCTCTGATGCCCACTCGAAGATAATCAACATCACCTCTACAAGAAGTCCTTGTCCTTCTGTCCAGGATGACATATTCCTGTAGCTCATCCATGTACTTAGGAGCAAATTCATCAATTTATGGAAATGAGACATTCTCCCTTTCATCCATGATCATGGGAGGATCATAGAGTTTCAAGTTCTCCACATTCACCACTGAGTAGATCTGCATGTATGGAGGTAGCTCTAAGCGAAAGGCATTCATCCCAATCTTCTCCAAGATGGTGAAGGGACCATATCTGATGGGCTTGAGCTTATTTCCTTATTCATTCATCCTCTCCTTGCTGATGTGAAGCCACACTTGATCTCCCATTTGAAACTGACGATCAACTCTATGCTTGTCATGGCAAGCCTTGTACTGGGCTTGACTCTTCTCCAACTGCCCTTGCACTGCCTGATGTACCTGTTGAACTCTCTGAATGAACCTGTGGGATTTGTCTTCATCCTTGGAAGTGCTTGAACCAACCTCTCTCCCATAATTCAAGTCCAATGGATTATTTGGCAAGTACCCAAAGCATGTCTCAAATGGCGAGCTCTGAGTGGAAGAATGCATAGCCCTGTTGTAGGCATGCTGCACATACTGGATCTGTTCATCCCATAACTTAGGATGCTTGTTGCAATAGCCTCGAAGAAAATGTACAATTGTCTTGTTGACTACCTCTATCTGTTCATCAGTCTGTGGATGGAAAGTGGTGCTCCTCTTCAGTTTGGTGTCCATCATGCACCATAACTTTGTCCAAAACTCTCCAAGGAATCAGGAGTCCTGATATGAGATAATGGACGTAGGAAGTCCAAAGTGAACCCATACATGCTGAAAGAAAAGAGAAGCAGCCTTCTCTGTAGTGACCTTCTTTTTACATGGCATAAGAATACACATATTTCTAAACCTATCCATGACCACATACAAGTAGTCATGACCCCTCCTAGACATAGGCAAACCCCCCACAAAATCCATGGAAATGCTTTCCCAAGGATGGGAAGGAACAGGAAGTGGTGAGTATAGGCCCAATTTTCTATTAGTGGGCTTACAAGTAGAGCACATCACACACCCCTTTACATACTTTGTTACAATGTATTTCATGCGAGGCCAATACACGAGTCTTTGCAAATGAGCCAAAGTCTTACCTACCCCAAAATGCCCTAATACAAGAGAAGTATGAGCTTCTCGTATTACATGGACTCTTTCACTGATAGGAACACATAGCTTGCCCAAATGATAGAGCAACTTTCCCTGCAAATAGTAGTCTTCCACCTGTGTTCCATTGGTTAGCTTCTCATAAATCTCCTTGAAATCATCATGAGTAGCATACTGCTCAATATAACTTTCATGGGATAAAGAAGCATTTTTCAAAACAATAGATGCAACAATAGGAGGTCTAGAAAGCATATCTGCCACTCTGTTACTAGTACCCTTCTTGTACTTGATCACTAGATGGAATTGTTGAAGAAATACCATCCACCTAAAATGATGAGCTTGCTGGAGCTTAGTCTGGGACTGGAGATACTGCAAGGGCTGATGATCGGTATGGATGATCATCTCCTTACCCATCAAGTAGTTGTTTTCACTTCTTGACACTCTGAACCAAAGCATACAACTCTTTTTCATAGGTGGGGTAGTTGATCACTACTTGAGTAAAAGTCTCTAAACGGTAGCAAATAGGCTTGCGGTGCTGCATCAATACTGCCCCCATGGCATATCCACTAGCATCTGTCTCTATCTCAAATGGTTGTTGCAAATCAAGCAAGGCTAGGACTGGGGTGGTGCTAATCTTTCCCTTCAATGTGTCGAAGGCTTTCTGTTGCTTACCTCCCCACTGGAAGGCCTTCTTTACACTTGTTAAGGCATGAAAAGGAGATGCTATGTATGAGAAGTTATGAATGAACCTCCTCCAATATTGAACAGCTCCTAAAAAGCTTCTCACTTTAGTAGTGTTAGTAGGCTTAGGCCAATTGACAATTACATCAACTTTTGAAGGATCAATTTTTAAATTTCCACCTCCTACAATATGACCTAAGTAAACTAATGAAGTTTTGCCAAATTCACACTTTGACAATTTTAAATACAATTTCTCCTTTTTCAAAGTATCTAATACTTGTTTTACATGCCCCACATGTGCTTCCCAAGTTTTGCTAAAGACCAAGATATCATCTAAGAATACAATGACAAAATCATCTAAGAATGGCCAGAAAACATCATTCATTACCCGCATGAAGGTTGCAAGCGCATTACAAAGCCCAAAGGGCATCACCAACCACTCAAATAGACCTTGCTTGGTATTGAAGGCTGTCTTCCACACATCACTTTCTGCAATTCGGATCTAGTGGTAGCCACTGCGTAAATCCAACTTGGTAAAGAACACAGCATCTTTCAACTGGTCGAGTAAGTCATCTATGCGAGGAAGTGGGTATCGATTCTTGATCATGATCTTGTTGAGAGCTCGATAGTCAATGCACATCCTCCATGTGCCATCTTTCTTCATCACCAACACAATTGGCGAACCACATGGAGAGGAGCTGGGTCTGATCACTCCTTGGTCCAACAAGTCTTGAACCTGCTTCTTAATCTCTGCCATTTCAACCACGGACAACCTGTACATGCCCACATTAGGAAGAGGGTTATCCTGCTGGAGATGGATCTCATGTTGAATCTCCCTTTTGGGAGGAAAACCTGTAGGTTCCTGAAATATTTCATCATAGTTAGCCACAACATCAATCATAGCCTTTTTATGAGAAGGATCACAACCTTTAAAAGCATCGGATGCCTCAGCATCTTTTGCTCTCACAACCATGAGCATGTATCTCTTATTAGTGTTGATGAGCCACTTCATCTGTCTTGCACTAATAGGAGTGGTGTTAGCCTTCATATTGTGAGCTCTCACAATGTACTCCACCCCATTTTTGGTGAGATGGTACTTGTTCTCATGATGGAAGAATACTTCTTTTTGATCATACAAGTATGGGATTCCCAATACGATACCACAGATGTCAAGAGGAACAACATCTAAGTCCACCTCATCGATCAACTTTGAAGCAATAGAAAACCTTAACCTGCATTGCTTAGTCACCTGTAGCTTAGCATTATCACATACCCATCCAAGAGGATAAGGCTTGGGGTGAGGTTTATTTTGTATGCCCAACTTCTTAACAACTGATTCTGAGATCAAATTTACTTGACAACCCGAATCAAATAATGTTTCAATCTTTGTATGCTTAGACACAACTCTGACGTGAAACAACTCACTTCTTCTTTTATCATTTTCTTTAGAAACATGAGTAGAAATTGAACTATTATGAGGATTTTTGTTACCTTCATTCCCACGGCTGTAATCCTGGTTTCGTCACTCGAGTCGGAACCCAAATCTCGTTGCGCTGTTGCAACGGTCTTTTTCTTCTTTTTACCTCCATAATGCTTTGGCCTCTATTTAGGATGCAACTTCCAAAAACTTTCTTCATCATGCCCATCAGTGTCACAATGTTTGCAATGGAGCTTTCCTCCTTCCTTCTTGGTAGTAGCTGTCTTCTTGCTCTTGTCTTTTTTCTTGAACTTGTGGTTGTTGTTGGGCTTGAAAGTCTTCTTCTGATGGTCTTCTTGCAAATGATTCCCCCTGCTCTCAAGATGAGTAGCCTGAACACTTGCTTCATCCACACTAGTAGGATTCACATTAGAAGGAATTTGAGGTAAAAAATGGGCCTCCTAAGAGATGTACTACAAAAATATAAGATATATTAAAATATGATGAGTTAGGGGTTTTATGGGGTAGGTATATATGACAACTCATCTCCTACACTACTTTTTATGCACAATATAAATAACCATGGTTGAGTTACTTTTTTAAATTGACTATAAATAAAATTAATAAAATAACTCTACAATGATGTGACTAAGATTCATTGTAAATTCTCAAAAAATTATTGTCCTTTAGCATTTATTTGTATTGAACTTGTAAATAAAATTAAAAAAAAATGAATTTAATTTATATGCATAACTAACATATTTTTTTCATATAAATATCATTCATGAGTTTAATTTATTTTAAAAGTACAAGATTTAATATATATTAGTTTGACATTATGATATTAAATACAATTGAGTGAATATATAATTTAAAATTAAAAAACATGAAAATGACAATATATTATTTTATAAAAAAATGTGAAAAGACATTTTTATGAGTTATGAGTACTTTACTTGAAAATGACAATAATATTATTTTATGAGAAAGTGAATTGTGAGTATTTTACCTGAAAATAACAATAATATTATTTTATGAGAAAGTGTGAAATGACTTTTATTGTGAGTACTTCACTTTATGACTTAAAAGTACTTGTACCACTACCTTGGTTAACTATGGGTTTTCATCCACCATAGAAAATGTGACAAATAAGTATTCTTAACTCATGCAATGCCACCTCAACCATGGGGGATGATGTCATCTACTAGAATGTAATTGGTTGATTTTTATAGTACATTTTGGTCCTTTTGAGGCCCATTTTTGACCTCAAATTCTCTCTAATGACAACAACAAAGTATGGCATAGATAATGATGAAGAGCATCAATGTACTTCAAAAGAGTGTCAGGAGAATCTAAAGAAATATTCAATTCTAAAGCTTTCTTTCTAAATTCTTCAGTAAAACTTTGAACACTCTGACCCTTGCCTTGTCTAAAACTTTGCCAATCCATCATTGCCTTCTGAACATAACCCAACAGATAAAATTGCCTACAAAAAGCAGAAATGAAAGTAGACCACGATGAGAGAAGATTACTCATTTGTTTGCTACATTGCTGAAGCTTGCTTTCCCACCATACAAGTGCGGTGCCTGTCAGCTGAAGTGAAGCCAACTAAATATTCACATCTTCTTCTTTGATCTGCTGGACTCGGCAATAGACCTCAATTTTCCTTATACAATTGTTCAACTTCTTTGCATTCACTTCCCCATTGAACATGGGAAAATCAAAATTCACATCGAGCTTCAATAAGGGCTTCTTTTGAGGCTCTTTGGGAGGAACCTTGGAATGCTGAGAATGAGATGAGGAAGAAGCACTTGAGCTTGTGCTTGAAGTTGAAGGTGAAGAGGGAGGCTCAGGAGGCTCTTCTCCACTTCCTCCTTAGTTAACTGAAGCGTTGCCTTCATCCTTCACTTATTTGTCTTCCTTCTTTACTTCACTGCCTTTTCTTTCTTTTGCCATGCGTTCTTCATAGTCTGCAAACAACTTGTCTACCTTGTCATCCATCATGTAGAAGACCTTATGAAATTTTGCCTTCATCTCGATGTAGGCATCATTAGCATCCATCTTCCTCCTTCAGTGTGCATGTCTGATCTTGAAATTGTAAGGCTCTAATGTACCCTCACCAGCTTGCAGTTTAGCCCTCGTGAGCATCCACACTCACAATCCAACGTCACATAAACCTGCTCTAATACCACATGATCCGAAAACAAGATCTTTGCTACTCTATGACATTAACATGAATTGCATAAAGAGCATGAATGAAGCTCACAAATTCATAAGAAGAGAACCAAATAGCATAGACAATATGCACATAAAGACAACAAGTTGATAACGGAGTTCGTCCGGGATGGAATATGTCTCCAGGCCTACTTCTCAATAGGAGGGCCGATCTATAATCTCAGTATAAAGGAAAAATACATGGAAATGATACAATGATACCTTGGAAACAATGGTCAGGAAGAGAACCGCTGCCCAGAACACAACAAGATTGCTTCCAGCAACTCCGAAGCCTGAAGACGGTGTAAAATGAGTATAAACACTCATACCTTCCTCCTGCAGAGCTATGCAACTCCCTTCTCTCCTTTAGATACAAAGTCTCCACTCCAAAGCATGCTCTGTAAATGGAAATTAAGTGGGTTTATATAGGCTTGGCTTGCCCCACTCCACATTCTCCTCATGATTCTTTAGTTACAACAAATTTTGCCCAAGAAGGCATATGGTTCCAACTCCCCACACTTGGTTAGGCTCTTCTTAAATTATGTAGTTGACATAGTTACAACTATGCCAACCAAATTTTATATTTTTAGAATATTACAACAAAATTCTTTTCCCCCAAGACCACATGGTTCATTGAACCCACAATATGGTTTTTTTTAAAACAAATTTGTTATGACGTAAGTTGTTTTTAGACCCACTTATAACCCATTTCATATAGTTTATAATTCGACATGTGCTGAAATAGAGCGTAGGCTCCCGTGCTGGGCGGAGCTCCCGGTCACGCTGAAGGAAGAACCAAGGTCGGGGCTAAGCCCTGACTCCTTTGGGGCTCGAAATGCCACTTTAATTAATATTATTTCCATACATTATACAAAGAACACTACCAGTGCAGTTGGTAAAGGCGTGGAGACAGGGTATGGGAGGTCAAGAGTTCGAAACCGGCAGAGCAACAACATTTTGGTGAACTTCAATCAATATTGGCCAATCCAGTGCTGCCACGTGGTAGTTCCGGATTGGTCCACCTCAACGCCCAAGCAGCTTCCAACTCATTTGCCGTACTGCCAACTAAGTTGTGTAGTCACCTCTGTACTAATACTTGTCGCATTCGGATTGGTCCATACTGCTGACAGGATTGCCACCTCATCGTCCGTACATGACACATGTCGCATTCAGATTGGTTCGTACTGTTGACTGGATTGCCACCTCATTGTCCGTACATGAAACATGTCGCATCCTGATTGGACCGTACTGCCACCTATCTATCCATACAACTGCCACATCATTCGTTCGTACTATATGGATTTCATGTGTCACCGTGTCAGTGGTGCCACATGGCACCTCTTTTTGCCAATTTTGCCTATTGACCTCATAGAACAGAACACGATAACTTTCTCATACGGAGTCTGTTTGAGGTGAAACGAACACCGTTGGAATCGTCTCGATGAGCCCTTCGATATGGCACTAGTTTGGCTAAGATTGGAGGACTTTGAAAAATTTTCCTTCTTGGATCCTCCTAGATCAGCCTTGTAGGCCAAGAACATGTTAAATACTTCGCTATTAAGTTTTAATAAGTTAACCCAAGTGAGTCTATAGTACTCATCAATGAAAGTTAAGAAATATTTGAAACCAGAAAAGGAAGCAGATGGAAGAGGGCCACACAAGTCACTCTGCACAAGCTCCAAGGGAACCGAGGTGTGCCAAGAGGCATGTTTGTCAAAATTGTCGTGATGATGTTTTTCGAGTACACAAATGGAACAAAAACCATCCTTGCAAGATACCATCAAAAGACCAGTCACCATATTGTCTTTACATAGTTGTTGCAATGAGCGATAATTTAAGTCACCAAATCGTTCATGCCAAAGTTTGCTCAAGTTATCACTATGAGCAACAAAAACTTAAGGAAAAGGTGATGACCCAAAGTTGTTAAATTTGTACAACCTAGTAATATCATCAACAATTCCACTAGCAAGGACATTTTGAGGATTTTTAAAATCCTTGATTACAACTTGGTGAGGTGTAAACGTCACAGTTTTACCTTCACCCGAATGAGTAATTTGATAGACTGATAACAAATTGCAGGAAATTTTTGGAACACATAGTACATCACTGAAATGACCATTTTCTACTGGAACTATTCCAGATACTACAACACTTAGAGATCTATCATCACCAACAAATATTTGCTTGGTGTTACATTCATGCATAGTAGAAAATATGGCTTGATCCTTAGCCATATGATAAGATGCTCCAGAATCAATGCCCCATTCAATTGAAGTAGAAGAAGAACATGCAGTATAAGATTAGTTAGAAGCACAAAGTGCATGTCCATGAGAGGTATATTTTGAAGACGAATCTAGGTTGATGTGGTGCTTCTTAATTGCTTCTTCCAAGGCTGCCATCTTCTTGAAACACTTAGATTCATCATGATTATCTTTCCCATAAAAATTGCAATGATGCTCATTCTTCTTTCCTTTTGGCTTGGATCCTTTGTCATTTTTTTAAATAAGGAGCTGACTGGGAGGGTTTGGGACCCTTTTTGTTTGGCTTATCATTGCGAAAATTTTGTTTCTTAGGAGGCTTGGACTTTTCTTTCTGTTGGGACAATAAGGCTTTCCCAGATGTATCTGCATTGTTAATTATTCCAAGGTGAATGAACTTATCTTGATCTCTAATTAAGGGATCACAAAATGATTCAAGACTAGGATCTTGATAGCTAGCTGTAGTCAAGGATTATTTCATGGAGTAGAATGTAGATACAAAAACAGAATATGCAGGTCCAAGTTTGGAAAGAATATGATAAATACATTGTTTGTCTTCTTTCTTAATCTTGCATTCTGCACATAAGAGTCTAAGAGTTTTATACTTAGATAAATAGTCTTGAATGCATGAATAATCATTTGGTTTCAAGGAAAGCAACTCATTCTCAAGTTGATGACCATGAATTTCATTGTGTTTACCAAACATATATTCCAACTTTTCCCAAGCTATATCAGGTTCATCAATTCCAGATATGTGGAATCACAAATCAATAGAGATTGACATCCCAATAAATCCACGAGATTCATCACATCTATTTTCCCATTTAATTTTCTTACCATCATCAGTGAGTTTTGTTTCTTTCCCTGACGTTATCCTGAAAAGTCTCCTACTTCGTAGAACATCCTCCATACGACATTTCCATGAGAAATAGTTAAAGCTTATAAGTATAATATCACAAGGGGAATCCATACTGTAAAATAATGGCTGAAATACAGAAACTAACTATCTGGGTGCAAAGAGCTCGAAAACATATGCGGTTTTAAAAAAAATGGCACTGAAAATTGATTTTGGATGATGAAGTTATGCTTGATCAAATAAAATGTTGAAGATGTCCCCAATAGTGACCTAATAGATATTAACTTGACCAACTAAAAAAAGAACCCCCCTCTTCCCAAGATCAACCTTTGACAATCACTTTACAATAAAGTTGCTTTTAAATGAATCACTTTTGTAGAATAAGTGGTGTTCACTTTTACAATAATGTTACTTTTAAATTATATGGCAATAAATTAAAAGACTTAAGTGACCCACTTTTTATTTTATTTTATTTATGTGAGATGCACTTTTACAATAAAGTAACTTGAAAATAGAAATTGCATGCACTAAAAAGTAGCTTAATAAGACTTGAACTCAAGACCTATTAAGGAATAAAGCAATTTTGGACCAAGTGAGCTAAATTTAAAAGGTACATAAAATAATGGAAAGAGCAAGGGGATTTTTTTTTAAACTCTTCTCTCTCATTCTCCGTGCTTGCCTTTTTTTTCTCCAAATCACAAAAAAAAACAATTAACAAAAACAAAAATAACTTTTTCCACACAATGGAGTTAGATCTTGGTTAGCTTACCCGGAAAGTCTACATTTTCAATTTTTCTCCCTGTTTCTGATTTTCCGTGATCGCACAAGGTGCATGGCAAAGAGTATACGTAGCCGAGAAGACAATAAAAAACAATTTCCCTTACAGTTTCTGATTCGCCTTGATCGCACAAGGTGCATGGCAAAGAACATACGTAGCCAGAGAAGGAAACAGTTGAAAACTAAAACAGTAAATATCTAATAATAAAACTGATAAAATATGAGAGATTTAAAAATAAAAAAAACAAATCCGTCACTGTAACATTATACCTTCATATTTGTCGAAATTTGTGTTTTTGGAACAAACAGAAATAGTTTTCGATGAAATGAAAACTATTTCTCCATGGAAACGATGCTCCGGACGCAATGGAATAGCTCCCATAGGCCACAAATGCACAAAAAATACATAACAAAAAATCATTTCAAAGTTTCGACAACACCGGTTCCAAATCTTGATCAAAACTGAAAGCGGCTCTTCATAAATGCTCTGATACCATGTTTGGGTACACAGGGTACTCCCAAAAGAATGAACACCTTGAGAAACCACTTCACACAAATAGATCATAGATCAACACACCGATGTTTTTCACGTGGTTAAAACCCTTGAGAGGGAAACAGTCCATGGCCCCAGCCAAATAGCTACTTGGAGCAATTTATTATGCAAAAGAAAGAAAGTTACATGAGCTTCTCATAATCAATCAATTAGCCAAGGACCCTCTATGCTCTTTAAATAGAGATCATAGATCAATCGGGTGTTAAGCCATTGATCAATGGTAGGTATGATCTAAGAGAAGTTGAACCATCGGATCACTCTATGTCTAGAACATATCGTGACCGTCGGATTAGAATATTTACAAATGCATACTAAAGAAACACACTTTTACCTAATGGATATATTACACAAGTTGATCTTAACTAACTCCTAAGTGTCTAAATATCCTAACATCCTAATATATAAAACAAATCATCATGTTCATATGCAGTGGGGTCTTCAACCCAATATAGAATAAAACATCAATATAATCTTCATAATCAATAGGAACATGCCTATAAGTGTTAGGTCCAAAATTTGAGATATTAAAAAAAGGAACAAAACATCACCTTTAGGTATGACGACATCATTCCATTAACTTTGTAAACATCTACAATTTGTGCAACCTATCCAAGATCAGTTTAGAATTTGTGTAAGTAATTATACAAAGCAACAACAAATTTACTCATGCTATAGTAACTATTACATGCTAGGAACATAAATATGTTTATTACATAGTTATATGTTTATCAATTTTATTTATTTATTTATGGATTTTAGAGGTTCATGACAGAATGTTATTAGAGCATGGTTACAACACTAGGCCTGAACTGACCCAACACTAAACTTGTTAAACCATAAACTAATTTTATTTATTGTGGTTTTATTCTCTTACAAAACATGAACAAAAGGATAAATTTATTTTTACATGAAATTATGGCAGATGTAGGAATGTCTACAGAAGAAGGATCTCATCCTAGAAATACTGTGAACAATGAAGAGTTAAATCTAAGGGAGGGTAAATATCGGGTGAGCCTTAATGAGAGTCAAAACAATAACCCATCATAATTACACCAAACTATTAAATAACTAAGATCAAAATTAAAAAGAGTTAGGGAAGATAATGAACAAATTTTGAAAGCATAAGAAGAACTAAATACCAGTTTGCTAGCTAAAACACATAGTAATAAAAAAGATAAACAAAAGGAACCTAAAATTAATATCCAAATATACACCTTACAAGCATAAGGGAAGGAAGCTATAATTTTCCAGTCATGGGGATTAAACTTCCAGTGAGGAATTGACCAAACACCACACAGAAAAACATCAAGATTCTAGAGAAAGTAGTGACAGTAATAAAAATAAAAGGAACTACAAGCCCTATGAAGAGATTTCAGGGGAATTTAAAAAAATTAAACCTCCAATGTTTAACTGTGAAAATGAGAAAGGAGCAGAGGAGGAATCGTGGTTATCTAGAATAAATAAGTACCTCTAGATCTATAACTATTCGGATGAACTAAAGGTGAAAATGATTATTTATAACTTAACTGGAAAAACATATATTTGATGAAAGATATTAAAATGTAAAAGGTATAAAATAAATGCATAACTTGGAAAACCTTTAAGAATCATTTTAAATGAAAATATATTTCAAAACAGTACTAAGAACAAAAAACTAAGGAATTCTACGAGTAAGGTTAGGTGCTATGACCATGAAAGAAATATGTAGTAAATTCTGAAGTTTGCTTTGTTATGTACCATATATAATATAGATGAAAAACCAAAACTAAAACACTTTCTCAACTGCTTCCATATTATGTTTAAAGAGAGGACTAAGTATGAAAATCTAAAGACGCTAGAAGAAGCAATGAGGAAAACAAATTTCTGTTATGATCAAAATAAGAATAAAAGGGAAAATGTACCTAATTAGAAAACTAAAAGATGAAATAACTTTGATCCAATAAAGAATATTACTAAGTTCTAAACAAATATTGGTACTAATTATAAAGGGTATCAAGAGAGTAATTATAAAAGTTTTAAACCACAAAACCCTGCAACAAAAGAAAGAGAACCTCCTACTACTTTTAATAAAAAATCTTCACACAGGGAACCATTAAAATGTTGAGAATGTGGCGGGCCAAATTATTTTAAGGACTGTCCAGCAAGAATTTTTTTTCTAATAATGTTCACTCCATTCAAGAAGTTGTTACAATTGGATATATTGCAAGAAGAATGCCCAAAATCAATGCTGCATTGGAGAATCGACTAGCAGACCGTTAAACTTCAATAGTCGAGATCGAAGGTATGATAAGAATTCAACCTGTTTTTATACTAATTGACCTAGGTACAATTTTCAGTTATGCATCCCCTAGGATTGTTGAAATATGTAAATTAGTACCTGAAAAATTTGAAAAATCTTGGTTGGTACAGTCAGGAACATGTACTAAACGTAAGCTCACTAATTATTTGAAAAACTATGAAATATTGATGAATGAATTTAATATGCGTGCTGATGTAAATATTTTACCATTAGGTTCCTATGATATGTTGATAGGAATGGGTTGGTTATAAAAACACAAATTCATGTTGAATTGTTATGATAAAAATTTTACATGCATGGATGATAATGGAAATACAATTAAAGTAAAAGAAATTTCTAGAAAGTTTACAATCATAGAAATATTTTCCTTACAAATGAAAATATATGTATGTAAGGGATGTAAAGTATTTACAGTTTATGTAATGGATGACAAGGATAATGATAACAAAGTTAAATGAGAGGATATACCCAATTCTTAAAATATTTTAAAAACATCTTTTTGGATGAAGTCTGTGGACTGCCTCTGAAAAGAGACATAGACTTTACAATCAATATGATACACGGAGCAATACCAACCTCGAAAGATCCATATCAGATGAATATAATATAACTTATAGAAATTAAATCACAATTACAAGAACTAATTGACAAGAAGTACATTCGACCTAGTGTTTTACTTTGGGGAGCACCAGGGATAATTTTAGGGGCGAATTTTATCCCACTAGGCTATTTTTGCATGTTTTTCTGCCAAAAATGATTTGCCATTTTGCATTTTTTGAAGCCCTTTTTCACCCAATTTTGATGGGGTAAAATTTTTTCACCCTAAAAATAGCCAAATTATTATATAAACGATATAAAATCCTTGGAAATTAAAATATTTTTTCAATAATATCACCAATCATTTTATAGTTGGTGTTTTAAGAATTTGTAATATTCGCAAACATTTATACACTTTTAAATAAGTATGGTTCCTTAAATTCATCCTTGGGGAGCACCAATCTTATTCATGAAGAAGAAATATGGAACTTTAAGATTATGTATAGATTATCGACAATTAAATAAGATCACTGTTACAAATCAATATCGTTTACCCTCGATAAATGATTTGTTTGATCAGTTCCAAGGGGCGACAATCTTCTCCAAAATAGATCTAAGTTTCAGATAACATCCAGTATGAATTAGATATGAAGACATCTTTAAAATTGCTTTTATAACTCGTTATGGCCATTATGAGTTGTCATAATTCTCTTTGGGTTAAAAAACACCCCCACAACTTTTATGTGCTTAATGAATAGTATTATGAGTAACTATTTAGATAAATTTGTATTCGTTTTCATCGACAACATATTGATTTACTTGAATAATAAACAAGAACATGAAGAACACCTAAGAATAATTTTGTAAGTGTTAAGAGAACAACAATTGTTTGCTAACTTTAGCAAATGCGACTTCTTTCAATAAATAATTCAATATATAGAACATGTAGTGTCCAAGGATGGAATATCTGTCGACCCCAACAATATTATGGATATCAATTAATTTCCAGTTCCTAAAAATATAACTAACATAAGGTCGTTAATGGGGATTAGGGTTATTATTGAAAGTTTATTGAACGATTTTCTAAGATAGCCTACCCCATAACTTCACTGCTGAAGAAAGGTAATAAGTTTGTTTGGAACAAAAAGTGTATGTAAAGTTCTAATAAAGTAAAAAATATATTAACCACCACCCCTATCTTAAAAGATCCTCATACTTGTAAGAATTTCGTCGTATGCACCAATGCATGTAAGGACAGATTAGGCATGGTGTTAATTCAAGAGAACTATGTCGTGGCCTATGAATATACAAAACTAAAAGAAAATGAAAATAACTATGCTACGCATGAATTAGAACTTTCTGTAATTATACATGATTTAAAGATGTCACGACACTACCTCATCGAAAGATTATTTTTCTAATGTCAGATAACATAAGTTTAAAATACCTATTTGATCAAATAAATCTAAATGCTAGACAAGCTAGGTGGTTTCCATTCTTAAGTGAATATGAATTTGAAATAAAACATATAAAAGGGAAATAAAACAAAGTTGTGGACGCTTTAATTCGTCACACAAATTGACTACTTGTAAGAAACTGTTATGAATCAGATTTGGAAGGTCAGGTTTTAAATGCAGAAAATTCAGATAAAGAATACCAAAACTTAAAGTAAAAGACCGCTTAAAATGAAAAGAAAAAAATAAATATAGATTTGAGTCTGAATGGATGAGGATTACTGTTGCATAAAAATAGATTGTACATACTAAATACAACAAAAATCAAATTAAATGTTATGAACGAGTTACATAAATGACCCTATTCAGGTCACCCTTGATACAAGAAGATGAACACCATGATCATGAAGGATTTCTTTTAGTTTAACATGAAAAAAAGAGGTAGAATAATATTTTTCTCACTGCATCAAATTCCAACTAGTAAAAGCACAACACCAACATCCAATAGGGTTATTGTAATTGCTACCCATTCCAAAATGGAAGTGGTAAATAATCAGCATGGATTTTATAACAGGTCTACCTAAAAATTTTAGGCAACATGACTCAATCATGGTCATAGTGGACAAGTTAAGTAAAGTAAACCATTTCATTCCAGTAAAATATAATTATAAGGATGTTAACATCACAGATATATTTTTGAAAGATATTTTTAGGTTACATGGCGTACCAAAGGTAATAATCTCAGATAGAGATGTAAAATTTACAGAAAATTTTTGGAAGGATTTGTTTAAAGGACTAGGCACACAATTGAATTTCATCATTGTGTATCATCCATAAACAAATGGACATAATGAAAGGGTAATCAAAGTCCTAGAATACATGCTTAGAATGTACGTAATGGAAAAACCGGGTAACTGGAAAGATTCTTTCCACTTAGTACAATTTGCTTACAATAATCACTTTCAAGTATCAGCTGGTATGATTCCTTTTGAAATTCGGTATGGATGCAAATGTAATAATCTGATTTCTTGGAGCAGCTGAGTTGATAGGTTAATGTTAGGACCTAAATTGTTAAAGGATATGGAACTAACTGTGAAATAGGTACAACAAGATTTGAAACCTAGCCAAGATAGGAAGAAAATTTATGCTGACTTAAAACGAACTCCTCGAGAGTTCCAGGTAGGTGAACATGTGTATATAAAGGTAAAACCCAATAAAATTTCTCTAATATTGGGAAATTATTCAAAATCGGCACCCAGGTATTATGGGCCATTTCAATTTTTTTCTAAAGTAGGGCCGATAGAATACCAGTTGGCCCTACAACCTACTATTAAAGTAGATAATGTTTTTCATGCTTCCATTTTGAAGAGATATGTTTATGATGCTACTCATGTGATTGATTAGAATGTTATATAGGTGGAATCGAAAGGAGAGTTCTAAGTGTGACTGAAGTGTATTATCGATAAGAGAGAACTTTTACTCTAGAGCCATACGATCATACTAGTCAAGGTGCAATGGAAGCACCTTAGTCCAAAAGAGTCTAGTAGGGAATTGAAAAATGATATGCAAGAGGCATATCTGATCTTATTTCAAGCTGAAAAGATGGAGGAATAAAGATAGAAAAATAATAACATCGAGGATGATGTTATCCTCTTAGGGGAGGTGTATGTAATACATCAAGATTTAATAAATTGTTATTAATTTCTTTTCAAATATTTTATTACGCCGAGAGGCGCTCTACAGCCTAGTATGGGGGAGATCTTGTCAGGTGATGTCACGTGATGTAACGTTACTAACATGTCGGCAAAAAATAATAGTGAGAGTGAATATTATGGGGGAGATCTTGTCACGTGATGTAACGTTACTAACATGTCGGCAAAAAATAATAGTGAGAGTGTATATTATGGGGGAGATCTTGTCACGTGATGTAACATTACTAACATGTCGGCAAAAAATAATAGTGAAAGTGAATATTATGGGAGAGATCTTGTCACATGATGTAACGTTACTAACATGTCGGCAAAAAATAATAGTGAAAGTGAATATTATGGGAGAGATCTTGTCACATGATGTAACGTTACTAACATGTCGGCAAAAAATAATAGTGAAAGTGAATATTATGGGGGAGATGTTGTCACGTGATGTAACGTTTGTAACATGTCGGCAAAAAATAATAGTGATAGTGAATATTATGGGAGAGATTTTGTAACACAAAAGAAAAAATAATATCACTTTAGTAACGTTATTTTTATTAATAAAAACTAATAGCACAGAATAATGTCATTTTATCTCCGTAAACATAATAGCACAGAATAACACATTGAATAAGCACTCACAGATTAATGCATTAAAATCGTAGAGCATCATGGGTAATCGAGGAAGAGGATCATCTCCAAATAGAGAAAATGTGTAATGGCAGTACAACAATGTTTAAAATATTGGGTGGCCGTCTGCAATGCCCTGGCATATCCTCACCTACGTTGAAGCTCTGGTCAATGAAAACAATGTTTCTGAAAATATCAAGTACCCAGCTTCAGTATATGGATCTTTTAGTCAAAATTCCATGATTTCAAGGGCAAGACAGCTCTCAAGCAAGCAACCCAACACAACAATATCCCTATCATCCAGGTATATAGTGTCTACATGAACTATCCAAAGATTAGCCAATGGGCTGCTTAAACATCGTGGCAGCTGATCTCTAGCAAACTCCTATGTTGCATTGCAAAGCCAAAACTATGTCAACTTTTCGACTTAAAAATAAAAATAAATGAACTTTACTATATATATTCTGTCCAGATTATACAATACAGTGGTGACACTTCCCACTGTAAAGACATCACAAAGTTATCATAGTCCAATTCTATCTTACCACAGCAAAGAGGCCAGCCATGGATAGAAACTCGAGATTAGGAAGCTTCTCGAGGATCTTGAAAAGAGGAACAGTCATCTCTGTGTTTTCCCTAGGAAGGCGGCCCAAAAGATCAATGGAGAGTTTCTTCAATGATTTGAACTCACTCACAATTTCAAGAACCCTTTCAGCTGAAACATTGGGTGGATCTTCATCCAACTCAAATATCAATGACAGTTCAACTAATCTATTTTCACACTCCATTGTCACGTTGCGGACGCCATGGGAAAGTTCTTGAAAGAACACCCCATTCACTCTCAAAACATTTATCTTCTCTGGTATCAGAGTTACAAGTTTGGGACATTTTATGGTTAAAACCTCGATGTGATTATCATTTATAACTATATCTCTAATGTGGGCGCCTAAGATTACAGCCTTCAACAGGCCAACAGAAGGGTTTATGGCAAGTTCTTGTAGAACTGGGCAACGAGAAATGAAGAGAGCTAAAGATTCATCAGTGAATTCGATATTACTGAAAGAGCAAGAAATGAGATTCTTGTATCAGATAAAACCGTTTGGAATATTTGTGAGATTGTAGTTGGAGAGTTGAAGTGTAGTTAGACTACCACAGCTGAAAAGGGCAGTAAAAGGAGGGATTTCTATATTTCGCGGGCATTGACACAGAGTGAGGCGTTGGACATTCTTGGATGCTGCATACTGCACCCATCTGGATACCTTATGGGGGATATCTTGTAAATTCAGTAACGTTTGTAACATGTCAGCAAAAAATAATAGTGTGGGAGAGATTTTGTAACACAAAATAAAAAATAATATCACTTTAGTAACCTTATTTTTATTAATAAAAAATAATTTTTCTAATAGGCCAAAATAAATTTCGTCTACAAAAACAATCTAATATGGGGGATATTTTGTAATCTTCCTACCTTAAAAACAATAAAAAAGTAAAAATTTAATTATCCCTAAAAAAATATGTGGGTGAAAAAAAAAACACAAAATTGAATTATCCCAAAAATATGTTCGCCTTAACCATGTGCAATGCATTCTAAACAACCCATGGTTTTATTGTACATGGCTTAGGAGGCTTTGCACATGGTTTTTAAACCATGTGCAAGGCCTCCTAAACAACCTGTGATTGTAGGAGTGCCTTGCATATGGTTTTAAAACCATGTGTGGGGAAATGATGCAATGTTCGTTACTAACAAAATAAAAAATATTATATGTCGGCCATAAATAATATTAAATATTAATGATAATAAAATTATATGTGGACCTTAAATAAAAAGATGTGTCTTTTGGTTTGAATCAAATCAATGGATACCTAAGAAGAGGTTTGCACCTCGAAAGATTTGATCCATCTCGGCACTTGATAGAACCTAGGATTTGGATCTACGATGGTTTTATTAATATTTAAATATTTTTGACAAGAAGTCAAAAATAAAACAAATGTAATGGATTATCATTTTATTAATAAAAGATACTAGAGGGGGGGCGGGGAATAAAATAGTTGTTGAAAGAGTGTTTACTGACCCACAAGAGGAAAATACAAGTGGTTGGAGCTTCTAAGTGAGAACTCAAGGTGCATGAGGAATCTTCCCCAAAGTTAGGTCACAACTCCTTGTTGAGTGCTAAAGAGCACGAGGCTCATAAATGACCAAGTCATAGGAAAAATACTATATAATAGTATGTCCATTAGCAAACAGGAGGATAACATTGTATGGGAAATTGAATATGATAATGCAAGAGATGTCACGTTAAGTGGATTTCGCTCTTTTCGTTCAGCGAACAGGCTCGAGGGTTCTAGAGCAAGTAAGAGTTGTCTTCTCTAGGATTTTGTTGCGGGGAACGACTATTTCATTTATGCTTTTCTGAGAGTGGTTCTAGGTTCCTTGTCCTATTTCTTATATGATTAAAACTAGATATAGTAAGATGTCCATTTTAACTATGAATCACAACTATTCTTTTAGCATAAATTTACTCTACATCTGTATAGATTATGAATTAAGTATTGATATATTATGCATCTAAATAAAATATGGATTTATTATGCATCTGTTCAATAATCATTCCTATTATGTTTTCAAATCTAGATATCCATTCCTATTATGTCATTCATGCATGTAAAATAACTCTATTTAGTAATGGTAGGTTCCTAATGAATCTATGTTCGAGAATTCATACTCGGATCAAGAATTCATAATTTTGAGTTGGTTAAACAATTGAAAACAAAATTAACAAAATATATAATTCTTGGTATAATTTAAGTTGCTTCAGTTCACAACCTAGCATGTTTCTATAAACTATCTGAAGGGAAGAATCATATTATGCTCTAATTATAAGTTTAGATCATTTACAACATGACGAACATAAAGAATAAATTTCTAACTATTATAAACCAATTCACAGATAGAGTACCAAAACAAAATAAATCAATTAACACAATCAAGTAATCCTCTGCATAAACTAATAGTCAAAATATACTATAATGTAGTTATTTCTTAACAGGTTAAGAGACGATAGGCCTTCATATAAATATAACATATTATAATGCATATGATTACATAAAACCTTCATACATATCAAAAATTCCAGATCTGAACTGATGATAGCATAAGGGAATAATTACATATACACTATATAAAATTACATATAATTAAATATACAAAGTATTGAAAATCACAAAAATCCCATCTATTAAACTATCTAGCAATCCCGGACTAAGTCGAAGGTATCAACATAAATGTGTGGATCTACTATCGCAATTTCTTTCTTCATTTATCTTGATCGGACAGCTAAATCATGCCTCAATGCTTACCTTTTAAAAACCAAATCTAATCCACAAGATACAAATCCTCTTTAAAAACAAGAATCAATCAAATCCATTACGTGGAAGTAAGACCATTGTAGATGGAAGCCTTGGCGTAAACTTAAATCTAGTAACATAAACCTATCAATCAAGAAATAACCAGAAAATCATATGATTTAATAGTTCAGACCGAGAGCAGTTGTTCCAGCTAATTCAAATAATTAGAATCATGATAGTTACTATCTTAAACCTCTACAGATGCACAAATACCAAATTTCATAAATAAGAATTAGACACAAACCCTAAGGTTCGCGTTACTCTGTTAATATTAATTGTTAAACAAAATAGATTCAAAATCCTTATGGATGTAAGGATATCAACGATGGAATCCACCATATATTAAAAACCCCGATATTTAAATAAGTTTACAAATTAACCGAAATGGTGATAAGCCCATCCACGATGGAAACAACGATAATCTTTTAATCCTTAGAGCAGGAAACAAACATGCAAACACATTTAAAAACAATTGTTGGAACATAGAGGTTGTGAAGTCCTCTGTCTGTTAGAGTTTACACCCCTAAGGGTTAAACAAAAATCCCCAGTAACTTATCTTGTAAGAATACGGAAGCATGAAATTTCTTCATGGCTGCAAAACCCATCCAAGAGCCACATGCAACAAGAAAACCCAGGTCAGTTAATGACCGAGTATAACTAAATAAAAAATAGAAAATAAACAGAGCAAGGATTCAGATTTTTACCTTGATGGTCTAAGATGCGGGCTTGGAAGGAGATGACCCTATCGCCATCCTCATCGACTCTTCTAAACCTACCACCACCATCCATAGTGAGAACCCTCATAATAATTGTGAATATAATTGAACAATGTAGAACAATTTATAGTTTCCATTACCTTGTTTGAATTGCAAATAGGGCCAGGGGTTGGCTCCTCTTAGATACCCTTGTAAGATCCCCCTCCCACCTTGAAGAGCCAAGAGCGACTACGACTCGTAAAAATAGAAATGAACCGTAAATTCATCCATGAGGAATAGAAAAAAAACCTCACCACAATGAGGCTACTCCCGCTACAAGACATTCTAATACTATTATAACAATGAAGAACGTTATATGTATAACAGAGATATACATCTGAGGTACGTATGATTGGTAGAACATGTAAGGTTACATATAATCATGGAGAGTTATACGGTGAACCAACCCTGATATGCATAATAGTGGAACCCTATATACATGATATTGAAGGATTATAAATATATATAGGTTAAATGCCTACATATATCTGATATTGTATGTTGAACATAATGATGTTACAACATTTCGTGGTAATGCAAAGGAAAACCTCCTACCTACCTTATATGAGAGAACATACATATAATTAATGAAACCTTTCATATATATATATATATATATATGCTAGTGGAGGAAAAGTATAAATGTATTGGGACTAGTATATTTGAGGTATTTGGTATATGAATTAACTTATAGGGTTACATGGAATGGTGAGACGAACCCCACATACATGCACTGTATGTGGAATCATATATATATATGTAAAATAGTATATATGTATATATGGGGACGTATATATATTTGGCTACAAGCCTTTTACATGTATGAACAATATGTGGATCCATATAAATATATAATAAAAGAGAAATGATATATATATATATAGTGAAGAGCATAAAAAGATAATGATAGCGAAAGAGTGTGATTATTTATGGTAGAGAAGAATGCCAACACTAATTGATTTACCGTCGGTTATAATAGTTAATTGACTTTCAGCCATTACTAAAAATTACCCAGAATTACAGCCATTTACTACGAAGGAGTGGCTGAAATCCTTGGATTTATTGTGTGAAATCCTTGGCTGAAAAAGTGGAGGCATGGCTCTTATTAATGCCTGGAATTTATTATTTTGACAGGGAATCTTCCTCAGCACTACCAAGGGAATATTTACTGCAAAGATTGACCTCCTTGCGAATTTAGTGAAGATGAAAACCTAAATTGTTTTGGTTTAACGCATGCCTGGAATTTATTATTTTTAACCGCGAATATTCCTCAGCGCTATGCAGGGATATTTAATGCAAAGATTGATGGCCTCACATATTTACTATAGATGAAAACCTAAATATTGTTTTGGTTGGGCGCATGCTTGGAATTTATTATTTTGACCGCAAATCTTCCAGAGCACTATGCAGGGATATTTAATGCAAAGATTGATGGCCTCACATATTTAGTGTAGATGAAAACCTAAATATTGTTTTGGTTGGGTACATGCTTGGAATTTATTATTTTGACCGCAAATCTTCCTCAGCACTATGCAGGGATATTTAATGCAAAGATTGACGGCCTGGCATATTTAGTGCAAAAGTTATAGTTTTCTCTGGGATTGTGTTTGGAATCTTTTCTTTCTGGGTTATTTAATTAATATATGGGTTCGTGCATCAGAGGGAGGGGAGATGGTCTTTTGAAAAAAAAATCTGTCTTTCTGGAAGAGTTCTCTTCATGTGGAGGGTGAGTTTGTTTACCCTCGAGGAAGCCAATTATTGTGCTTTTTTCCTTGGGTACTGGCTGCAATTGATGAGTAGAAAAACCATCGGAATCACACACCCGGCAGAGTTGGGCTCTTCTGTCCATCCGCGTCTTGGAAATACGGAGAAGGAGCCGATGATTGGTGTTTACAGGATGCATTTCACTTGAAATGGGTTGGATGGAGAAAAGAGGGAAGCACGTAGATAAATAAATTCGCACTCAGTTTGAAATTTGCCGATCAGGTATGGTGGAGGGATAACGCCCTGTGTGAGCAAACGCATTGCTCGCTCTCTACCCTCAGCGGGAGCTGCACTTAAGTATGGGGTAAGGTCTTGAATCATGCCTAGATTAAAAATACTATATGCGTTTGACTTGCACAATTGCCCCGTTATTGAGTTCTTGTGACCGGAGTTCATTTATAAAGGAATATTTTACACCCTCTGTGCATAATGGGTGAATTTTGCTCGCTGTCAAAACCTTGAGGCATCCATACAAGTTTTGGGGTTTATTTTCTCTGTATGTTCACAAAGAGAAGATGGTCAGCCTCTATGCATATTGGGAAGATAGTGGAACCTTTGGGTTGTATTTCCGTATGCCCCACTTGCGTCAAAACTACAAAGGGCCTGAAACACTGACATATATGCGATCTCAATTTTATATACTTTTATCTCTAACAGTTTTTGTTAACGGTTATCTCTTACACTCTCCGAGCTGTCAATCACTTTTGAGGTAAAGTTCCTGGATTAGCGAACGTCCTAAAGTTTCATAGATCACTGTCATGGGGGGAGAAAAATTAGACTTCTTGTTGAGCTGAAGTAAATAGCATAGAGATAGTGATACTCTTGTTTTGATCTATGTCTATCCCAGAAGAAAACAATTTGTCTGTGCTTGGATTTGAGGTTGCACCAGAAGGGGCCACGCCTTCAAACTGAACGAAAAATTCTCAGCGAGACTAAATCCTCACCGATGGAGTGTGGGACTGGAAACGCATGCTACCAGGGCTAACAAATTAGTGTGTAGTTTCCTTGTCTACAACCTTCGCTTCCTCCTTTTACCTTTGTAGGTTGATAAATAGGAAAGATCCTAAAGCTTTTCTGGAATTTTGCATTCCTAGCTAAGGTTGGAGCTTTGCGTCTTGCTAGATAGAGAGTCTGAGTGTTAACTCTGAAGTATAGCTATGTTCAGCTACCATAGATAGGAAGTGTTGCGTAGATTCATTTGGTTGTTAGATGACAGTGGGGTGATTTAATCTTTTTTTTATATACTCTAACGGGGGGAGTAAATTCTTAGCAACCATCATGAAGAATTGCGCCCTCATGTTTTCAAATAACCCCAATGGTGTCTTCTCTACTTGTTTTCCTTTCATGGATCAATGCAGGATACGGTATCGTATTATATGGGTACATAGTTTCCTGCTGATTGCTTAATTGTGGCAGATCAGGAAGTTAACCCCTTATTTTTGTGATCAGAGTGCGAAAGCATTCCTTGAAGTTTAATTCTGCAAGTTAAGTAATAGATTTATGAATATGTTTACATAGTTTCCTTCTGTTTGCTTATTTGTTGCAGATCAGGAAGTTAACCCCTTATTTCTGTGATCGGAGTGCGAAAAGCATTCGTTGATATTAATTCTGCAAGTTAAAATGGTTTAGAAACATGTGTATGTAATTTCCTACTACTTGCCTTGTGGTTGTTAGATTTTCTCATGTGTCCCGGTTTTTCGTACCCACCTGAATCAAGAATACACATCCCTCGGACTAGCTTTGGGTACAACAAGAATGTACCAGCAACTGTCTGAAGAACCTGTGCTCTTGAATAATTTTGGTATCTTAAGAGTATGCAAGGAGGAACCTTGCAACAAAGAAAAGGGTAATTGGACGGTATTTCTCACTGGAGAATTTAGGCAAAGGATGTGCCATGAATTCGTAGAACTACAGGAAAAGGATGTGCCATGAATTTGTAGAACTACTCTCAATAAATCAATATAACACAAGCTTTGGTGGATGTAGCCTCGGGGATGAGGTGAACCACGTACTCCGGTGTCTCTTTCATGTTTGCGCTTCATGTTGTTTATCTTCGCTATAATATTGGTGTCTCTGTGTGTTGAGTCTCAATGTTTATTTTGTTCGTGTTATTTTTGTACATATGATCATGCTTTGGAAATGTACGGTATTACTGTAAAATCATAGCAAAGAATTGTTGTTGTTATAATAACGTTCTATTGTATGCATAGTAAGTCATTTTCAGGACACTATGATGATGCAGTGCTGGTGGGTGTAAGTAATGCTGGAGTATACATTAAAGATAACTGTCCAATAATTGTTTTACAATGCACATGGTTTTTGACATATTGGATATGAAATTTCTTGTGAAGTTGCCACTAACAGGTTGGGCCCCTTCGTAGTAATAAAGAAAATGAAATTTTTTTTACCATTTTTCCACACATATTGGCATCAAGGTCTAAGAGGGACATTACATATGGTATCAGAGCAAAAGTTACAATGCTCGGACCTAATGGGCTCATCGACATGCAGGTATGTTGTGAAGTATGTGTTTTTTATTAAGAGATGTTGTAATGCATGCTTAAAAGAAATATTGTTGAACTCTCTGCACAGGTTTTTGAGAGCTATGTGTAATGCATGAATTTTGTTGCATGCACTGTAATACAGGAAGGGTTATTTGTCTAATTTGGGGAATGAGAAAATGAGGACACTATTTAGGAATTGTCACAAACAACCCTAAAGCAAGATATATTTGTGTGGTTTTACATGCTTATTGATTGAAGTGCAAACCAAAGTACATAACATTAACACATCAAGAAAAGATGTTAAAGAGGAAGTAAAGACTTACACAAGTATATTTTGTCGCAATCGAATAGGAACATGTTATCATATGATTGCTTTGTGACTTATTTTGGGTAAGAATGTGTGAGCAGATAATGCAGGTGCGCATGGTTGCAAGAAGCAACATCACTTGAGGACGAGAGGCAAAGATGAAATCCTTGGTAGAAATAATATCACTTGGAGTCTATATGATTCCGTGCTTATTATGAAAAGGTCACCAAGACGGTAACATTTGCTTAGTTATTTTGAAATTTGAAAAAAAACCATAGCTTCAATAATTTTTTATGTTAAGAATATGAAATTTTGGAAAATTCTAGTATAGTGGCTGATTATAGAATCTCTTGGGATGATCTATATATGCATCAAGTTATGTTGAATGTATGATGTAAGTCACTCAGGTCTAGAGGGCTGAGGTGGAAATACCTTGACGATAAGCTATGGAGCATGAGGATACGGTATTGAGCAAGTAGGCGTGGAACATCAAGTACGCCGAGAGATATGAAAGTTGTGTTTGAGGAGGGGCTTCCTGGGCTCTCGAAGAAAAATATGTCAAATAGATATTATGATATTTTTATGTTTGAGAATGACATTTCATGTATGTTATGCAACTCACAGAGCATTGGGGATTTTGCAGGTGGTGAATTGTGGAAGTCCTAGTTGGACCAAAACTGAATAATCGAATGTAATCTAATTAGATTACCTATGAAATTTGGCTAGAGTATAGCCAAAGTGGAAGGGTAAAGTATCTTTAGCTTAAAAGGATAATGCCTCTCGATATATTGCACTAAATATAGGAACTTGTATTGGATGAACAAAATACATCATCAGACTTAACATAAGTAGTTAAGATGTGAAATGGTGGCAAGTAGCCCACTTAGAACTGCTGATGTTATAAGAATACATATGTCCCTAGTTTGCCACACTTAAATGTGGTATAAGGATGGGATTCCTCTTCACTATATTTATTCCAAACAACAGATGGGTAAAAGACGTCTAGAGTTAATGAGTTGATGAATGTTGCATAACTTTATACACTCACATTGCAGGGTATGCCAAAGAACACTATCAGTCGGGATTGACTGGTAGAAAAAGTATTCGCTGTGTTGAATAATGAGGTTAAGGAATCCTGATTGTCGAATGTCAAGGTTTTATGAACCAAAATATGAATTATGCGGTTTATACTGACATTGCAGGTTTCACCATGATGATGACAAGTGCTACAATGAGCGTGCACTACGATGTATAAAGATTTGCCTGCATAGTTAAGTTGCGCTCAGCTTGCACAGAAATGTGTAAGGAATTAATTCCTAGATAATTTATAAGGTTATATCACTCATAAGTGATGATTAAGCTGCTGCAACTTATGATTAATAAAAATTGTGAGTTATTGACAGATGTTTCAACTAACCGTATAGCCGACTCACAAGTCGGGACAATGACGGTAAAAGTCATGCGAAGCACCAAAGGGTGTGCATTGTGATTGGTAAAGTCAAATCTGTACTAAAGAAAAATTGCATGTTGCGGGAGCACCATGGTGTTAGGCAAGTGATTGCCGCGTGAGCACATCGGTGTTAGACATGTACGCTGCAGGAGCACAATGGTGTTAGGCAAGCGATTGCCGCATGAGCACATTGGTGTTAGGCGCATGGTGTGGCGAGAAAAGACCTAGGAAAAAAAAAAAAAACTCGACATCCGGAAGACAGGACGCTGTCTGATATCGCTGAGGTGAAAACTTTTGACTGGGGGTCAAAAGGGAGAGTAACCTCAGGAATAAATGTAAGTCCACCCAAAATTTAACTCTAGGGAGAGTTCAAAGGATAACGAAAAAGGGAAGGTTGTGTTAGCAGCCTTCCAAGTCACTAAGTGGTGACATATAAGTAAATGTGAAGGTATGATGAAACTAAATTTATGCTGATTTTTTTTTTTTGTGATGCATTGATGTTAATAGGATGCAGATCTAAAGTAGTGTTCGAGTTAGGGAACATGATGCGGTCCTCATTCTTATAAATGTTAAAGTATGTAAGAACTGATGATAGTCTTCACAAGTTTCG
>LPNX010650767.1:0-62271 GCA_001517045.1 Pseudotsuga menziesii | reverse complement strand
GATGATATCAGGTGTGGAAAAACATGGTAATACTAACAAGTTTTTACACTAACAGTTCAAAGTACTAACAATTCCTTTCAGATACTTAACAACCATACTGTTTATCTATTTATTCACAGAAGAATGTAGAGATATGAATGAAAAACCTGTTAAACTGCTGTGGACAACAACAGCAATGGGAGGCCGTTCCTCCCTACCAATTCCTGGAGAGCGCTCAAACAGCGACTTCTCAGGACCCCCGAGCTCAATCTGGTCTCCCTGGATTGGAACTAGGTGCAGCAAAACATATACAGTCCTTCAGCTCTATATTAACTCAGAATCTTTGAGACAGTTTCCACAGCTCAACTAGCTGTACTCAGCTTCAAGTTCCTGCAAACATTCACTCACAATCACTTCCTTACTATGTTCCCTTTTCCTCAAATGAAAACTCCTGAATCACATTCAGCTGAATGAATTCTTCCTGGAGTAAAAACTGAGCAGCCAATGCTCTCTTCATTGAGTACTTTTAAAGATTGCCTAGGTCTTAATTGGGATAACTGTCATTTAATGAGCCACCTGTGCACATTCCACTTTCTTGGGGAATCATGACCCCAAATATAGGGAAGTTGCCACCTGCAACTTAGGAAGTGCTTGAGGATGCTGCCACTTGTCCTTTGCCTCTCCACCTAGTTCCAATACCCAGTTTGACCAGTAACCTCTTTTAACAGCTCTCCCATGCTGTTGTCTCCATAATATAATTATTATTAATAAAATATTTTCAATTACACTCCATAACTGTTGACTCTGCTGAGTCATCAATCCCTACTTAGGATTAAGTTTATCATAATGTCTCAGAAAATTAAATAAAAAAATTACATAATTTTACAAAATTGGGGTATGTGACATACACTACTTTCCAAACATGAAAGCAAATAACAAACTGGAATGAAAAACAAGATAAACATTCACGTAAGGAAGTTACATATTGAAAGAAAAGATGACGCAGGAATATCTGCCATGAAGAATTATCATTCCTCTGTAATTTTATTCACATCATGAAAAGCTAGAAACAAATTACAATGGAGAGCTTCGGCCCTTGAAAGTTTCCCAACCCAACCCCTATCTCCCTCTACCGAGAGTATATTTATACTATCTTAGACCTGAGACTAATCTTCGGAAAAAAACATGGAAAGTGTTTTCAGTCACAATCAGACACTAACAGTTCAGAGTGTGGTACTATTTCCACAATTTACAAATATTAATAGAAATTACTGAATAAGTGGACGTGTTCGGCCTGGATGACAGCTCGACATTTCTATTGCTACGCTTGCAGACCTCGAGGACGATTCCTTCTAGTTGCTTTTAGGAGAGTCACCATTGATTATGTTTTGGAATCTCTAGCCGGTTTGTTGAGTCAGCATAGTGCATTTTCTACCCCTTCCTTTTTGTCTCCTCCGTTCTCAAAGTCTCCTTTCTACATGGACACAAACTGGCAGGGCAGTTTTTGTCCCCTCTTTGCTCTACCTTCTCTGCAGCCCCTCCCTCTCCGGGTAACACTATTAGATGGGGGGCCTAGGAGAAGGGCCATATTGATTATAGAAAAGGCAAGCCTTTGTAGTAGCTTATCGTTCTTGTAAACCTCACCTTCCATGAGGTGGGATCTCCCACAGGAAATACAGAGGAGTATACCTCCACCAACCCCGACACCCTTGGTAAGTGGACTTCACAAATAGGGTGGTGCAGGCATTGGTCCCCTGATGCTACCATCCAAACAATTGCTCCCACAGAGCGCAGCCTGGGACTATATTCTTGTATGGAGGCTTTGGAGGCATCGATGGCATCAGGGGATCCTGGAAAAATACCCATGGGACATGAGTGTCCAAGCAATGTGCCACTAGAGGTGTGGGCATTTGAGGACGGGTATATCTCTCAAAATTATTCACGTCTGCGCCTCGATGGCTGGTTTCATTCATGGTATGGAAAACCAAGGTGATGGGTAAGTGTATAAAATGACTCACCAACCATCAACACACCCAAAAAGACAAGCTTTTCTAACCAAATTGCCATTTCCAACTACTCGAACTTCTATGGACTCGCAACAAAACGAAGCCTCGAGCTCTGAAAGTATGCTAGCTCATTCTCGGTATTACAAAGGATTTGGAAGATGGTGTTATATATATAAGGCTAAGAGACTGGACTCTGTAATGACCAGTCAACATTTCTGCACATTTCGTCATCAGGTGTCTCAGTGCTGACATGTGTGAGGGCATGAGCCAAGTGATCTTTTACCTACTGGAGATCTAGTCATGTCGCTTCATCCATTGCGTCATCTCACCATTTGCTGTGGGTAGATTCTTGTGCGTCACCCTGTATGGTTGAAATCATGCTGCAAAGAAGATGGAATGGATGCTCTCACACTCCCTCACTCCTATGACGTAGGAAATAGAATGATATCCCTTATTGTGCTTGCCTTACTCCATGTGAAGAGCGGATTCACCTGCTACTTTCCTACTTCCACCTGCCAAACCACACGAAGGATGCCTGCCTTTAGGTGACATGGAGCTACCACAGGTATTATTTATCATGTACGCATGGTACAAATGGCGTATGGGGAATCTATTAATCTGTCGGGAGGCAAATCATGTGTGAGAACGTCCCCTCTACTGTCAGATATTCCATGCATGCAATAATACCTACGGCCTTGAGGCCTTCTCAAACCTTCGATTTGGGTGTCTTTCACATCCATTGTCTATGTTTCTTTAGAGCTCAGCCATCGATTCATGATCAACTTTCATCGAGACCATCCAATCGCGGGCACATTAACTGTTCGCCAATATTCCCTCATCCAAATGAGTGTGCACTTTCAAGTTGCAGAATCCCCCACATATGTTGATCAATCCCGACCCTTCATTGTGACCATTGATCTCTACAGTCAATACCCATTTTTGTGATTCAGAATCATGATTTTATCCGGGCTAGTTCGTATAGAAAAATCATCTATGGCCATGGATCTGCTCATACTCTTATCTCCATCGTCAGATGTCTCCATCCTTTAATCCATTTCATTATTCAGAAAATATCCTTCTTCCACGCATGTTTTCTTAGCGGAATCGCCTCAGGCCGTCGATCGGGCTTCGCCTTGATCTCGGCCTTTCATCCCTTATCCCTTTTAACAGGCTTCGCAAATACCAAACTTAAATATTTCCTCGCATCTTCGGCCTGTGGAACCACGCTCCATCGTTGATCTTCTCCATTGTGAATCTGGATCGTTGATCTATGATGCCCCTTTATCTCATTTTTGCTACTGCATGTCTTGACCTTTGGAAGGATTTATCTCTGTAGATCAAGATCCCTCCTCCATCTGACGGTCTTAGCTGACGGAAGCTATCAATTGGATAACCTGAGGGGTGTTTGTATAATTCTTCATTGAACATGATCCTTTTCGAATCCTTCCAAGCCCATAAATCGATAGTTTCAAATGCAGTGCTAATAGCTGGCTCCACGAGGGATGATATCCTCCTAGTGAGGTAGCGAAGAACCCTGTAAATAAAGTGCCAAATCGATTGGGTTTCCCCCATTCCTTCTTTCAAAGCCTTCAACATGCTTAGAACTACCGCTGTAACAAATTTATGTCAATTTGAAAATTATGCTTTTAACCATACTCTGAAACTGAGAACAGTTGTGTAACATCCCCGACCCTCTGACCGACGAAGAGGATGCTACCACACATCAAATCATCTAGGAATCTATCCCCATGAACATGGAAATACATATATATAATGTTGAAGCATGATACTTAAAAACATAAAACATATTATGAAGCATAATCATTCATATACACAATGAAAGAAAAACATATCAATCAACACTCATGCATATACAGATAAGCATTTAACATGTATATCATCATTCATCAATGGTAAAGATGATTGCAGGCACAAGTTAGGTAAGAATACTTATCTTATAGAGAACTTGTTCCACAACCAACTATGTCGTTGCAACGTTCCACCCAACCATAGGCCCGCATGCTCCTTAATCTCTCAGCAACTGTGCGACCCCCGAGCCGGGCATGATTCCTCAAGGAATAAGGAACTAACAGGCTTACACATAGCCAAGGATAACAACACCACAAGGGTACATAGTTTAGCCAAGCCAACACAGTTGGGTTTATCAGGTGAACAACGAATCAGCCAAGCCAACAAAGTTGGGTTTATCAGGACATCCAGGAGCTGGGAAAGGCTAAATTCTAAGCTGGTGAGCTCATTAAAGAGCTACAGACACCAACACCAGAGCTAGCATGTATTCTAGAAAACCCACGCACACCCAACACAAGGAAATCAATCCCTTCTCTGCAACACAGTCCCTCAGACCCTGATCTCCCTTCTAGTGCTATTCAGGGGTGTGGAGAATAAAGTTAGCTCAATAGCTCTATCTGTGTGGTTCTCAACCCACCAGGTTTATCAAGCACCTCAGGCCCTCATTCACCACTCCAATGCAGTCCGAGGAAAAAACCACTGCATGCAAGCATCCAAACAGCTATTTAAGCTTTTACAGGGGAAAAAACAACCAATCAATCGTGGCAAACATCATCCCACAAACAACTATGAACCCACAACACTCGATCCTCAAGGCAATCGCTGGAGAAATTATCCAGACAACAATGGGGAAAGAAACCGATTCTCAACCTGTGTGTGAGGGGAAAAAGACACAGCCAAAGCACATAACTGTGAATGAAATCCCTACCACGATTCCACGATGGAATGACAGAACCTTATGAAATCTGACAATGGTGGAAGAAGACACCAAACTCTGTGTGAACAGAGGAAAGAATTGATCCACAGGCTAACAAATCCATGAGGCAGAGGAGAACCATATTTCTGTGTGAACAGGGAAGAAAAACTCATAGACTAGTAATCGGCGCGAGAGAGGGAAGGCGAACCCCCAAACAATGGAATGTGGAACCTTTTAACTCCGCTCAGCATGAGGGAAATGAACAGACTCTCGGTCCCCATAGTGGACAGACCATCCGCTACCCCAAGGCACGTCGTGGAGAGAGTGTGAGTGTGGTGGTATTTCTGCCAGCCCATCGCTACCCCCAACTAACAATGGAATAACTAAGGTGGTGGTGAGCAAAAGAGAGTGGTGACACATGGCTCTTCCCCCATGACTCAATGTTGAACATTCCCCTTCCTTATCCTTTGGAATCATTCCCTTTATCAAATTAGTTGCAGTGAACATAGCTGGTTGGGTTATTTAATTAAAATGTGTGTTTACATGATGCCACAATTTAATATATGCCGTATGTCCCAATATACCATCGGTGACCATTCCAATCCGAAATATAACATAACTAAATCAATGGTAGGGACTTTTCCCTTAGCTCCTCACCATGATTATTTACAACATATGTATTAATGAAAACGGGGTCAAAACCGGGGTGTTACAATCCCCTCCCCCTTCAATAGCACTGTCCTCAGTGATTTACAAAATTTGAACAAAATGCTACATTGGTACCGCCTCAGTGTTCCGCAAGATTGAACAAAAATGGATGTGCCAATCGCATGGCATCCTCCAGCTCCCACGTAGCCTCTTCAGGTCCGTAGTGCTCCCATTACACCTTTACCTGCCCTATGGCTCGGCTCCGGGGCATTGTGACCTTCCTGTCGAGGATGCGCATTTGCTCGATTTGGACCTCTCCCTTGGGTTCCACCTGAATCACATCCCAATTTATCATATGTTTAGGATCATGTACATATTTCTTAAGTAAAGAAACATGAAAAAAATTATGAGCTCTAGTACTAGCAGGCAATGAAAGTCTATATGCAACAGGCCCTTTTCTTCCAAGCACTTCAAATGGCCCACAATATCTAGGTGACAGCTTGGCACAATTTCCAAGCTTCAAGGAACTTTTCTTTGCTTTCACTCTGAGATAATCATGATCCCCAACACTGAACTCTATGTTCTTCCTATTCTTATCTACATAGCTTTTCTGTTTGTCCTGTGCTGCTTTCATATTCTGCCTAATCTTTACAACCTCTTGCTCCATTTCCTTGAGCAATTCTGTTCCAAGAAAAACTCTGTTTACTAGGTTATCCCAAGTCACTGGTGTCCTACACCTTTTTCCATACAAATCTTCATACAGACTCATCCCCAAGGATGCCTTCTGTCCATTGTTGTAAGCAAACTCTACCAAGTGTAAGTAATCTTCCCACTTGGCTGGTTTGTACATCACATACATGCGAAGCATATATTCAAGCACCTGATTAACTCTTTCTATCTTCCCATCTGTCTGAGGATGGTATGCAGTGCTGAAGTTTAGCTTTGTATCCAAATCCGCAAACAATCCCTTCCAGAAATTGGAAGTGAATTTGACATCTCTGTCAGAAACTATTGCCTTCGGCAATCCATGCAATTTGAAAATCTCCTTCATGAATATCTTAGCTATGTCATCAGTCTTGTGTGTAGACTTCACTTGTATAAAATGTGTTGCTTTAGTCAACTTGTCTACTACAACCATGATGGAATCATGTTGTCTCCAAGTCATCGGAAATCCTGTAGTAAAATCCATGGAAATAACTTCCCATTTCCATTCTGAGATTGGCAAAAGCTGCAACAAACCTGCTGGATGTTGATGCTCAACCTTTACCTATTGACATTTCATGCACCTTGAAATGTATTCATCCATGTCCTTTTTCATTCCTGGCCAAAAGTACTGCTTTCTAGCTGTAGCAATTGTCTTCTGGTACCCTGGGTGACCAGAATACGGAGCTTGATGGATTTCATCCATAACAACTCTCCTCAAATCTGCTACATTTAGAATATAAATTATGCCTTTATAAGTGATAAGTCCATCTTCTTCCAATTTATATCCCTCATAATTCTTCTCAAGACTTTGCTGCTTCAATTTGTCTTTTACCTGCTCATACAATTCATCTCCAGCAGCATGATTAACAATTTGCCGCCTCAAATCTGATTGGAAAATACTAAGAGATGCCACATGTATTCCTTGTACCTTCCTGCTGAGTGCATCAGCTACCTTGTTTTCTTTTTCCTTTTATGTTCTTGATTTCAAAATCAAACTCACATAGAAATTCCAGCCATCTCGCTTGCCTAGCACTCAGAGTAGGCTGATCAAACAAATACTTCAGACCACAATGGTCTGTCCTGAGTTCAAATCTTCTACCTATCAAAAAATGTCTCCACATCTTGAGAGCATGTACTATGGCTGCAAGCTCTATATCATGAGTGGCATAGTTGTTCTCATGCTCCTTCAGCTTTCTTGACTCATAACATATCACGTGGTTGTCCTGCATAAGGACTCCTCCAAGCCCTTGTCTGCATGCATCGGTACATACCACAAAATATTTCTCTGGGTCTGCAGCCTTCAATACTGGTGCACTGGTGAGAATATTCTTCAACCGCTGGAAGCTTTCTTCACACTTCGAAGTCCATTCAAACTTAACTCCCTTCTTTTGCAAAGAAGTGATGGCATGTGAAACCTTGGAAAATCTTCAATGAATCTCCTATAGTATCCTGTAAGTCCCATAAAAGATCTTATATCCGTCACATTTCTTGGAGTAGGCCAACTCATAATGGCTTCGATCTTCTCAGGGTCTACTGATATACCCTCTTCTGAGATAATGTGACCCAAGTACTGAATTCTATCCCTATATAAGTCACACTTGATCAGTTTTTCATACAGCTGATGTTCTCTGAGCACTTGTAATGTCAGTCTCAAATGATCTTCATGTTCTTTCTCATTCTTAGAATAAACAAGAATGTCATCAAGGAAAACAAGAACAAACTTGTCCAAATACTTACTGAAGACGATGTTCATAAGGCACATAAATGTAGCTGATGCATTTGTGAGACCAAATGGTACCTCTACAAAATCATAATGTCCATACCTTGTCCTGAAGGCTTTCTTATGAATGTCTTCATCCTTGATTCTCACCTTATGGTAACCAGACCTCAAGTCAATCTTGGAAAATACCTTTGCTCCTCTCATTTGATCAAAGAGATCATCAATCCTAGGCAAAGGGTATTTATTCTTCACCGTAACCTTTTTCCACTATTTGTAATCAATACATAACCTGAGTGTACCATCTTTCTTCTTCACAAACAGAACAAGTGCTCCCCGAGGAGACACACTCGGTTGGATATACTTCTTTTCCAACAACTCTTGCAGTTGCATCTTCAACTCTAGCATCTCTAGTGTACTCATCCTGAAGGGTGTCTTGGACATTGGTGCTGCTCTTGGCACTAGTTCAATGTTGAAATCAATGTCCTTCTTTGGAGGAAGCCCTGGAATCTCATCAGGAAACACATCCTTGAATTCCTGTAACACCTGATAGTCCTCCAACCTAGGAGTCTCATCTCCTGTTGGTTTGAGCAGATGAGCTACATACAACTAGCAACCTTTCCTACAGAACTTCTTCAACTGCATTGCTGAAACCTATCTTACTGAAATTACCTTCGGAATACCTTTCACAACTACCGAGTTTCCTTCTTCATTCATGCATTCAAAAGTCTTGTTATAACACTCAAGCTTCACTCAGTGAGCTTCTAACCAATCCATTCCAATGAGAACATCATAGGAACCAAGTGGTAGAACATTCAGATCTACACAAGTGATCAATCCATTCATAACCAATGGACATTTCTCTACCAATTCATTGACTTTTCTCTTAGTCCCAATGGCAAGCTGAACTAACCAAGATTTTTGATGCTCGACCTTCTTAAAAGCACAAATCTCCACTACCCTAGGAGTGATATAACTGTGAGTAGAACCAGGGTCAATCAAAATAGAAATGGATTGTTCAACAATCTTACCTGCAAATTCAACCACAGTTGACTGGTGATCTGCTTGGTGGTCCTCCAATGCTGCATAAATTCTAGGGACTGCCCTTGCTACTTGACCCAGTGTTTCTACTTCCTGAATGTTATAAGCTGGCCTTGCACTTTCATTCTCGAGTGGGAAATATCTGCGCAAGTGGGGTCCTTCACATTTCCAACATTTGAGTGACCTTTATTCTGATGTGGTTCTTTAGGCTTCCCACCTGTCACTCCAACTAGATTACTCGCAGCTTGGGATGGCTACTTTTGCTGATTCCTGAATCTAGAAGGTTTGAAACCTTTCCTTCTTTGGTCAAACTTCTCATTCTTCTTCTCCTTCCATGCCTTATGGTAATTAGGTTTACCTTTGCTTTGCTCATAGCAATATTTATCCTTTCTTATTGCTTCTTCAAGAGTTCTTGGTTCATAGAACTCAATTCTATCTTTCTAAGCTTGAGGCAATCCACTTAGAAACCGTTGGGCCTTCACTTTTTCATCTCTAATGTACCGGACATACCTCAACAAGTCCAAAAAACTTATTTGCATATTCATTCATGGTCTCCTGTCCCAATCTCAGCTCATGGAACTCCTTAATATTGTCATTATAATACCTATCAGAGAGGTATTTCTGCCTAAAATACTTCTTGAACTGTTTCCACTTTAGTTTCCTTTCACTAATCTTCTTTACTTGCTTGAAGTGTTCCCACCAAAGGGATTATCTTCCATTCATATTGAATATGGAAACTCTTGCCTTCATGTTTCCTGAATAATCTTACACTTGAAAGTACTTATTTATCCCAAGCATCCAAGCTTCAGCTTCTTGTCCCGTCTTTATCTCACCATCAAATGTGGGAGGTTTAGCATTCCTAAATTAATCTCAAGAGCGATTCCTATGGTGCCTTATTCTTTTCTTTTTATGAGAAGATGAACTTGTATCCCCACTGGATTCTTCAGAGTCAGACGATCCACTGGAAGTCCTTCTTCTTCTCCTAGTGCTGCTCTTACTGCCTTATGGTCTTGATGTACCTCGTCCAGAATCTATCTTTTTCTGCAAGTCTGTCAAACTCTGCAATATGACAGCATTCAACTGATGCTACTCTTCCTGGGCTTTAACCAAGATTCTCATGGTGGCTGTGACTTCGGACGGTGTCCCCTGGAATCTCCTTCCATTAGACTCTATGTCATCATTTCCATTATGAACATTTTCTCCCATGGCATATTCTACTCAGTCGTAAGAATCCTGAGCATGATACCCATCATGGGTTCTCAGGACTGAACCACCTCTTTCTTTACCACACTGTTTTTTCTGGAGTACTGCTCTTGGAAGTTGTCTATAATTTTGCAATGTGTTAGTAGCAAACTATTATATGCATAAAATTAATATAAATCAAAACTACTTACCTTCCTCTTTTGGAAATTCATAAAACAACAATTATGCTCAAACACATAATTTTTCTTTATCTCTTGTTCAGCTCTATAATCCCCTGACAGTCTACTGAAATCTGCTGAAACAGTTGGAAATTGCTTGAAAAATTGCTGAGAAATTCCTTTGAAAAACCCAAATCTCCTTTGGACCAATTGGACCTCTTCCCAGCTATCTTTCTGACACTTCGGTGGTCAAACCAACTAAACTTCCGATCTGCATCAATGATCAAATCAAATATTCATTGGGTGCACAGTCCCTTGAGCAGCTGCAACGGCAGTAAGTGATCCTCCTCTGATTTCTACGGTCATTTATCGGCAATCGGGCCTACTATCCATCGGGTGGATAGTGCTTTGAACTGCCACAACGATGGGTTTATGATCCCTTTATTTCTTCCAATCGGCGGCTTGATCGTCAATAGTTTTTCTATGGCCTCATACTCTTCAAAGTTTTCTTCTAATCAGGTCTCTTCCCTGCTAACTCCCCAGCATTTCAGCGGCTGAAACTTCCAATTTCTTTTGCTGCATCGGTGAGTTGCTCATCTAATTCTTTCCGTCGTATCAAGCTTGTAGTGGTCTATTATCCCAAGTCTTATCAGTGACCCGTTTGTTTAATTTTGTCCGCCATATCAGGTCCTTAGTCATCTATTTTTCTGAATTTCATCGGTGATAGCATAGGCTAACCTGTTGCGTCGGTAGCTGGGTTCCCTACGCATCAGACCGTTAGTCCCTTCGGCTTCCGCAATGGCGGCCCACAATCTTCCTATGCCTTCCATAGCCACGGGTCTATCGACGGTCGGAGTGACTAGTCTTTTACAGCATCGGCGCTCAGATGCTCATCGGGTGATCAATTCTTTATGTGGCCACAACGGTAATTCTTGAACCACTAATTCCTTCCATTGTTCATCGGCGATGAATACCACTAACATGCTCCAATGGCTGACTAGGTCAACACTTAGAAAAATTTTGGAAATTCTGCACCATCGGTGGTTGGAGGCTCTACCCGTTGGAAGCATAGTGGTCTAGCCATCCGCAACGGCGGCGCTCAATCAGCTAAGCATTGACGATCCATCTGTTTAAGTGTTCTGATGTGTCAACAGCCAAAACACTTAGAAAATCTTTCAAATTTTCCTCCTCTGTCTCCCGCCGTATTGGCCGTCGAATCAACTGTCCATTGGGTGGCCTTCCCACTAAGTGCTCCACTGCATCGGAAGAACTTGTCACTAAGTTTTTCGATGAGCCGACATTCTAGCACTTAGAAAAATTTGTGAATTTTCTTGTCTTCACCCATTTTTCTTTTTTTCTGCTGGGCAGTAGGAAACCTGCCTCTATGAACTAATTCTCATGGCCCTCTAAGGCCCAAAAGCTGCAACATGAGCTCTGTCACTGCATCTTCACGGCCCATTTAGGCCCATGCTGCAACCAGCGCTCTGATACCACACTGTAACATCCTCGACCCTTCGACCAGCGAAGAGGATGCTACCATACATCAAATCATCCAGGAATCTAGCCCCATGAACATGGACATACATACATATACTGCTAAAGCATGATACTTAAAAACATAAAACATATTACAAAGCATAATCATTCATATACACAACGGAAGCAAAACATATCAATCAACACTCACGCATATACAGATCAACATTTAACATGTATATCATCATTCATCAACGGTAAATATGATTGCAGACACAAGTTAGGTAAGAATACTTATCTTATAGAGAACTTGTTATGCAACCAGCTACGTCTCTGCAACGTTCCACCCAACCATAGGCCCACGTGCTCCTTAATCTCTCAGCAACGCTGCCACCCCTGATCCGAGCATGATTCCCCAAGGAATAAGGAACTAACATGCTTACACATAGCCAAGGATAACAACACCACAAGGGTACATAGTTCAGTCAATCCAACACAGTTGGGTTTATCAGGCGAATAATGGATCAGCCAAGCCAACAAAGTTGGGTTTATCAGGTCATCCAGGAGCCGGGAAAGGCTAAATGCTAAGCTGGTGAGCTCATTGAAGAGCTATAGACACCAACACCAGAGCCAGCCTGGCTTCTAGAACACCCACACACACCCAACACAAGGAAACCAGTCCCTTCTCTGCAACGCAGTCTCTTAGACCCTGATCTCCCTTCTAGTGCTATTCAGGGGTTGTGGAGAAGAAATTCAGCTCAGTAACTTTGTCTGTGTGGTTCTCAACCCACCAAGTTTATCAAGCACCTCAATCCCTCATTCACCACTCCAATGCAGTCCAAGGAAAAAACCATTGCATACAAGCAGCCAAACATCTATTTAAGCTTTAACAAGGGAAAAACACAGCCAATCAATCATGGCAAATAGCGTCCCATAAACAACTATGAACCCACAACACCCAATCCTCAAGGCAATTGCTGGAGAAATTACCCAGACAACAATGGGGAAAGAAACTGATTCTCAACCTGTGCGTGAGGGGAAAAAGACACCACCAAAGCACATAACTGTGAATGAAATCCCTACCATGATTCCACGATGGAATGATAGAACCTTACGAAATCTGACAATGGTGGAAGAAGACACCAAAATCTGCGTGAACCGAGGAAAGAATCGATCCGTAGGACAACAAATCTGGGAGGAAAAGGAGAAGCATCTGTCTGCGTGAACGAGGAAGAAAAACTCACAGACTAGCAATCAGCTTGAGAGAGGGAAGGAAAACCCCCAAACAATGGAATGTGGAACCTTTTAACTCCGCCCAGTGTGAGGGAAACAAACAGACTCTCGGTCCCCATAGTGGACAGACCATCTGCTACCCCAAGGCACGTCATGGAGAGAGTGTGAGCGTAGTGGTCTTTCTACCAGCCCATCGCTACCCCCAACTAACAATGGAATAAATAAGGTGGTGGTGAGAAAAAGAGAGTGGTGACACATGGCTCTTCCCCCATGACTCAATGTTCAACATTCCCCTTCCTTATCCTTTGGAATCATGTGCTTTCCCAAAATAGTTGCAGTGAACATAGCTGGTTGGGTTATTTAATTAAAATGCGTGTTAACATGATGCCACAATTTAATATATGCCGTATGTCCTGATATACCTTTTGTGACCATTCCAATCTGAAACATAACATAACTAAATCAATGGTGGGGCCTTTTCCCTTAGCTCCTCACCATGATTATTTACAACATATGTATTAATGCAAACGGGTTCAAAACTGGGGTGTTACAGTTGTGACTGCAAACCTGTACTTACAATTGAAAATGAAAACAAACTAAAAAACACTGAAGGAAATGCTCGATAGACCATGAGCTTATTTGTACTTACCTATCTACCTAATTGGTCATACATGCCTAATCAAGTGAATTCTGACTTCCAATGAAGCCAATAAAGCAACTTATCCAATAATGTTGTTTCCTTTTCATTCTTGATTAAGAACAGAGATGAAATGCATAATGGAATAAATATATAACAAATAAACTGATCTTTACAATAGAGTTATAACCAGTCATTACCATTACCCAACCTCTCCATGTACTCTGCTCTGGGTCATAGAAAGCACGGAAACCTCTAGCATATTCTATCCTTTTTTTTATCATGGGAAGGTTGTCCAAAACGCCCTTCCTCTAGTGAGCTGTCAGGATGGCATTTGAAATATATTTGAAGGGGATTCCCAAGACTGTTTTCAAATGAAATATCTACCCTTTCATTCGAAACTTCTGAAGCTAGAACATCACCTTCCTTATATGCCTCAGCATGGAGATCATCTTTTTATTCAACAGAATCAAGCAAGCGCAATCATTCTTTATGGGATGATATTCCTGAAGGTGAAAATTTAAAAAAGGAATTTATTTGAGAACCATTACATCCTTCTTGGTGACCCAGTGCCTCATCACAAACTCCTGATGTATCTATATGCTGAGAGGGACTGCATGACTGTTACTCTTTATCATCTTTTGTTCCAAACAAGTCTATGGAATGCACTATATCCTCTAACTTCTGTTTCCAATTAGAGGCTTTAAGTTTGTGCCTTATTAATTCAAATGAGGAATAACACAAGGGCAGACTGTCACCTTCAACACACTTATTATCCTTTCCTATCTCAGCCCTCTGAATTTGGATTGCAGCTTGATTTTCTCCATTAGCAGACCTTGGTTCTATAGCTGGATATTTGGGTATAACCTCCAATTATTCCTCCTCATACTCATCATACATGGGTATACCGAAATCCCTTTTAAAATCATCATCAACGGATTCGGTGCTAAGTAGATTGCAACAGTTAGAAAACAAAATGGCAGAACCATCTACTTCTATATCAGGTTGATCATTTTCCTGTCTAGTAAGGGAAAGCTTTATCCAAATAGGGACTATCCCCTTTCATTTATGTGGCCCAACCAATTTTAATGTATCTTTTATTTCACCACCACTATCCCGACTTGACAATTTTTGGGACATCTTAAGGTTTTCTTCAACTTCCAAACAATCAATAAACATGTGCTGCAGAGTGGTTGATTTTCTTTCCAAAAGAAGTAATGACAATTCAGGAGGAAAAGTAGCTGCATAATATATTTTAGCAGCGTTTTCAAGAGGTTGGACTTCCTTTGGCATGTTATAATAAAAGCTTGCAAATCTTCTATTAAAACTATACATGGATTCACCCTCCTGCCTCTTCAGGGAATAAAATTCTGAAAGTATTTGGTCCAGTGGCCTTCTCCTACCCCAAAATTTCAAAAAGGTGCAAGAAAACTCATCCCAGGTACTGATGGCCTTAGGCTGCAAGTGTTTGAACCATTCTTTAGCATCTCCTTGCAAGGATTGGGAAAAATCCTTCATGCAAACATCATCATGTTCTATTTAAAAAAGGTCAAAGAAATGTTCAAAAGATTGTAAATGTTTCTCAGCACTGAGGTCTTTGGATTCTCCATCAAATTTGGGGACGTACTTGTAATGCTTTGCAGGAAAATAATGGAGGATAGGAGGAAAGTGTAGTGGCTTGTATCAGCTTGGAATACTAGAAGAGACTAGGTTAGGTGAAATATATATGTTACCAACTGTGGTTTCATAAGTTTCACAGGGGTGACCTTTAATGTCATGAGTTTTGGGTGAAACATCTTGGTCAAAATCAAATGTACAAGATGATGCCATGCTTTCAGTTCATAAAGAAGGATATACATGAATATATTCATAGCTCTGTTCCGAGCGAAATGAACCATGGAAGGCTCTTTTGATAAATTTAGGAAAATACAAGAACAAACTTACAAGGAAAGACAAGGCATATTGGAGGAAACAGAAAATCTAGTATCTTATCCTTTCACCATGCATTTTCAGGCTTCACATGATCTCATTTTCCTAGCAGAGTCTGTCAGTTCTTTCTGAAAAATTGATTTCTGGGTCATACCACCAGCAGAGTCGCTAGTTTGTTAGCACTAGAATTGAACCAAAGGTTGCGGAAGGCTCATTCCCAAGTAACAACAGAACCACTTTAGACTGTGATTTTGGACCAGCACAGTCAGAGAGGGATCTATCGTTTACTTACCAAATTTTCTCACGCAAGATATTCAATCGAGAATAGTCAGGAGATCAGATTCCTGAATGGGGAAGGTATGTTGTTATAAGGTGTAGGTTGGATGACCAGAGAGGGGGACCTTTGGGAAATGGAGTCGACAGTACTAGTATGGAACATGTTGCAGGAGGTAAATAATTGTGGAAATTTATAGACAGAGGAAATCTAGCCACCCATCTTTCAATCAAGAGATATTTAGCAGGTGACTAGTGGATGAGAGGAAACAGTCCATCATGCAGAGCATTTATTGGATGAATTCTACGTGAATTTAGAAGAAATTGTTTAAAAATGTTTGAAACAAAGGGACAAGAGCATATGGGATGAATTCTGGCCCTTATACACTACTGTCCAACCATGAAAGCAAATAACAAACTTGAATGAAAAACAGGATAAAGAATCATGTAAGGAAGTTACATATTGAAAGAAAAGATGATGTAGGAATATCTTCCATGAAGAATTATCATTCCTCTAAAATTTTATTCACATCACGAAAAGCCAGAAACAAATTATAATGGATAGCCTTGACCCTTGAAATTTTCCCAACCCAACCCCTATCTCCCTCTACCGAGAGTATATTTATACTATCTTAGACCTGAGACTAATCTCTGAAACAAAACATGGAAATTGTTTTCAGTCACAATCAGACATTAGCAGTTCAGAGTGTGGTACTATTTCCATGATTTACAAATATTAACATACATTATGGAATAAGTGCATATGCTTGGACTGGATGATAGCTCAACATTTCTGTTGATGTGCCTACAGACCTCGAGGAAGATGCCTTCTGGTCGCTTTTAGGTGAGTCACCATTGACAGGGTTTTGGAATATTTGGTCGATTTGTCGAGCCAATATAGTGTCCTTTCTACCCCTTCCTTTGTGTCTCCTCCATGCTCAAAGTCTCCTTTCTGCATGGACGCAAACTAGCAGGGAAGTTTGTGTCCCCTCTTTGCTCAACCTTCTCTGTAGCCCCTCCCTCTCCAGGTAACAATGTTAGATGGAGGGCCTGGGAGAAGGGCCATATTTCTTTTGGCAAAGAAAATCCTTTGCAGTGGCTTGTCGTTCTTGTACTCCTCACCTTCCGTGAGGTGGGCTCTCCCATAGGCAATACGGTGGAGTGTACCTCCACCAACCCCACAACCCTTGGTAAGTGGACTTCACAAATAGGGTGGTGCAGTCATTGGACCCCTGATGCTCCCATAGAGAGCAACCTAGGACTATCTTCTTGTGCGAAGGCTTTGGAGGCAGTTATGGCATCGGGGGCTCCTGGAAAAACACCCATGGGACATGATTTTCTAGGAAATCTACCACTGGAGGTGTGGGCATCTGAAGACGAGTATATCTCTCAAAATTATTCATATCTACATCCCGATGGATGGTGTCCTCCTTGGTATGGAAAACCAAGGCGACGGGTAAGTGTAGAAACTAACTCACCAACCATCAACATACCCAGATGCACAAGCTTTTTGAACCAAATTTCCATTGCCAACTTCTTGAACTTCTATGGACTCGCAACAAAACGAAACCTCGGGCTATGAAAGTATGCTAGATCATTCCCAGTATTACAAAGGATTTGGAATATGGGGTTATATATATAAGGCTAAGATATTGGACTCTGCAATGATTGGTCAACATTCCTGCACATTTCTTCATCGGGTGTCTCTGTGCTGACATGTGTGAGGACATGAGCCGAGTGATCTTTTACCTGCTAGAGATCTAGTCATGTCGCTTCATCCACTGCAACATCTCGTTGTTTCTTGCAGGAATATTCTCGGGCATCACCCTGTATGGTCAACCTCATGTTGCAAAGTAGATGGAATGGACGTTCTCACACTCCCTCACTCCCGTGAAGTAGGAAACATAATGATCTCCCTTGTTGTGCTTTCCTCGCTCCATGTGAAGAGCAGATTCGCCTACTACTTCCCTACTTCTACCTTCCAAACCACACAAAGGATGCCTGCCTTTAGGTGATATGGAGCTACCACAGGGATGATTTAACCTGTACGCATGCTACAAATGGCATCTGGGGAATCTATTAATCTATCAGGAGGCAAATCATGTGTGAGAACATCCCCTCTACTATTGTATCTACCATGGATGCGATACCTACAGCCTTGAGACCTTCTCAACCCATCGATTTGGACGTCTTTCACATCCATCATCTATTCTTCTTTAGACCTTAGCTGTCGATTCATGATCAGATTTCATCGGGAACGTCCAATCATAGGCACATTAACTGTAACGTCCCCGACCCTCCGACTGGCGAAGAATATGCTACTACACACCAAAACATTTGGGCATCTAGCCCCATGAACATGTACATTCATAATCATTGTTGAAATGTTGAAATAAAATGCTTGAACTAAAACATGCATACATGATTATGTATCATACACAGCGGAAGTAACATACATTCATACAAGCATTCAACATGTTCATCATGATCATTAACAGTAAATAGGATTGCAGAAGTAAAATAGATTCGATTAGTTATCTTTATAAAGAAATTGTTCTGCAACCAGCTATGTCGCTGCAACGTTCCACCCAACCATAGGCTAGCACACTCCTAGATCTTTCGGCAATGCTGCCACCCCCGAGCCAGGCATGACCCCCCAAGGAATAAGGAACTAACAGGCTTACACATAGCAAGGAATAACAAAACAGCAAGGGTACACAGTTCATCCAAGCCAACACAGTTGGGTTTATCAAGTGAACAGGAGCTAGGGAAAGGCTAATGCTAAGCTGGTGAGCTCACTGAAGGGCTACAGACACCAACACCAGAACCAGCCTGGATTCTAGAACACCCACCCACACCCAACACAAGGAAGTCAGCCCCTTCTCTGCAACGCAATCCCTCAAACCCTGATCTTCCCTCCAGTGCTCTTTAGGGGTTGTGGAGGAGAAATCCAGCTCAATAGCTATGTCCGTGTGGTTCTCATTCCACCAGGTTTGTCAAGCATCTCAAGCCATCATTCACCAACCCAAAAATAGTCCAGGGACCAATCCGATGAACCCACAACTATCCAACCTTCAATACTATCGCTGGGAAACTTACACAGCTCGGAAAATGATCAAAAGTCACGGCCAACATACACAGTTCAATGGGGATTCATAGGAAGAATCACCCCCAATCCCATCAATTCGTGGAAAAGCAATCCCAATAATTTCCACTACGATCCGAATGGTGAACGAAAACAGTACACAGTCCAATGCGTGGAGGCAAACATCGGTTCTCTGTGTGGATGGAAGAAATGAATTACAGATCGACAATCAGCGCGAGAGAGAGAGGGCGAACCCCCACACAATGGTTGGTAAAACGTTTTATTCCCCCTTCCTACATGAGGAAGACGAACGGCCAAGATCCGAGGGAGTGGGGAAGAAACGGTTCCCACGTCGTGGAGAGGAGAGAAAGCGTGGCATGGTAGTGGTCTGCTTGCCATCCAATCGCCGCCTCAACTAGCAAATGGAAAATTAACCAAGGGAGGTGGCGACACATCGAATTTTTCCTCGTGACTCAATGTTCCACATCCCCCTCCACTTTTCCTTATCCTTTGGAATCATGCCCTTTCTCAATTTAGTTGCTGCGAACATAGCTGGTTGATTTGCTTAATTAAAAAGCGCGTTTACATGATTCCATAATTAAATATATGCTGCATGTCCCGATATACCATCGGTGACCATTCCTAATAAAAAACACAACATGACCAAATCCATGGTGGGGCCTTGGCCTTGAGCTTTGCACCAAGATTATTTACAACATATGTATCCTATTTATTTTAATGCAAGCGTGGATTAAAACCGAGGTATTACATTCCCCTCCCCCTTAAATAGCACTGTCCTCAGTGCTTTACAAAATTTGAACAAAATGCTACACTGATACTGCCTCAGTGTTCCGTAGGATTGAACAAAAATGGATGTGCCAATCACATGGAATCCTCCAGCTCCCACGTAGCCTCTTCAGGTCCGTAATGCTCCCACTACACCTTTACCTTCCCTATGGCTCGGTTCCGGCGCATTGTGACCTTCCTATCAAGTATGCGCATTTGCTCAATTTGGAATTCTCCCTCGGGTTCCACCTGAATCACATCCCAATTTATCACATGGTTAGGATCATGTACATATTTCTTAAGCAAAGAAACATGAAAAACATTATGAGCTCTAGTATTAGCAGGCAATGCAAGTTTATATGCAACAGGCCCTATCCTCTCAAGCACTTCAAATGGCCCACAATATCTAGGTGACAACTTGGCACAACTTCCAAGCTTCAAGGAACTTTTCTTTTCCCTCACTCTGAGGTAAAATGATCCCCAACACTGAACTAAATGTTCACCCTATGCTTATCTGCATAGATTTTCTGTCTGTCCTGTGCTGCTTTCAAATTATGCCTAATCTTTACAACTTCTTGCTCCATCTCCTTGAGCAATTCTGGCCCAAGCACAATTTTGTTCACTGGGTTATCCCAAGTCACTGGTGTCCTGCACCGTCTTCCATACAAAGCTTCATACAGACTCATCCCCAAGGATGCTTGCTATCTATTGTTGTAAGCAAACTCTACCAAGTGTAAGTAATCTTCCCACTTGGTTGGTTTGTCCATCACGTACATGCGGAGCATATATTCAAGCACCTGATTCACTCTCTCTATCTGACCATCTGTCTAAGGATGGTATGCAGTGATGAAGTTTAACTCTATACCCAAATCTGTAAACAACCCCTTCCAAAAGTTGGAAGTGAACTTGACATCTCTGTCAGAAACTATTGCCTTAGGTAATCCATGCAATTTAAAAATCTCCTTCATGAATATCTTTGCAATGTCATCAGTCTTGTGCGTAGACTTCACTGGTATAAAATGTGCTGCCTTAGTCAACTTGTCTACCACAACCATGATAGAATCATGTTGTCTCCAAGTCATTGGCAATCCTGTAATAAAATCCATGGAAATAACTTCCCATTTCCATTCCAGAACTGGCAAAGGCTGCAACAAGCCTGCTGGATGTTGATGCTCAACCTTTACCTGTTGACATTTCATACACCTGGAAATGTACTCAGCCATACCCTTTTTCATTCCCAGCCAAAAGTACTGCTTTCTAGCTGTAGCAATTGTCTTCTGATATCATGGGTGACCAAAATACAGAGCTTGATGGATTTCGTCCATAACAACTCTCCTCAAATCTGCTACATCTGGAATATAAATTCTACCTTTATAAGTGAGAAGCCCATCTTCTTCCAATTTATATCCCTCATACCACTTCTCAAGACTTTTCTGCTGCAATTTGTCTCTTATCTGGTCATACAATTCATCTCCAGCAGCATGACTAACAATCTGCTACCTCAAATCTAATTGGAAAATACTAAGAGATGCCACATGCATTTCCTGTACCTTCCTGCTGAGTGCATCAGCTACCTTATTTTCCTTTCCCTTTATGTGCTTGATTTCAAAATCAAACTCACATAAAAATTATAGCCATATTGCTTGCCTAGCAATCAGAGTAGGCTGGTCAAATAGATACTTCAGTCCACAGTGATCTGTTCTGAGCTCAAATCTTCTGCCCATCAAGTAATGCCTCCACATCTTGAGAGCATGTACTATGGCTGCAAGCTCTAGATCATGAGTGGCATAGTTCTTCTCGTGTTCCTTCAGCTTTCTTGACTAATAACAGATCACATGGTTGTCTTGCATAAGGACTCCTCCAAGTCTTTGTCCGCATGCATCGGTACACACCACAAAATCTTTCTCTGGATATGCAACCTTCAATACTGGTGCACTGGTGAGATGATTCTTCAACTGCTGGAAGTTTTCTTCACACCTCGATGTCCATTCGAACTTCATCCCCTTCTTTTGCAAAGAAGTGATGGCATGTGTAACTTTGGAGAATCCCTCAATGAATCTCCTGTAGTATCCTACAAGTCCCATAAAATATCTTACGTCTGTCACATTTCTTGGAGTAGGCCAATTAATAATGGTTTCAATATTTTTAGGGTCCACAGATATACCCTCCTCTGAGATAATGTGACCCAAGTACTAAATTCTATATCTATAGAAGTCACACTTGCTCAGTTTTACATACAACTGGTGCTCCCTGAGCAATTGTAATGTCAATCTCAAATTCTCTTCATGTTCTTCCTCATTCTTAGAGTAAACAAGAATGTCATCAAGGAAAACAAGAAGAAACTTGTCCAAATACTTTCTGAAGACACTATTCATAAGGCACATAAATGTAGCTGGTGCATTTGTGAGCCCAAATGGTACCACTACAAACTCATAATGCCCATACCTTGTCCTGAAGTCTGTCTTATGAATGTATTCATCCTTGATCCTTACCTGATGGTACCCAGACCTCAAGTCAATCTTGGAAAATACCTTCGCTCCTCTCATTTGATCAAAGAGGTCATCAATCCTAGGCAAATGATACTTATTCTTCACCGTAACCTTGTTCAATTGTCTGTAATCAATACACAACCTGAGTGTACCATATTTCTTCTTTACAAATAGAACTGGTGCTCCCCAAGGAGATACACTCGGTCGGATATACTTCTTTTCCAACAACTCTTGTAGTTGCATCTTCAACTCTAGCATCTCCGGTATACTCATTCTGTAGGGTGCCTTGGACACTAGGGCTGATCCTAGCACAAGTTCAATAGTGAAATCAATGTCCCTCTTTGGAGGAAGCCCTGGAATCTCATCAGGAAACACATCCCTGAATTCCTGTAACACCTGATAGTCCTCCAACCTAGGAGCTTCATCTCCTGATGTCTCCAGAATATGGGCTACATACAACTGAAAACCCTTCCTACAGAACTTCTTTAACTGCATTGCTGAAACCTACCGTACTGAAATCACCTTTGGAAATCCTTTCACAACTATTAGGTTCCCTTCTTCATTTATGCATTTGAAAGTCTTATTGTAACAGTCAAGCTTCACCCTGTGAGCTTCTAACCAATCCATCCCAATGAGAACATCATAGGAACCAAGCGGTAGGACATTCAGATCTATGCAAGTGACCAACCCATCCATGACCAATGGACATTTCTCTACCACTTCACTGACCTTTCTCTTAGTTCCAGTGGCTAGCTGGACTAACCAAGATTTCCTATGCTTTACCTTCTTAAAAGCACAAATCTCCACTACTCTAGGGGTAATGTAACTGTTCGTAGAACCAGGGTCAATTAAAATAGAAACAGATTGCTCAAAAATCTTACCTGCTACTTCCACCACAGTTGACTGGTGATCTTCCTAGTGGTCCTCCAGTGCTGCATAAATCCTAGGGACTACCCTTGCTACCCGACCCACTGTTTCTACTTCTTGAATATTGTAAGCTGGCCTTGCATTCTCATTTCCGAGTGGACAATTTCTACATAAGTGAGGTCCTTCACATTTCCAACATTTCACTGGACCTTTATTCGGATGTGGCTCTTTAGGCTTTCCACCTGTCACTCCAACTGGATCACTCGCAGCTTGGGATGGCTGCTTCTGCTGATTCTTGAATTGAGAAGGTTTGAAACCTTTCTTTCTTTGGTCCAACTTTTCATTCTTCTTGTCCTTCCATGCCTTATGGTAATCAGGTTTACCTTTGCTTTGCTCATAACAATACTTATCTTTTCTTATTGCTTCCTCGAGAGTTCTCGGCTCATAGAACTCAATTCTATCTTTGTAAGCTTGAGGCAATCCACTTAGGAACCATTGGACCTTCACTTTCTCATCTCTAATGTACCAGACATACCTCAACAGCTCCAAAAATGTATTTGCATAATCATCCATGGTTTTCTGTCCCAATCTCAGCTCATGGAACTCCTTGATCTTGTCATCATAGTACCTGTTAGAGAGGTATTTTCGCTTGAAGTACTTCTTGAACTGTTTCCACTTAAGTCTCCTTTCACTGATCCTCTTTACCTGCTTTAAGTGTTCCCACCAAATGGATGCCCTTCCATTCAGATTGAATATGGCAACTCTTGCCTTCATGTTCCCTGAATAATCCTGCACCTGAAAGTACTTCTTTATTCCAAGGAGCCAAGCTTCATCCTCTTGTCCAATATTTACCTCACCATCAAATGTAGGAGGTTTAGCTTTCTTAAATTCATCTCGAGAACGATCCCTCTGGTGTCTCTTTCTTTTCCTTTTAAGAGGAGAAGAGCTTGTATCTCCACTGGATTCTTCGGAGTCAAATGATCCACTGGAAGTCCTTCTCCTTCTCCTAGTGCTGCTCTTACTGCCTTCTGGTCTTGATATACCTCATCTAGAATCTATCTTTTTCTGCAAGTCTGTCAAACTTTCCAATATGGCAGCATTCAACTGATGCTGCTCTTCCTGGGATTTTATTAAGCTTCTCATGGTGGCTGCAACATCTGACGGTGTCTCTTGGAATCTCCTCCCATTGGACTCAATGTCATCATTCCTATTATGGAAATTTTCTCCCATGGCATCTTCTGCTTGCTCGTAAGAATCCCGAGCATCATACCCATCCTGGGATCTCATGACTGACAACCACTTACTTATCAAACTACACTATCCGGAATGCTTCTCTTGAAAGTGACTATGATTCTGCAAACGTGTTAATAACACAAATGTTAGATGCATAATATTGACATAAACCAGCATTACTTACCTTCTCTTGGAAATTATAAAATTACAAGTTTTCCCAAAGCATAGATTTTTTCTTCCTTTTTGGCCCTAAAAATTTACTGAAAAACCACTGAAAATTCCCCCGAAAACAGCTGAATTTTCCTTTGTTCAATTGGGTCTCTTCCCAACTAATCTTTCCGTTGAATCGGCTCTCGAAACAACTAATTCCTCCGCTGTACATTGGAAATCGGATCCTCTAACCCTTCGGAAGGTTAGTGCTTTTGGTTTCCGAAACAACGGCACACATAACACTTAACTTCTTCCGATGGCCGCTCTTTACTTAGAAAAATATTGAACTTTCAGCGTCAACGGTCTTTCTCGTCGGAGACTTAGTGTTTTTGTCTTCCGCAACGACGGACACTCGAATCGCTATCTTCTTCCGGTGGCAGTCTTTCCTCATCAGCAGGCTAGTGGTTTTGGCTTCCACAACGGTGGGCACTCAACCACTTTCTGCTTCCGATTGGCCGATGATCTTCTACACTTAGAAAATTTTTTGACTTAATTTTCTTGCGGCGTCAACATTTGGAGGTCTTTCTCATCGGATGCATAGTCGTTTCTCCATCTGCAACGGCGGACACTCGAACTACTATCTCCTTCCGATCGGTGAACTTACTTTGACCGGCATCGGAAGTCCTTTCTCGTCGGAAGTCTAGTGACTTTCGCTTCCACAACGGTGGATGCTCTATCCACTATTTTCTTCTGACAACTTCAACACCCAGCCAAATTTTCCAAACTTCTTCCTGGCGTCGGTGGTCGAACGACTTTTCCGTCGGGTGCGTAGTCGTTTAGACTTCTACAACGGTGGATGCTCGAAGAGCTATTTTATTCCGATGGACACTTAGACAAGTTTCCGTGATTTTCTTCAAAATATTTCCTCTGTCGAGTATGCTTCTGTCTTACTCTTCCGCTGCATCAGAAGTCTCTTCCACTAAGTCCTCCGCTTCATCGAAAGTCCAAACCACTAAGTGTTTCGATGACTGTTCAAACACTTAGACAATTTCCTTGAAATTTCCCTCCGTCGGCAATCGGATGCACTACTGCATCGGCGGTTTAGTCCTTTCGTCAGCTGCAACGGTGGATGGGAAACCGCTAAACTCTTCTGATACATCGGAATTATGTTCCTCTTTAGTGTTCGGATGCTCCGACTGTTCAAGCGCTTAGATAATTTTTGAATTTTGAATTTCTAGTCATTCATTGATTTATGTTGGGTAGAAAGAAATCCTGCCTCTATCACTGCATCCTTGTGGTCCATTCAGGCCCATGTTGCAACATGAGCTCTGTTGCACACTGTAACATCCCCGACCCTCCGACCGACGAAGAGGACACTACTACACACCAAAACATTTGGGCATCTAGCCCCATGAACATGTACATTCATAATCATTGTTGAAATGTTGAAATAAAATGCTTGAACTAAAACATGCATACAGGATTATGTATCATACACAGTGGAAGTAACATACATTTGTTGGGCTATAGGGCAGACCCAGGCTTTATACGATTAACTTCGCACCAACAAAAGACCCACAGTGTTGGCCCTTTCGGCAACAACCTGCGAACAGGTTGCAATCTCACCTGAAACAGCTATGGGATGCCGCAGAATCAGGTTTTTGCAAGCAGAAGAGGGATATTACTGTACCTTTAGCCTTTAATAACTTATATTCATATAACACAGAGATTCAACATTCACATATATAACATCGCAGCTAAATAAACAGACAGTGACTTGCTTAACCCTTTACTGGGAATTCACAACGAAGTTATTAAGTTAGCAGTGATCTTATTTATCAGATATACGTTTATCAATGCATGAAAGAACATAACAGAAACAACACAAAGAACCACAACACAAGATATAATGTGGTTCACCCCCAATGTAGGGGCTACGTCCACAGAACTGCGTTTTATTCAACTCTTTACTAAAACCACAGTTTTGATCTACGCACTCAGCTGCAGATCCTTTCAAGTCCTTAAAGCCGTGCACACAGCTGCAGGCCTCTGCGCACACAGTTGCAGAGGTCGTCCACGCACACAGCTGGGACTCAACCTTCTTACAAAACAAGCCTTAGCTTTGCATCAATTCATCTTACATCAAAAGCCTAAACTGACTTCTTTACAAGAGTGCTTATTTATAGTGCACTTATTACAAAACCATGGGCTTAAACCATGGGCACCACAAACCCTAAACCCTGGACTTAAACCATGGGTTTATTACAAAAGAAGGTTTTTACTCAACCTCGACACCCGTAAGACTATTTTGAGTCGTAACTCCGCTTACAACTCCCATAACTCCGCGGAGTTACCCACCTTAAGGACCGTTAGGGTGCGTGCCCCAATAGGCCCCTAAGACTCACTAGTGTCTCGTCCCGTGACACTCAGCTGCTTTTCTGGTGGTAGAATCTTGTTGGCGAACATAGTGCGCTGCTTGCTGAAGCCATATATGCGGTTGTCGGCTGCTTGTTTCTTCCCTTCGTAAAATTTATGCTGGTTAAGGCCTTCTGGATCTATCAGCGACCCCATCCTTCGATCCTCTTCTCGAACATTTGACCATCCACAACTGAGGGTCCCCAGAATTGTGTGTCAAGGTGCATAAGACAAATAGCCACCTCGGTTCTGCCAAACCAGGAGGATACATCTTGGGATGTTTCAGAAGCTTCCTGTGAAGACCGGTGCTTTTCTTCATGCGGCTTAGAGCGCACTTCTGCCTTTCTTTGTGCCTTGGTCGAACATGGCTGCACGAGTGGATTTCTCAGAAGGTTCAACAGAGCTCTCTCCCTGATCAATCGTAATAACTCCTGGACTTCACGATCATTCGACATAGTTCTAACTGAAGAAACTCAAAGAGATGCACAATGCAGGAGTCGCAGGCCGGTGTAGCGTATTATAGAATCCCGCAACAGAATATGTCATCATGATGCATTAATGATTCCGAATCTGATGGAGTGGTGGAAATCCTGTCCACACGGCGCCATATTTTCCCAAAATCTCATCATTGCAGGCAGTACAACATTTCTCGTGACGACGCCGCCGAGTGTAGTTTTGTCCCATCCATCACATTTTAGGCTGCGACACACCTTTGATCTTCGACATAACCACTAACTTCAACTGCGCCTTGATAAGTACCTTCAACATAATATGCACCTTCGACCCATCTTGACCTATACAGCAACCAAACTTCAACCTTCAGACTTTGACAGTCTTCAACACTTCGTAGCTTTGAGAACAACTTCATTATAGTCTAGTGCCCAATTCCAACTGTTCTTGGTACTTAGACTGTCCTTCATGCTGTTACTCCTGATCAAGGGGTCTCGGTTTGTCCATGTACTTCTTTATCCTACTTCCATTCACCATGGAGGGTAAAATTTCTCCATTCAATTTAGCTAACTGGACTACGCCACCATCAGTAAATTTTTGCACTATATATGGTCCTTTCCAATGTGTCTTGAACTTACCCAAGAAGTTCTTGAATTTTCTATCATATAGGAGCACAAGATCACCCTGTTGGAATTGCTTCTTCTTGATGTGTCTATCATGCCATGCTTTTTCTCTAGCTTTCTGAACTTGCTGCTGGAACCCTGCAATGAATCTGTCCTCTTCAAGTTATAGTATCTTTGCCAACCTTTCTTTCATCATATTTGGGTCATCCATCTCTGTAAAAGCAGATATTCTGAGGCTAGGTACAATGTACTCCATGGGCATGACTGCTTCTTGTCCATAAACCAGCATAAAAGGTGTATGGCCTGTCAAATTCTTGCAGATGGTTCTATAAGCCCATAGTACTGCTGGAATTCTAAGGTCCCAATCATTTCTATTAGCATTGCAAACCTTCGTCAGAGCGTGTTCAAGGATCTTGTTAAAGGCTTTGACAGTTCCATTTGCTTGAGGATGATAGGCAGTACTCTTCTGATGATATACTTGAAATTCTTCAGTTAATACTTCAATAGTCTTATTTAAGAAATGTGATCCTTGATCACTCATAAGAATTCTAGGACACCCAAATCTTGAAAAGATGTTATCGAAGATAAAATTGGTGGCTGTAGCAGCACTACAGGTTTTGACTGGTTGAGCTTCGGCCCAATGAGTAAGGTAGTCAGTTGCTATGATAATGTATCTTGCTCTGGATTTCTTTGCAGGGGGATTGATAGGTCCAACAAAATCAATAGTCCATTTATCAAATGGTTGTAAAGTTACTTGCGGAACTAGAGGCATCTCGTCCCTCCTGGATGGTTTGCCTGATCTATAACAAATGTCGCAGCTGTGGCAATATTCTCTTGCATCCTTATGAATTATGGGCCACCACAATTCGGCTGTCAGAATATTTTGTGCTGTAGCTTTTCCTGCATAATGACCTCCTACTACGCCAGAGTGTGCCTCAGCCAATATTAATGGCTTTTCATGCTCTAGAATACATCTGCGCAGTATTTCATTTGGTCCCATCTTATATAGCTGTCCTGCTATTAAGGTAAAGTCGGCTGCTCTAACCACCAGTTGTTTCTTCTGCTGCGTTGTCATTTTGGCTGGTGCAAAACCTATAGACAAATACTGAACAATATCCTGGAAATAATCATCAACCATCTGGATGGAAAACAACTGGGCATCAGGAAGACCTTCGTCCAAGCTAATGGGATCTTCTCCTGACTCGAGCCTAGATAAATGGTCAAGACCTAGGTTCATTCTTCCAGGTTTGACTATGATCTCAAAGTCATATTCCTGAAACATAATCAACCATCTGCATATCCTTCCACCTAGTACAGGCTTGTTAACCAAATACTTCAAAGCAGAGTGATCAGTGAACATCTTAAAATGAGATCCTAACAGATAATGTCGAAACTTCTGTAATGCATACACCATAGCTAAACCTTCTCGTTCTGTAGTAGTATAATTTTTTTCTGCTGTGGACAGTTTCCTACTTGCAAAAGAAATAGGGTGATCGATATTACCTTCACTTGACTGAGCCAATACTATTCCCAGAGCAATGGAGGATGCGTCGACATGCACATGAAACTCCTTATTCCTATTGGGGAACACTAAGATAGGGGAAGTTACAATTTTTTCATTCAAAATATCCAATCTTGCTTGACACTTAGGTGTCCATTCAAACATAATATCTTTCTTCAATTGCTTTTCCATAGGGGCTGCTATTTGAGCATATCCTTGAATGAATTTCCTGTAATAACCAGTATAACCAAGCGTAGTGCGCAGTTGTTTAACAGACTTCGGAGGTGGCAGGTTCACAATAATGGCTATCTTCACAGGATCCATCATCAATCCTTGCTTACAGACAATGTGACCTAACAGAATTCCAAAAGGGGCACAGAAGATACACTTTTTCAAGTTCAAGGAAATCTGATGCTGTCTACATTTGTCCAACATAAGTCTTAAACTATCTATGTGGTCTTTTACTAACCCAAAGATAGTCCAATCATCAAAATAGACTTCTAAAAATTTATGTATGAATTACTTAAAAGCAGAGATGACTACTCTAGAAAACATGGCAGGTGCATTCTTCAATCCAAAGGGCATAGCTGTATACTGGAAGGATCCCATTTATGTAGCGAAGGTTGTCTTATGTCAATCTTCTAGAACAATTCGAATCTGATGGTAACCTGAAAATCCATCAGTAAAATAGTACACTTCCTGACCTCCCACATTGTCTAAAACTTCATCTCTAAAGGGAGTGGGGAAAGGATCATGCAAACAGGCATCATTTAGCTTCCTCAGATCGACACAGATTCTGATTTCTCCCTTAGTCTTATTTTCTTGCACCACCATAGGACTGACCCACTCGGACTCTTCAACAGGCTCAATGATTCCTGCAGCAAGCATCTTATCCAGCTCCATTTGGACTTTTTCCTTATACTTAGGGTTCAGCCTATAAGGGCGTTGTTTCACAGGCTTCGCATCAGGTTTCAAGGGGATCTTTATCACTCCTATATCCCCAAGGATACCTTTCATCTCTGAGAATTTCGTCGAAAATAGATCCTGATATTCATGGAGAAGTTGGGTCACCTTGCTTACCATTTCGTCATCCCAATAATATCCAATGGTAGCATATTTAGGGTTTTCTTCTGACCCAATGTTTACGGTCTGCGTCTTCAAGGGTTGAGTCACTTCAAGTGCCTCAACTACTGGTCCATGTACTTTCAGTGTCCTTTTGACTCAAGAATGTTAATGTTACGTGGATTGTCAATTTCGTTAATTGCAAGGTTGTAACATTCTACGGCATTGGCTTCCTGTGCCTTCCAATCAGGTTGGTATTCGGCTATGTCTTGATCATCAAATACTTTAGTATGGATCAACCTAACAGCTGCGTCCAAAGCAGGAGAAACCTCATTAATAGAAAATGTCAGCACAAAACTATCAAAAAGACAATCCCAACTTACAGTACCATGGCGAAGCTCGACCTCCAGATACCAATTCTTTGCTATGGGTTCCAGGGTGTGCACAAACCTATGTACCCATTCTTCACGAGGTACATGCTTCCATGCCTCGTAGCATTACTCCAAATGTCCCCGAGGACTAGTCTTACCATTAAACCTGCTTCGCACCGCCTGAGGTTGGTCCCTGAATCTCAGGTAAAGGGACTTCTGGCATGCTTTCCAACTATGAATGTACTTCTTGTGACCATTCCACCATCGGGCTACTGTGGCTCTGAATGTTGAATCCAGAGTCTCCATTTTCTGTGATTCTAGTACCTTCTCTGAGAAGTGCACAATAAACTCTTCTGGGTCTGTCGAACCATCAAAAATAGATAAGGGTCTTGTCTGTGAGCCAAGCCATCTGAGAGACTTGGTAATTCTGGCACATCAATGGCCATGTAGCTCATATAGTCTACTCTGCCAATTCTCTAGGCCATCATCTAAGTCTGTCATGCAGGAGCTATCATACTACCAATCCATGATACCTTCGGCAGTAGGACCAACATAATATTCTTCCTTCAATGTGATATTGTAGATGTGGTCCAAAACATCCTGGTATTCATCTCTTACTGGCTCTGTGTATCTCTCTCCTTGAGAAGGATCCAATGGGATTATGACTCTCAGTCCTTTCCCTTCGAAAGTCATCTGTCTCTTCTTAAGGTTAATGACTGCATCATTGTCTAATGCCCACTCAATACCTAGCAATGCTGGATAGGGGTTGTTGTCGTCAATGAGCTCAATAACTTTGAAGTCTGCTACAGTACAGATGCCATCAATATCTACTGGGACATTAGGGAAGCATCCTAGGGGCACAATCTTCTGCTGATTAGCTAATCTCAACTGTATAAGGGACCAATCAAGGGTAGGTTTTCCCATTTGTTCCCAAGTTTGCTTAGTTAAGACATTTACCTCTGATCCTAGGTCCAAGATAACATCAGTCATATCATACTGTCCTATCTGAGCATTCAATCTCATTTCCCTGCCAGTTCTCCTGACTCTATTAATATCTTTTTCCTGCCCAGAACTTTGCTGAGGTTCGCAGGAAGCAATAACTTTTTACAGCTCACTTAAAGCATTCTGATTTCTTAAGAGCTTCAGATATCTCTGTAAAAAGGAGGACAGTGTACTTACTTTGTCTGTCGAAGCTTCTTGCATCTGCGACTACTACTGAGGTTGTTGCGCAAGTATTACTGATGTGCTAGGGTCAGCAAAGTCTCTCGTGGCTGCCATAAATGTCTCTTTTTCTCTTTCGACATCAAATGCAGGGATTTTTTCTGGGGCCTTCCTAACCCAAGCCTCGGCAGGCTGTTTCTCCTTGTTCTGCAGTTCCGTCGTAGCTCCACTCCCAATAACAACATTAATGGCTGGGGTAGGTCTTTGCTTGATAGAAATCATCTGAATATTCTGAGTAGGCACATTATTTCTTTCCTGAATCTTAGCTATCAACTGCAGGCACTGCTCGATCACATGATCTACTGCTCGACAATACCGACATGTCGTAGTTGTGTTCTGATCGTTTTTCGCTAGATTCCTGGCCTGGTTACTGTTGTAACACACAACCTGGCCTCTTCCTCTTCTGGCCATACCACCTCGACCACGACCTCCAAAAGCACCTCTACCTGATGCACCACCACGGTAACCATAGCCATCATTGCTCTGTCCCTCATTTTGTACCCCATAAGCATCGTAAGTTCGTTCTCTCATGAGTTCAAAGCTGCGACACTCATCTTCGTTGTGTCCCACTGATTTACAGAACTTACAATAAGGGTTCTTAGGGACTTGCACATACCTCTGCAGAAGATAGCAGTCTTCAGGTCGATGCTGGCTAGTTGTCCGACAGATCTCGCAATATAGAACAGTAGGGCTGAATGGGTTTGGCGCACCAATATTCAGGTAGTTTCTTACCACAGGACACTGTTCCTTATCGTGACCTTCTATCTGACATTGTGTACACCAAACCTCTTCGCAACCGGTTTTTCCTTTCTTCATATCACGAAGCTCCAGAGCCATCGCTGCCAACTGCGCTTGGATTTGAGCGATACCAGAATTATCTTCGACATGAGCGGTTTCAAGCTTCATCGCGATTTCCAGAGCCTCTTGATGGTCAGCAACCTTCTGTTGCATGAGTGGAGTTCTGATATGCGGTAGCAACGCTGCAATGAACCATTCCTTGTGCTGCGTAGGTCCAATGGTGAAACTGACTTGGTCTAGCAAAACTTTGAATCTTTGATCAAAGTCCCACACTGATTCGCCACGCCTCTGTTGAATCTCTTTCAACTCAGTGATACACCGCGACTCTGATTTCGGCTTCTTAAATTCTTTTATCATTGCTTCTTTTATATCAGCCAATGCATGGTTTTGAGTGCTGGAAAACTTCATGAACTAGGTCAGAGCGCGGTCTCTAAAAGAAGTAACCATCTATGCTCTTTTTGTATCTTGATCCGTAATGTTCTTAGCAGTCCACACTGCTTCACATAAAAACTAGAACTGTTTTGAATCCTCTGATCCAGTTCCTTTGAAAACAGGGAGCTTAATGTCATCATGCATGTGGGCCATAGTGGATCTAGGGGGGGAAGGAGGGGGACTGGAAGTAGGCGGGGGGGAACTTACTCGGGTATACTGTCCTATGATAGGAATACTCGAGCTAGGGTTACTTTCAAACTGCGATGGGTTCTCAGGGATAACAGGTCTGCGCTGCGGGGTTACCGGAGGGTTTCCAACAGAAGGGGTTTCTTTGGGTTCTGAATCTGCGGGATGTACAGGGGAATACTCGATATGCTGACCATGGGAATAGGATCTAAAATCTCTCTTGTACCTTTTTCCACTTCGCAGCAAACCGCTTTGCTCGTCGAAGGTATTTTCACTTGCAAACATAGGTTAGTAATACTAAATCTAACAGTATGATTCAATTAGCAATATACCTTTTTCAGCTAATAGCATTTTAATTCGCAAACTAAATGAATTCAAAAACTTACCCCTTGGTCCTTTGAAAAACTGCCGCTCATCTTCACTAAAGGAAGTACTTGTGTCGATGGTGAACTCCGTCACAAATGCTTCAAGGGTTCGCGTTGTCCAGAAATCAACAGCGCGGGAGATCTCGTTGTTCACCCTTTTCAGTATATTAATTCTTGCGAGGGTCCAATCAGGAAACTGACATTCTTGGAAGTTCGTCCTTCGTTCTGTTAACCTTTATAACCTTTTTTCTCTTTCTCAGCGAATTTCAGATAAGTCTCATCAAGCCAATCACCGATTTCCTTCACAGAGGGTCTCCAAAACATAGCCCTTGAGGTACGACGTAAACCCCTCTTGAGCAGATACTGAGTTCAACCGGAAACGGAACCAATTTTTTGGGCTATAGGGTAGATGCGGGTATTATACCATTAACTTCGCACCAACAAAATACCCACAGTGTTGGCCCTTTCAGCAACAACCTGCGAACAGGTTGCAGTCTCACCCGAAACAGCTATGGGATGCCACAGAATCAAGTTTTTGCAAGCAGAAGAGGGATATTACTGTACCTTTAGCCTTTAATAACTTATATTCATATAACACAGAGATTCAACATTCACATATATAACCTCGTAGCTAAATAAACAGACAGTGACTTGCTTAACCCTTTACTGGGAATTCACAGTGAAGTTATTAAGTTAGCAATGATCTTATTTATCAGATATACGTTTATCAATGCATGAAAGAACATAACAGAAACAACACAAAGAACCACAACACAAGATATAACGTGGTTCACCCCCAGTGTAGGGGCTATGTCCACAGAACTACGTTTTATTCAACTCTTTACTAAAACCACAGTTCTGATTTGCACACTCAGCTGCAGATCCTTTCAAGTCCTTAAAGCCGCGCACATAGCTCCAGGACTCTGTGCACACAGCTGCAAATTTCCTTAATCACCCAAAAACCTCTGTGCACACAGCTGCAGAGGTCGTCCACACACACAGATGGGACTCAACCTTCTTACAAAACAATCCTTAGCTTCGCATCAATTCATCTTACATCAAAAGCCTAAACTGACTTCTTTACAAGAGTCCTTATTTATAGTGCACTTATTACAAAACCATGGGCTTAAAGCATGGGCACCTCGAACCCTAAACCCTGGACTTAAACCATGGGTTTATTACAAAAGAAGGTTTTTACTCAACCTCGACACCCCTAAGACTATTTTGAGTCGTAACTCTACTTACAACTCCCATAACTCCGCGGAGTTACCCACCTTAAGGACCGTTAGGGTGCACGCCCCAACAAAACATTTGGGCATCTAGCCCCATGAACATGTACATTCATAATCATTGTTGAAATGCTAAAATAAAATGCTTGAACTAAAACATGCATATAGGATTATGTATCATACACAATGAAAGTAACATACATTCATACAAGCATTCAACATGTTCATCATGATCATTAACAGTAAATAGGATTGCAGAAGTAAAATAGATTCGATTACTTATCTTTATAAATAAATCGTTCCGCAACTAGCTATGTCGCTGCAACGTTCCACCCAACCATAGGCTAACACGCTCCTAGATCTTTCGGCAATGCTGCCACCCCCGAGCCGGGCATGACTCCCCAAGGAATAAGGAACTAACAGGCTTACACATAGCAAGGAATAACAAAACAACAATGGTACACAGTTTATCCAATCCAACACAGTTGGGTTTATCAGGCGAACAGGAGCTGGGGAAAGGCTAATGCTAAGCTGGTGATCTCACTGAAGGGCTGCAGACACCAACACCAGAACCAGCCTGGATTCTAGAACACCCACCCACACCCAACACAAGGAATTCAGCCCCTTCTCTGCAACGCAGTCCCTCAGAGCCTGATCTTCCCTCCAATGCTCTTCAAGGGTTGTGGAGAAGAAATCCAGCTCAATAGCTCTGTCCGCGTGGCTCTCATTCCACCAGGTTTGTCAAGCATCTCAAGCCATCATTCACCAACCCAAAAATAGTCCAGGGACCAATCCGATGAACCCACAGCTATCCAACCTTCAATAGTGTCGCTGGGAAACTTACACATATCAGAAAATGATCAAAAGTCATGGCCAACATACATAGTTCAACGCGGATTCACAGGAAGAATCACCCACGATCCCATCAATTCATGGAAAAGTAATCCCAATAATTTCCACTACGATCTGAATGGTGAACGAAAACAGTACACAGTCCAATGCGTGGAGGCAAATGTCGATTCTCTGTGTGGATGGAAGAAACGAATTACAGACCAGCAATCAGTGCGAGAGAGAGAGGGCGAACCCCCACACAACGGTTGGTAAAACATTTTATTCCCCCGTCCTGCATGAGGAAGACGAACGGCCAAGATCCAAGGGAGTGGGGAAGAAATGGTTCCCACGTCGTGGAGAGGAGAGCAAGCATGGCGTGGTAGTGGTCTGCTTGCCAGGAAATCGCTTCCTCAGCTAACAAATGGAAAATTAACCAAGGGAGGTGGCGACACATAGACTTTTTCCTCATGACTCAATGTTCCACATCCCCCCCCCCTTTTCCTTATCCTTTGGAATCATGCCCTTTCTCAATTTAGTTGCTGCGAACATAGCTGGTTGAGTTGCTTAATTAAAAAGCGTGTTTACATGATGCCATAATTAAATATATGCCACATGTCTCGATATACCATCAGTGACCATTCCTAATCAAACACACAACATGACCAAATCCATGGTGGGGCCTTGGCCTTGAGCTCCGCACCAAGATTATTTACAACATATGTATCCTATTTATTTTAATGCAAGCGGGGATTAAAACCGGGGTATTACATTAAACTTTCGCCAATATTCCCTCATCCAAACGAGTGTGCACTTTCAAGTTGTGGAATCCCCCACATCTGTCGATCAATCTCGACCCTTCATTGTGACCGTTGATCTCTACAGTCAATACCCTTTTTTGCGATTCGGAATCGCGACTTTATTTGTGCTAGTTCGAACCACGAAATCATCTATGGCCATGGATCTTCTCATACTCTTATCTCCACCATCATATATCTCTATCCTTTAATCCATTTCACGATTCGAAAAAGCTCCTTCTTCCATGCATGTTTTCCTAGAGAAATCACCTCAGGTCGTCGATCGGGCTTCTCCTTGATCTCGGCCTTTCATCACTTATCCATTTTAACAGGCTTCACGAATACCAAACTTAAATGTTTCCTCGCATATTCGGCCTGTGGAACCACGCTCCATCATTGATATTCTCTATTGTGAATCTGGATCGTTGATCTATGACGCCCCTTTATCTCATTTACGCTACTACATGTCTTGACCTTTGGAAGGATTTACCTCCGTAGATCGAGATCCCTCCTCCATATGATGGTATTAGCCAACAGAAGCTGTCAATTGGATAACCTGAGGGGTGTTTGTATAATTCTTCAATGAAGAGGACCCTTTTCGAATCCTTCTAAGCCCATAACTCGATAGTTTCAAATGGAGTGCTAACACGACTGGTTAGAGGATTTTCAAACAACCTGAAAAAATTTCCATCATCCTTTTATCTTCCACCTACGAAATTTCTCTTTAACCATTGATTTCCATAAGATTCATCCTGCACCATTGATATGGGATCAGGGATGCAAAAAATTTCTGAACCGTCGATCCTGTGGATCACAGAATGCATACTTTCACCTTTTCACGACCAAATTTCTGTCCTTTCCTCATTCTACCTTTTTACTCCTGGCCCTTTTTTTTCCGAGCCCTTGATTTTTTGCAGAGGCTTTCCGTACCGTCGATCTTACGAATCGCGAAATGTGGAATTTCAACTTTTTTCGCAACCAAAACTCTATATTTTCTCTTTTCTCTCCTTCCTTTCCGCTCCTTTCCGAGCCGTTGATATTCAATGGAAACTTTCTGGAGCATTGATATTGCAGTTCGCAGAAAGTGGGATTCTAAATTTTTACGACCAAATTTCTATATCTTCCTCTTTCCTCTTTTTCCTTTCCACAAAATAGCAGAAAGAAAAAGGAAGAAATACCAACGTTTATAACCACATTTTGGCCCTTTTCTACTTTTTCGCTCCTGATCTTTCCTTGGCGAAAATGATTTTTGGCCTTTGATCTTCTCTGTTGTACATGTAGGCTGTCCATTCTGGTCATATTCTAACCTTGATCATATTTTTCTTATTTAGGCATATTTATAAGGCTAAAACTCAGGATTTTCAACAATTTTTTATCTTTCTTTCACTGGTCTAAACTTTAGCAGGGGAGTTAAAGCAGATGCATATGTAAAAATATTTAAATTTTAGCACATGTGGTAACACTACCATCAGCTAAATGCTTTGTCTTAAAAATCCATTTGGGAGAGACTAATTATTTATCCTTTGGTCTTGGAGCCACTTCCCAAATGTCATTCTTTAAAATAGATTGATATTCTTCAGTCATGGCATCCATCCATTCCTTGTCTTTGTTCTTCAAAACATGTAGGTTCTTCTTCAACAAGGTTACAAATTAATGCTACGTAGTTGGAGTGGAGTCTTAGTCTTTTTATTCCTTTTGGTGCACCATATCTTTCTTCTTCTTGAATTATATCACAAGCCCAAGCTAGTATTTTCCTTGTTGAGATTGTTTCATGAGGTGTCTCTATAGGTTCTTGTGGTTCTAACATGTACTAATCTTCTGGTATAGGATCTTCTTCATATCTAACTAGTGGTTTACTAATCTCTACTACTCTAGGAGTTTCTTATTCTTCTTCACCCACATGGGTCTTTCAGGATTTATTGAAAGCCGCATCTTCATCAAATGTGAAATCTCTGTTGACCTCAATTTTATGAAAACCTGGAATATAGATTATGTATGCTTTCAACTGATCACTATATCCAACAAATATTCCCTTCTTTCCTAAGGGGTCCAACTTTGATCTTTTGTCTTTGGGAACATGTAGGTAAACAAGACAACCAAATATCTCCAGGTGACTGACTACAACCTTCTCACCAGTAAACATTTCTTTTGGAGTTTTGTTTCCAAGCGCACTGTGGGATAATTTGCTCTGAACATAAACTGCGGTCTTTGCTGCTTCAACCCATAAATAGATGGGTTGATCTTGATCTGAATCATGGATTTGAATTCTTCGATGATAGGTCTATTCTTCCTTTCGGCTACTCCATTTTGTTGAGGCTTATAGAGTGTAGTAAGGTCCCTGTTAATACCAGCATCTTTGCAGAAGTCCTTGAATTCAGTTGAAGTAAAATCTCCTCCATTATTTGATCTTAATATCTAAATCTTCTTTTCAAAGAGATTCTTCACAAGATATTTGAACTCTTTGAAATTTTGAAATACTTCATTTTTCCTTTTCAAGAAATATATCCAAGTATTATGTGAGTAGTCATCAATAAAAGGGACATAATAAACATACCCGCTTAAGGAAGTAGTTGACATTGGTCCGCACACATTTGAGTGGATAGTCTCTAGGATCCATTTTTCTTTACTATTACTACTTGGAAATGGATTCTTGGTGTTCTTCCCTAGAGCACATCCTTTTCATACCCGTTCATTGTTGATCTAGATATCTGGTAGACCTGTTACTGCCTTGTTCACAATTGGTAACGCTTTGTAGTTTACATGAGCACGTCTTATATGCCATAGTTCACATGGACAGATAGTACAAGCTATGAAAGATGAGTCTATTGTTAGATTTTAATCATTTAATAAATATGATCTTAGGATATTATCTAAGAGAACAACATGCACATCAATAATCAAAAGAGACAAGAGACACAAAGATTTTCCTCAGGGAAACCATAAAGGAGAAAACCTGCAACTTCCTCAGAGATAGAATGAGCACCAATGGCAGTAGTAAAACCCAAAGACATAAAAGATGATCTCCACAATTGTTCTCTCTCTCTCTCTCACTTGAGAGAGCTTCTCCTCTCTCGCTCATGCGCTCCAGTGAGTGAGTGTGTGTGTGATAAATAGAGAGGCTCACTCTCTATTTATATTCTTTTGTTCACTTAAAGTCCACTCCAACAAGTCGGCCCCACTTAAGAATTACTTACCAAGGCCGACATCTCTATGAGAGTCTAATAACCCTAGTTCCCCACAACTCTAGGGACTTTTCCCTCCCATCAACAAGGAGGGTTAACCTTAACTCAATTGTGGGGACTATTGCCCTAACTTACAATGGAGGGTTGATCTCAATGACTTTACATGACTTGTTTACATTATTGAATCTCTCGATCAGAACATCGGGGCATGACATGACTCAATTACATTACAGATACTTCCCGGAATAAACATCGGGGTACAATACATAAGATATACAAGTGAATACATTCCGAAGTTACAAATACATCAGCACTCCCTCCTAACTAGGAAGGTATTCTCTCGACACAATTTATCAGCACAAGTCTTCTTGTATCATCTGGGTCATCATCAAGTCATCTTCATCAAGTCTAGATCATCACTGGATCATCATCAAGTCTGAATCATCACTTGATTTGAAGCATCACTGGATCATCATCAAGTCTGGATCATCACTTGATCTAGATCATCACTATTGGATCATCATCAAGTACGGATCATCACTTGATCTGAATCATCATTGCTGGATCATCACTTGATCTGAATCATCACTGTTGGATCATCACTAGGTTATCATCACTGGTTCTATCTCAATTCTACTCGTCATAGGAAGTTCTATAGAACCAACCCTTTTTCATGCTAGATGTAGGCCTAGCCTCCATGTAGGTCTTCATCAATAAAGCCAACCCTTTTTCATGCTATATGCACATCTATAGAGCCAGTAATTTTTCATATTGGATGTAGTCCTCTATAGAGCCAACCCTTTTTCATGCTGGATGTATCATCATAGAGCCAGCCCTTTTTCATGTTGGATGTGGCACCAACACAGAGCCAGTCCTTTTTCATACTGGATGTGTCATCATAGAGCCAACCCTTTTTCATGCTGTATGTGTCATCACATAGCCATCCCTTTTTCATGCTGGATGTGGCACCAACACAGAGCCAGTCCTTTTTCATACTAGATGTGGCATCTACATAGAGCCAGTGCTTTTTCATACTGGATGTGTCATCATAGAGCCAGTTCTTTTTCATACTGGATGTGGCATCGACACTTATATCTAACCATGGAAGGAACCAATCCTATCACCATGTCAGAAAGGCACATCACTTACATCTGGCCATGGAAGGAACCAATCCTGTCACCATGTCAGTAAGGCACAACACTTACATCTGACCATGGAAGGAACCAATCCTATTACCATGTCAGAAAGGCACAACACTTACATCTGACCATGGAAGGAACCAATCCTTTCACCATGTTAGAAAGGCACATGAAATCATCACTTCCCCTTGGAAGGAACCTCGATATGGAGAACACCAAACTTCTCCCTAAAGCACCCAAACTTCACTCTGGCCATTTCTAGCATAGAATCACATCAAGGCTGATTACCTCCAAGGATAACCTGCGAGCTTCGCCAGGACCGATTACATTCGAGGACAACCTACAGGACCAATTACATCAAAGCAACCTATGAGCTTCGCCAGGATTTATGCTCAGACAACCTGTCTCACTGGATATGCTAGTGTTAGGATTATTAATCCTCCCTTGTCCAAATTTGGTCATATGTCTAAATCAGGAGTCATGTCTAAATCGGGAGTCCATCCAATCTATTTATAGTCATTAACACCATTGAGTCCACTTAACCTAATTGGGGCACATGTTTCAGTTACTAAAGTGTGGGGAACACTAATTAAGGCTCACTGCCACTGATTGCACTTTATTGCATCAGTTTAGGAGCCTTCGAAACCAATCCCTACAATTTAGGAAGCCACTAGGAGTGTCGAAACCAACCAAGGTCAGTTCACTTCAGTTAATGACTAGTCAAGCTAAGTTAGGAGTCAGTTACATTCAGTTCTAGTCCTCTACATTCAGTTAGCGCTAGGTTTACTTGACTGAACACATGTGGGGCGCATTTATCACCTACCACTATCAGTTAACCTTAGTCAACACTGAATGTAACACTTGAGTTATGTTTTAGAGCTCCGATGAACTCCGGTTATGGTTTAGACAAGGTCAATTAACTATTGAGTCCTCCGATAGTGATTTAGACAAGGTCTTGGTTACCTACAGTCAAGTAGAGTCTAATCAATTCAAAATTCCTCATGTAGATTCGAATTTCTTGTGGCCATTAAAGCCATTGTACTTCATTGTAATTATCTATCTAATTACTCTTTGATTAATGAAAAGCATTCATAGCTGCAAGCCATTTTTGCACTGTTTCATTCTTCAATAACTGAGTAAATTGTGTGATCTATCATGTGAGTTGTGTGTTTGTCCATAGATCTATGTGATCAATTTAATATGGTATTAGAGCCTCAGTGGACAAGGCACTTCTCCTCCTCATATCTCCTACTAGATCAATTCTTTTGTTTTGCAGGTACAACTTCAAAATGATTCCATCTTTGATGAGACAAGGTCTCTGTCGGGTGTCTATTGGGCTCGGTAAAGAGTGTTTTAGTAAGATTAACTGGCTGAATAAAAGTGATGGAGCTTTTGGAACATCCAGCACCATAAGCATCCTTGATCCAAAAATATCAGCCTCCACTCTCTCTGATGAAGTTGTTCAAGATAAAGAAGAAGCAGAAGCTTCTACACAATCAATTCGAATTGAAGACAGTCTCCATGCAGTGACTCCTTCTCCTGATGCTTCGGAAGTTCATGAGATATATAATATCTCATATTCTCATATTTCTGAAATAGAATAAGACATTCAAATCTCTTATATTGAAGAAAAATTCTGCTGCACTTCCATGCAAACATTCACCGGTGATTTTCCTTTAAATTCTGTGCAAAATTTACTAGTAATTGCTTCCGAAAGTGAAGATAAATTTGATTTTTCTCCCTCTGATGTTGCTGATGGTGTGAAAATATGTGATACCTTGGATATTTTGGAATAAACATCAGATTACCAAAGTGATCCATTCGCTCCTCATGATCTATATTTTCCAGCAAATTCCTGCAGGATTGCATGCACCAAAATTCAGAATTTTGAAGAAGAAGAAAGCTGTGCATCCACCGTCTCGGTTAACCATTTATTTGAATCTGATATTAACCTTATTGGATCTGATATGATCTTATTTAGATATGATCTGATATTTCTTGGTTTAATATATCAAATTCATAATCTTTTAGTACCACTTGTAGCTGTTCTCATCAACGGTGTGAAGAAACAAGTATCGCAAGTCTCCTACAAAACTGCTGCTGGGGATTTGATTCCATTTCACAGTTGTGGATATGTTTTGAACCTATTTAGATCTGATTTACTTTCTTATCTGATATTATTTGGTTCATATTTTAAAATCCAAAATCCTTCAGTCATGCTTGTATCTGCTCTCACCAATTTCGGTGTGAAAAATCAAGTACCGCACTTTCTCTTCAAAACTGCTGATGGGGATTTGGTGTTAGTTTCCTCATATGAGGTTGCTGATATTTTATTATGTGATTCATTATCTATTTCAGAAGCTATATCATACTATGGAGCTCAAGCATTTTCTCTCAACAGTCCCAATGCTTCTCTACCATTGATCACATGCTCATCTCCTCACAGAACTAGTAAAGAGGAAGATTTTCTGCATCCGCCTGGACACCTGCTCCTAACACTTGGGAATTTCCTTACCACTCATGTTTTTCTGTTCATGGATGCAACATATCAGTTTCTTGAGTGTTCCTCACATTCTCTAAATTCTCAAGAACCTTTTCTCACTTTTCAGTTGACTTCAGTTGCTCTACATGGGTCCAGTCTTCATCCGGCAGCTGTCTATATTTCTGATTTAGTTGAGCATATAATTATTATTCCAAAGAGGAAGATTCCTCCAGACATAATGATGGAGACGTTCACATTCCAGGCCCCAGGATACCTGTGCACAGAAGAACCAAATTGATCATGATTCTACCTGCTTAATTAGAGGGGGGGATTTTTTCCCATGTGGTTTTTTCCCCAGCACCTTGTTTTTGAGTAGTTAATTTACTTTATTTGATGTAATGGGTGACCTATGGTCTTAGTTACCATGGCCCACATATTTTCCAAGTTAGCATTCAGGGGGGGTGTTAGCATTATTAATCCTCCCTTGTCCAAATTTGGTCATATGTCTAAATCGGGAGTCATGTCTAAATCGGGAGTCCATACAGTCTATTTATAGTAATTAACACCAATGAGTCCACTTGACCTAATTGGGGCACATGTTTCAGTTACTAAAGTGTGGGGAACACTAATTGAGGCTCACTGCCACTGATTGCACTTGATTGCATCAGTTTAGGAGCCTCCTAGACCAATCCCTACAATTTAGGAAGCCACTACGAGTGCCGAAACCAACAAAGGTCAGTTCACTTCAATTAATGACCAGTCAAGCTAAGTTAGGAGTCAGTTACATTCAGTTCTAGTCCTCTACATTCAGTTAGCGATAGGTTTACTTAACTGAACACATGTGGGGCGTATTTCTCACCTACCACTGTTAGTTAACCTTAGTCAACACTGAATGTAACACTTGAGTTATGTTTTAGAGCTCCGATGAAATCTGGTTATGGTTTAGACAAGGTCAGTTAACTATTGAGTCCTCTGATAGTGATTTAGACAAGGTCTTGGTTACCCAGTCAAGTAGATTCTAATCAATTCGAACTTCCTCATGTGGATTCGAATTGCTTGTGGCTATTAAAGCCATTGTACTTCATTGTAATTATCTATCTAATTACTCTTTGATTAATGAAAAGCATTCACAGCTGCAAGCCATTTTTGCACTGTTTCATTCTTCAATAACTGAGTAAATTGTGTGATCTATCATGTGAGTTGTGTGTTTTTCCATAGATCTATGTGCTCAATTTAATAGCTAGAACTCCCTCTTTCAAGAGATCTTGATTTGGATCACATACTGGAGCTTCATTGCTCCTCTCTGCATCATACAAAAATGCAAGTCAGATCAACCAAATCAAATAGTAGTTTTCAAAAGAAACATACTACCTCCCAAATAGCAAGTGGCAACATATTTTTCCTCGGCTGTACTCAGTGCCATGCAAGACTGCTTCCTACTACACCAAGAAGTGCTCTTCCTATCAATGGAATTTCTTGCCCAATCCGAATCCACATAACCCTCTAGGTTAATCTTCAGATTTGTATCATACTTGATCCCATACTCAACTATACCCTTCAGGTACCTCACTACATGCTTTGCAACCATCAAGTGAACATGTCTCAATGTGTTCACAGCAAAGAAAATATATGGTCTCATATTCGTCAGGTACATGAAGGAACAAATCATCTAATGATACATCATGGCATCGACTGTATTTGATGAAGCAACACTCAATAGCTTCAAGTTTGATGCCCTGGGTGTGGTCATGGCCTTGTAGTCTATCATCGTAAACCTCTTCAGGATCTCTATTACATACTTCCCTTGTCCCAGGGAGATTCCATCTGCATTCTGCCACACCTCCATGCCTAGAAAGTAGTGCATCGTATCCAAGTCCTTCATCTTGAACTCGGCAACAAGTCTCCTTCTCACAACTTTAATGAGTTCCTCTTTTCTGTCAGGAACAAGTCATCGACATGTAATAAGAGCATCACTGGTCTTCTGCCTTCAACCTTGAAGCAAAGGTAAAGCCTAGAGTCATCATTAATCTATCGATCCTATCATACCATGTCGAACCTTAGGATCTTCTACATTCACTCCCTCTAAAGATGAGCATCATTCCCCCTCTATCTTCCGTACTCTATGCATTGAAACATTATGTACTAGAGTGATAGGTAGCTTCCTCTGCTACTAATATTCTATGTATCCATCTAGGGTCATTGGATACTAAGATCCTCTATCTTGAACCTTTTCAAAAGTTCTTCTCGCACCCATTTGTGAGCTTGTCATCCTCTATAGGCTTTCATCTTCAACCTTGTAGAAAAGGTTAAGATCTTCATCAAGCTCCTCATGTATGTGTTATCCCATGGGTGTCTTCTGAGCTCATACAAGGCCTTCTTTAATTTTCACACATGAGTCTGCCTGTCATGTGGCTCAACTCCCACTAAAAAAAATGTATCTTCGTAGTCTATTCCTTCTTTCCGTGAGAAGCCTCGTGCTACAAATATTTCCTTGTATACCACAATTTTGTCATTTACTGCATGTTGGATCTTTGTAGATCCATATGGAAGAAACAACGAACTTCCCTTTAGGTCTCGATGCTACATCCTAGACATCATTCTTCTTGAACTAGTACTCTCCTTCCCTTTTTTCTTGGCTACTTTTTCATAGCTGGAAGGATCTGCATCAATGATGTCACTCAACAGTGTCACATAACTGCACTGTGTCTGAGGCCTCTTGAATTCTTTGAAAGTATCGCCATATTCTTCTTTATCTGTCATCACTTGTTCTTCAGAACAAGTCTCATTCTTCTTTTCTTGTAGGTGATTGTACGCGATATTTCCTACGAGTCAAATGCATCAGTTGTATGGTTAAAAACATTTCATAAGGAATATTCATAATGGAAAATTATTATGCATAAATATATGATCATGCAACTATTTTAGCCAGTACAACATTCATCCACATATCACAGAAACTTTCTAGATGCCTTCGATCTCTACCAAGACAACATTGAGATTGTGTGCTAATCCAATATGTTAGCAAATAGGTTTCATTCTAGATAAGTAGCAATGGAGAGTTGTATAGAACCATGAGCTACTTACCCATCACATGCATATTAGTAGTATACTGTCATGAATGCAAAAATTCTATCATGAATAACACATCAACTGAATATAAAAAAGTGCATAACAAAACAATATCATGAAATGACAATTGAATACTTATCTTTATTTGTTTCGTGGGTAGACTCCTTATTGAGCCTTTAGCTTCATCATCTTCTTCATTCATAACAGCATCATTTATTATCCAAATGATCAATATGGATAAGAGGCTCTTCAAGAATTGAGTTCTTCATATTCCTCATCGCTTGAGGTATCTTCTTTGAATCATGAAATATTGATCTTCAGTTGCTCCCATCTTCTTTTCTCTTATTATGAGTCAAGCTTCTTCTTGTGTGTGCTCTTCCCAAAGTCTGCTGAAAGTAATCACTTCCTTCTAGCACACATTCCTTGAATGAATGAATCCCATGATCCTGGGAGGCCATTCAATGTGGTTATCACAAATTCTACACTCTCCACTTCTTCTTCTACCGCTTCAAGTTGTTCTTTGATTTGAGAGACCCTTGTAAAGTATGACTGTATGGTCTCTGCATTCTGGATCTTCACATTCTTCAACTGTTTTCTCAAAGTCATCTTCTAATTTATGTTCTTTCCTTCAAATAGCTTGCTCAAGGAATCAAACATGTCTTTTGGTGTCTTTAGGGAAGACACTTGTGGTATAAGGTGATCCGTGATTGAATCAGAAATGATCTTCTTGGACTTTACCACGTTCTTCTTGTGTAAGGATTTTAGCCTAATCTCCCTCTAGAACTAGAACCTCTCCACTTATATAGGTGTCCAATTCATTTTCTTCAAGAACCAGTGAGATCCAATAATTCCATGATTGGAATTTGTTAGTTTCACCAAACTTTTCATCAATCTGGTGTGACTAGTCATTTAGAAATGAGAACCTCAAATGTAAATAGCAAAAGATTAGATCTTACCGATTTGAGGTGTCCGTCCTGGTTCTGGAGCTGGCTGATCTAGGGTTTGTCAGAGAAACCCTAATTTTAAAAACTTGGAATATGTTAGATCTAATTGGATATAAATATAAAACTCTTTAATTAGAGTTGTCCAATGTACTCCTTTTCTGAAAACAGTGGAGGGAAGCTCCCAGAACAAGAAGCCCTAGTTTACCAATTTCTTCTGCAGAAATTCCTAATACTGTTTATAAAATATATTGAAAAGTGATACTCCTATATGTCTAAATTTTTGTACTAGGGTAGCCTCATCTGTCCTTGTTCCAACACCATAGGTTTCATCATAATTGGTTTCACCCATTGGGACTTATGATATTTTTCGCAAAGTGAACTGTTTCACGACTGTTCAGCATAGCGAAGTTGTACGGACTGCCACGTGTCACTGTTTCATCTTCGGGGTTTGAAACTTTTACCACATAAATTAAAGTCAGTTCCCTTTCTAGAAAATATTGATAAATTTAATTTGGACCTTCGTAGCTTGAGATATAGAAATTCTCCCCAAGTGTCCTATTTGGGTAGGAATCCTGGGAGAGGATGGAACCCTAACTTGGAGGAATCATATATCCTAGAATATAGCGAATATGAGGCTAAAAACTAGACAACGTGTATATCAGGAGTTTATCTTTAACCTATGAATGTTTGGGCACCTGATCCTTCTCCAATATCGAGATATAGTGAATATACCAAAACTATCAGTTTTAGTATTTTAGGGTTTTTCAGGCCCAGGGTCAAACTAGGGTTTGACTTTCCTAGAGTTTTTCCCAATCAAAAATCTCGACCTAGGTCTCTAAAATTATATTTTGATGAGGAGAGAAATCCTATGCCGGGCTCACTCAAAAATTCCTCTTCTGTAAAAATCCCTAATTTCCCGCACCAAAAACTGAAAATGCCCGTAATCAAATTCTGCTTCGACAAAAAGATGCACCCTTCAATGGAGAGTTATCCTAGCCTTCTTTTGCTGATGGATTGTGGAGAGAGATCCAAATATTAAGAATCCCTAGATTCTGTAGCTCTAGAGTGTCTTCTTCTCAGGTTAGCTCTAATACCATGTTATATTTTTATCATTTAAGCAATATGATCTTAGGATCTTATCTGAGAGAACAACATGCACAACAATAATCACAAGAGACAAGAGACACAAAGATTTTCCTCGAGGAAACCATAAAGGAGAAAACCCCACAACTTCCTCATAGATATAATGAGCACCAATGGCAACAGTAAAACCCAAAGACAGAAAAGATGATCTCCACAACTATTCTCTCTCTCTCTCTCACTTGAGAGAGCTTCTCCTCTCTCACTCATGTGCCCCAGTGAGTGAGCGTGTGTGTGATAAATAGAGAGGCTCACTCTCTATTTATATTCTTTCATTCACTTGAAGTCCACTCCAACAAGTCGGGCCCACTTAAGAATTACTTACCAGCATCGACATCTCTATGAGAGTCTAATAACCCTAGTACCCCACAACTCTGGGGAATTTTCCCTCCGATCAACAAGGAGGGTTAACCTTAACTCAATTGTGGGGACTATTTCCCCGACTTACAATGGAGGGTTAACCTCAATGACTTTACATGACTTGTTTAAATTATTGAATCTCCTAATCGGAACATCAAGGCATGACATGACTCAATTACATTACAAATACTTCCTGGAATAAACATCGGGGTACAATACATAAGATATACAAGTTAATACATTCCAAAGTTACAAATACATCAACATCTATATTCCCTTTTAGTTTGTAAATCCCTCCTCCTTCAATACCTATTACAACTACATCATCTATAGTTTTTCATTTTGACCACATAAGAACTTCATCATCTACAAAGGAAACTATGAAGCCTTTCTTGTCTAGAGCTGATATAGAAAGAAGATTATTCTTTAGAATTGAAACATATAAGACTTATTTCATTCTCATCAACTTACTAGATTTCAGCTTGTACGAAGCTTCTCCCATTCCTTTGATATGATATTGACAGTTATCTCCAAGTTGTACTTTGTATGTATAATATTTCTGATAATATTTTTGAGTGAGGCATGAGAGAGAATCTTTATGACCTGTCATATGTTTGGAAGCACCACTATCTATGAACCAAGTATCACTTCCATGAGAGATTGATCCTTGGAGGGCTGATATCAAGAGATATTCTTCATTAGAGTCTTCATTCTCTCTGGTCCTCTCTTCATCTGACTCATTTTCTTCAGCTGCATGGGAATGGAACTTTCTGTTATTATTCTTGAACTTGTTATTTCTAAGTGGACAATGTCTGGAGATATGTCCTAACTTATGACATGTATAACATTCATAGGATGAGTAATCCTTCTTAAACTTCTTACCTCTTTTTATTTCTAATGATATACTTGTAGGAGATCCTCAATCCTTCCTTTTATTTATTTCATTATTTGTATGCACATCTAGAGCTTGGTCTTTGTCTTCATTTAAATTCTCTTCTCTATTTTATAACCTTCCTTATTCTCACACACATTCCTCCCATAGCTTGTTGAATTTGGTTAGCTTTCTTCTAGCACATATTCCTCTAATGAAGGAATCCCATGATCTCGGAAGACCATTTAGAGTGGTCATCACAACTTCAAATTCTTCTACCATGTCACCAATGGATTCTAATTGTTCTTTAATTTGAGATACTTTGGAGAAGTATGACTGCATGGTTTCTGCCTTTGTCATATTCACACCCTTGAGTTCGTTTCTCAAGGTCATTCTCATGTTGATGTTTTTCCCTTCAAACATATAGGTTAGTGCATAAAACAATTCCTTTGGATTATTCTTTGAGGAAACTTGGGAGATCAAGTGATCCTTAATATAGTTAGCTATGATCCTCTTGAATTTGTTCATATCCTTCTATTATCTCTAAGGTTGTTTTTTCATTTTTTATCCTAGGGTTTTATAGTTTTTTGTTTTGTTTATGTTGAGTTCATTTATTTAATCTTACCTTATTTTATACCTTTGAGTGTCATAATTTTTATATTTTTTATTATGATTTCTTTTGAAGGCTCAAATCATTTATTATCTAAAGTTATGAACTTATATTAAGAGCAAGAGGTTTTATGAAAGATCAATTATAAATTGGGTTATATAAATTGGCAGCATTACTTAAAATATTGCATTGATGGTTTCATTCATAAATATCATTTGTTTTGAAAAAATGTGACAATGAAATGATGGCATATGAATGTATGCAAACAAATGGTAAGCATTATATATTTAACAAGCTCGATACTCTGGTTTAAAAGCATCATTATTATTTCTTGGAGGCAGTCCTGTCTAAATTATGATTTTATACATCATGTCACTCATTTGCTTTCACAAATTTTCTTCATATGAAATCGAGGCATTTGGTTTAATGAGTAATGGTACCAATGTTGACAGTATTGATAGTTGACATTGATATTCCATATTTCCCTAAAACTTGTTATATTACTGTTCTCGAATTCCATTAGCTCTGTGAGGTTTATAATTTGAAAAGTTTGCAAAATGCCGAAAGTAACAATAGAAGAAGACTTAGAAATTGTGGTGAAAAGAAGACTAGGAGGCCTGATTTGCAAACCGGAACCCGATAACACACAATGGATACTGCAATTTCCAAGGTCAGCCCAGTTGATGAGAAATGTGGGATGGTTTGTTTTCTGTGAAAATTTGTAGGGTTATCATACACAGGTGACTATGGCCTTTATCAAAAATTACAAAGATGGAGTGGTTCAACTCAAGAGTTTGAAGATCATGGTGAATGAAGAATCTATTGCAGAAGCAATAGGGGTTCCAGTACAAGGAGAAATATGGTTTAAGCAGCAGGATTTTCAAGGAAATTATGGTGAGTTCTTAATGCCAGGGTTTGAGAATTTAGATTGGAAGAATGGTATTCATGTAAGCAAGATAAAACCCACTTGGCAAATTCCCTTGGAAATGGTTCAAAATTATATTACATGCGAAGGTCGCTATGATAGGGTCCTCAAATGTCATTTAAGGTTATTGATGCATCTCAATGGAAGCTTAAAACTCAATATCCCATTTTATCTATTAAAGAGCCTGCAAAACATGGTTACATGGGTTCAATCCCGTCCAGAACATACTGCTCGTTCTGTATACCATCAGGGTTTAATAAAATTGTTGTTGATTTCACAATTGCATAGAGAAGGACAAACTTGGGAAAGTTTGCTGTCAGAGTTAGGGTTTGAAGAAAAGACCATAGAAAAGGGAAAAAGGGTAACATAAGACTTGAACCAACAAACGAGAAATCATGAAGAACAAACTGAGTATGTTGCAGCAAAAGGTAAGGGTTTTGTAGAAGAACCAAGCTAGAATAATTTGTTTCCCAAAGTTTCATTTACAAATGAAAACCTTGAAACATTGAGTATGATGTTAAAGAATATAAATGCAAATAATGAAGCACGAGTTCAGCTTTTGAGATCAAAAAGCATTGGTATGAAGCCTAGGACTAGGTTAAGAAGTAAATTGCAGGCAGAAATGGAATTGGTGCATGAAGACTGTGAGGAAATTGTGATGATAAATTATTCTTTCAGCGAAGAAACTATACACGCATCTAAGGGTCAATATTGATTAGATAATGAGAATTTCATTGATGTTCAAGGAGTTGTAGGGTCTATACCTGAAATATTTTACAGAAATAAACAAGTGTGTTTAGAAGATTGTTCAGTCTCGAAGCTTCCACAAGAAGATGAGGTCCTTATGAAAGAAGAAGCTATTGAAATAGCTCCAGAATTGAACCAGATTAAGAAATATTTGCAGACATATAAGGAGAAAACCAAGTTTTTACAGAGTATTAATGAGAAGTTAAAGACTGCAAATAAAAGGTTACGAGAGGATTTGGAGGAGAAGGAAGCAGATTATCAGAAGTTACTTTCAATATCTAAATACATCTTGAAAGAGAAAAGAACCATCCAGAAGTAGTTCGAACACATGATGACTTAGAGTAAGGAGGCGCACAATCAAATGGAGAACAAAGATGCTGAGTTTGCCAGATTGCAAAAAAGATCCCAGGTTTTAAGTGATCTAACTGTCTTGGCAGAGGCTTCAAAGAGTATTTAGACTTAGAATCATAGTTGGCTTTTGAAATCAATTAGGGTTTGACAGATTTCTATTTCTATTTGTATTTTGTATTGCACTTGTATTAAGACTGTTTTAAGAAGATCGACTTTGCTATTTTTGAAAGAATTCGATCCATAGAAATAGGATTTGATAACTATCTCAGAAACTCAGAGGTTTTGTATATAAGGGATAGTAGCTAGATATGAAAGGGTGGCAATTGGAGATGGGAATCCAATTTTTTGTATACTGTATGGTATGAAACTCTCTGCATCTTCAATAGAGGTTCTACTTTGATATGATTATGGTTACGAGCTGATTTTGTATTTTTATGAATTGTGTTTTTTATTATTTATCCTATGTGTGGTCAAATGAAATCCACTACATGATTCTTGTAATGAAATACAGTTATCTTTCAAACCTTTAGTGATAGAGTCAGATTCATTCCATAAATTCGTGCTCGTAGTTCCCTTGTTATTGAATTTTGTATTCCATTTTATGTCATACAGATCTTTAAATGGTTATGTAATTTTTCCTATATCTTTGATTACATACCAATTCAGTTTTTATTTTTATTTTATTGAATTCTTTTTAAAAGATTTATTTAAGCTTGAACCCCTGTAGTCTAGGTTCAACTTTAGGGATAACATCTTCTGGCACCATTACTGGGGACGAAGAAACAAAATGACATCTTCCCTGGGTATTCGAAATTCTTATGTATTTGATTTTTGAAGGTGAACAAGATCAATGAGACCTGTTATAGACTACATCAGTCACCTACAGAAAGTTACAGTGGCTTCAAAAAAGATAGGAACTCGAGGAAATCCCTCATCACCTTTAAATCCAGGAGTCTCAGATCCTGAACAGATATTAAAAGAGGCTAGGAGAAGGTTAAGCTCTACCTCATTAGAAAAATTTAAACATCCTTCGGCCTTGGATATTCTTGAATCTTCATCTATCCATGTTCCTTCTTTTGATCCACATTTAGAAAAAGGAAAAGAAGAATTAGATCTTCTATTTACCCCTTCTCAAATTGACAATTTCCAAGTCTTCACAAATCCTTTGTTGTCTGAGAAGGTTAAACTTGAAGCATTGCAAACATGAGCTTCTTCTTTGTTTTCAACTCATATACCTTTTGTTAAGACCATCCCAGTGAATTAGCCAAATCCTAGTAATTTGCCTCCTTCATCACAACATTCAAGCACCAATCAGTTTAATACAAGTTCAAATATTTCCAGCCCTAGAATGGCTCACCCTCAAAATCAGATGGCTGCTATGGTAGCAGCAAGATATGCCCCACTAGTTTTGCCCCAGCCTCTTAATGCTCTCCCAGGAGGATATTACCAGAAATATCTTTCGATATTTAATGGTCAAGGAGATGTTACTACAGAAGAACACTATAACACATACTTGAGTTATGCAGACAATCAGAATTTTGAAAATGAAGATGTTTGGATGAGGGTTTTTGTTCAAAGTTTAGATGGTGAGGTGAGAAAATGGTTTAGAGAATTACCACCAAACTCTATATATGGTATATATTCTTTAGAAGAGGTATTCATGAGACAATGGGGAGATAATAAAGATTATTTATACTACATTACAGAGTTTGGATCATTGAAAAGAAAGAAGGATAAAGCTATGGGATATTTTTCTAAAAGGTTCAATAAAATGTATAGTAGAATAACAGCTGAAATAAAACCCTCAGAGACATCCGCAAAGTTAACTTATGCAAACTTGTTTGATCATGGGTTTTCTTTGTTGTTGAGGGAAATAAAGTCTGTGTCACTTCAAAATATTCACTTCAAAATATGCAAGATGTAGCATTGGAAGTAGAGTCTAATATTTTGGCTTCAAACAAACTCAAAGAGGAAACAGAATATCAAACTGCAGACAAAAAGGGTAAAAAGGAAATCATTACATCTAATCCTATAGGAAGATCTTCAGACAGTAAAATGGATGCAATGAGTAAATTTATTAAAAATTTGTCTATTAAGATTGATAGGTTGGAGTTGGGAAATAAAAATCAGAACAAACCTATACCTGAAGGAGAAAGAAATCAAAATCAGTTCAGAAGACGTTTTTCTCCTAGGTTTTTACCAAGAGAAAGATGAAATAATGATATTCAGAGGGACAGGCGAGAAAATGAAGAACAGAGAATCCAGCCTCCTTTTCAAAATAATAATGTGATAGATGATGAGTCATATGAGATAGATTAAGGAAAACTAGATGATTTGGAAGAACATGAACACAACATTAGTCAGTTTGATTATGATTCTTCTTCTCATTTTCTGACTAAAGCTGATTATCATTATGCTACAGAACTAGATCATTATGAAGAAAATAATTATCAAATGTCCATGCCTGAAATTTTTCAGGAAAATACCACAAAAATCATATGGTCTTAGATCAGGGGTAAAACATGCAGCACATGCTAAAAAGATTGTGAACGCTCATCCTATTAAACAAAATATGTCTTCAAATAAAAAACAAATTGTAAAAGAGAAAAAAGATGAAGTGGTAAGTCTTGAGGAGGTGAATAAAGTCATAGGTGGATTCAATTTGGAGTGTAATGTCCCTGACCCTTCGACCGGGCAAGAGGATGCTACTAACACCAAACATATGGGCATCTAGCCCCATGAACATTGATCGGGCATATAATGTTGAAGCAAGCTACTTAAAACATAAAACATACTACGATGCACAATTGTTCATATACATAGCGGAAGCAAACAACATTCATTCATATACGATTCAGCATTCAACATGTTCATCATCATAATTCATTGAAAATAAATATGATTGCAAAACAGATTAGTCAAGAATACTTATCTTATGAGAACTGTCCCACAACCAGGTACGTCGCTGCAACGTTCCACCCAACCATAGACCAACGTGCTCCTTAATCTCTCAGCAACGTTGCCACCCCCGAGCCGGGCATGATTCCCCAAGGAATAAGGAACTAGCAGGCTTACACATATCCAAGGATAACAACACTACAAGCATACATAGTTCAGCCAAGCCAACACAGTTGGGTTTATTAGGTGAACAATGGATCAGCCAAGCCAACAAAGTTGGGTTTATCAAGCCATACAGGAGCTGGGAAAGGCTAAATTCTCAGGTGGTGAGATCCTTGAAGAGCTAAGGACACCTACACCAGAACCAACATGGCTTCTAGGACACCCACACACACCCAACACAAGGAAATCAATCCTTTCTCTACTACGCAGTCCCTCAGGCCCTGACTTCCCTTCCAGTGCTATTCATGGGTTGTGGAGAAGAAAGCTATCCCTCTAGCTCTGTCTATGTGATTCCCAAACACACCAAGTTTGTCAAGCAACTTAGGCCCTCATCACCACTCCCATGCAATTCGAAGACCAACCACTACGTTCATGCAGCAAACAATCACTTCACAGCTTGAACAGGGGAAGACAAATCCCTCAATTGTTCTTGGCCCTATCGTGGCCAAAACGATTCCTCAGCAACCTACAGCAGCCCAAAATGCAAAGGGAGACATATCCCAACAAATAAAGTGAGCAAGACCACAACCAATGTTCAGTGAAGAATTCACAGACAACAATCATGGGAAGACAATCTGGAAGCCCCAGCAGCTTTACACAGTTGGCAATGGAGGAGATAAGTCACAGCCTCTCTGTGTGAACATGAGGAAAACATATCACAAAGGAAACTACAGCCACAGTTCACGATCATGGATGGGACAATAAATAGTCCAATAATACAACAGGAAACTCCATACTCTGCACTGGCCGGAGGAAGAACATTTCATAGACTAGCAATCCCAGAGAAAAGGGAGAACAAATCCCCAAACAAGAAATCACACCCCTTCTTAACTCAACTCTGTGTGAGGAATACCATTCGAACCCCCTGTGTGTGAGAAGGTGAACAGACAAAACGTCCCTATGTGAGAGTGAACCCCCAATCGATGAGAGAGAGTAGTCATGGTGAGAGTGGGATTGTGGCGTAGTGGTTTTCTTGCCAGCGTGAGGGTCAGCTTGGTGGAGTGTGCATGTGGGAAAGGACTGGCAGTCCTGCCACACTCCACTGCCAACAATAACTGCCTCAGCGAACATCAGAACATTTAAGGTGGTAGTTGGATAAGACAAGGGAAGGTGAGCAAATTAAACAGGGTGGATACACATGGCTTTTCCCTTCATGGGCTCAAGGTTTAACATTCCCCCTCCTTATCCTTAGAAAATCATGCCCCTTATCAATTTGGTTGCAGTGAACATAGCTGGTTGGGTTCATTTAATTCATATGCACATTTACATGATGCCACAATTTAATACGTGTCGTATGTCCTGATATACCCTCGGTGACAATTCCAATCCGAAGATAACATAACCAAATCGATGGTGGGCATTGTCCGTTAGCTCCGCACCATGATTACTTACAATGTATATATATATATATATCATGTATATTAATGCATCGGGTTCAAAACCGAGGTGTTACATTCCCCTCCCCCTTAAATAGCATTGTCCTCAATGCTTTACAAAATTGAACAAAATGCTACACTGGTATCGCCTTAGTGTTCCGCAGAATTGAACAAAAACAGATGTGCCAATCGCATGGCATCCTCCAGCTCCCACGTAGCCTCTTCAGGTCCGTAGTGCTCCCATTGCACCTTTACCTGCCCTATGGCTTGGTTTCGGAGAATTGTGACCTTCCTGTCGAGGATACACATTGGCTCGATTTGGAACTCTCCCTCAGGTTCCACCTGAATCACATCCCAATTTATCACATGGTTAGGATCATGTACATATTTCTTAAGCAAATAAACATGAAAAACTTTATGAGCTCTAGTACTAGCAGTAAATGAAAGTCTATATGCAACAGGCCCTATTCTTTCAAGCACTTCAAACGGCCCACAATATCTAGGTGACAGCTTGGCACAACTTCCAAGTTTCAAGGAACTCTTCCTTGCTATCACTCTGAGGTAAACATGATCCCCAACACTGAACTCTCTGTTCATCCTATGCTTATTTGCATATCTTTTTTGTTTGTCCTCTGCTGCTTTCAGATTTTGCTTGATCTTTACAACCTCTTGCTCCATTTCCTTGAGCAAATTGGGTCCAAGCACAACTCTGTTCACTAGGTTATCCCAAGTCACCGGTGTCCTACACCTCCTTCCATACAAAGCTTCATATGGACTCATCCCTAAGGATTCCTGCTGTCCATTATTGTAAGCAAACTCTACCAAGTGTAAGTAATCTTCCCACTTTGTTGGTTTGTCCATCACATACATGCAAAGCATGTCTTCAAGCACCTAATTAACTCTCTCTATCTGTACCAGACATACCTCAATAATTCCAAGAACTTATTTGCATATTCATCCATGGTCTGTTGTCCTAATATCAGCTCATGGAAATCCTTGATCTTGTCATCATAATACCTGTTAGAGAGGTATTTCTGCCTGAAATACTTCTTGAATTGTTTCCACTTCAGTCTCCTTTCACTGATCTTCTTTACTTGCTTGAAGTGTTCCCACCAAATGGATGCTCTTCCATTCAGATTGAATATGGAAACTCTGGCCTTCATGTTTTCGAAATAATCCTGTACTTGTAAGTACTTCTTTATCCCAAGAATCCAAGATTCAACCTCTTTTCCAGTCTTTATCTCACCATCAAATGTAGGAGGTTTAGATTTCCTAAATTCTTCTTGAGAGCGATCCCTATGGTGCCTTCTTCTTTTCCTTTTATGAGAATATGAACTTTTATCTCCACTGGTTTCTTCAAAGTCAAATGATCAACTGGAAGTCCTTCTCCTCCTCCTAGTGTTGCTCTTACTACCTTCTGGTCTTGATGTACCTCATCCAGAATCTATATTCTTATGTAAGTCTGTCAAACTCTGCAACATGGCAGCATTCAACTGCTGCTACTCTTCCTGGGCTTTAATCAAGCTTCTCATGGTGGCTGCAATGGCTGATGGTGTTTCTTGGAATCTCCTTCCATTAGAATCTATGTCATCATTTCCATTACGGACATTTTCTTCCATGGCATCTCTCGCACACTTGTAGGAATCCTGAGCATCATACCCATCATGGGTTCTCATGACTGAACACCTCTTGTTTTACCACACTGTTCTACCTGGAATATTGCTCTTGGAGGTGTCTATAATTCTACAAATGTGTTAGCAGCAAACTATTGGATGCATATCATTAATATAAATCAGAATTACTTACCTTCTTCTTCTGGAAATTCATAAAATAACAATTTTTCTAAAACACAAAATTTTCTCTCTTCATGTTCAACCCTATAATCTACTGACAGTCTGTTGAAAAATCTACTGAAAAATAGTTTAAAACTACTTGAAAAATCCACTTCGAAAAACCCAAATTTCCTTGTACAGGATCGAGTCTCATCCCAACTAATGTTCCAACGTTTCGGTGGCCAAAACCACTAATTTTCCCCGCTGCTCATCGGCAGTATGTTCATCTATCTTTCACCGGCGTGTTGGACCTGTAGTGGTCTAAGATTCCAAATTTCATCGATAGGTTTCTCTTTTACTTCCTTCTACTGTATCGTTTCCGTAACCATCTAACCTTACGAAGTGAATCAGCGATGAAACCAACTTATGTGCTACATCGGTGGTCGGGTGTCAGGCGGCTAGTCCTCACGGCATCCGCAATGGTGGCCAACAAATTTCCTGCGAGTTCCATGGACCCTTCATTGGTTGTCGAAAGCACTAATAATTGTGTATTGGTGATGTAAGGTGAAACACTTCTGCTACGTTGGTGATCGGATACGTTACTCCATTGGGTGGTTATTCTCTTAGGCGGCCGCAATGACGACCAGAAAACTAACGGTATCTTCCACGTCCATAACTTGTCAGTGGTCGGAACCTCTAGTCTCTATGGCATCGGGTGGATAGTTAAATAGGCAGCCGCAACTACGTGTGTTAATCCCACCACGGTTTCCGTAGACCTTACTACCCCATCGGCGGTCGAACTAAGCTCTGCACATCAGTGATGAAATACACTATCTTCCGTCGATCGCCGATGGGTTTCAACACTTAGATAAATTTTTGAAAAAAAATTCTTCTTTACATCGGTTCCTCCTTCAACTAATAACCACCGATCTACTTCAACAGACCTTGGTAGCTTCATCTTCTATTCGTCAGTGACCCTATCCTCTAGCCATCAGCAATCCCAAAAACTAAACGTCTCCGATCATCGATCATTTCATGCCTTAGAAAAATTTCAAAAATTTTTCCGCTTTGTCTTCATGTCGCATCGGCTGTCGGAACAAATTTCCTCTGTGGTATCGGTGGTCGGGGACTCTATCCGTCGGAAGGATATTCCACTAGCCAGCTGCAATGGTGGACACATAAACAGCTAATCCCTTCCAATGTAGTCACCAAACGTCTCGCCGCATCGGTAACTTGATCATCTAAGCATCGACGATGCGATCAACTAATCATCGCCAATCGCCGACAATTTTATGACTTAGAAAAATTTCCCAAAATATTTCTTTAACTTTTCCATCACTTCATCGATTCAACCGTCTCCTATTCTTCACCGATCGCCGACAATCAAACATCGGAGGTTCTTTCTGCTAAGTGGAGCCGGCGTTTCGGCGGCCTTCAGCTGATCTCCGCCGAAACTGCGGCTCCCTCATCCTCTATCCTCCGCCGATGAACCTTAGCGAAATTTTTTCAAAAATTCTCTGCCTGCTATCCCCGTCGGGTGGTCTTCAAAATAACTCTTCCATTGTATCAAAAGAACTTTTCACTGAGTTTTTCGATGGGCCGATGTTTCCAGAACTTAAGCGAAAAAAAAAAAAATTCTTGAAGTATAGAGTTTTCCTGATTTCTTCTGGGTAGTAGGAAACTTGCCTCTGTTAACTAACCTTTCATGGCCCATTCAGGCCCATGCTGCAACCAGTGCTCTGATACCACACTATAACATCCCCGACCCTCCGACTGGGAAAGAGGACACTACTAACACCAAACATACGAGCATCTAGCCCCATGAACATTGATCAGGCATATAATGCTGAAGTAAGCTACTTAAAACATAAAACATACTACCATGCATAATTGTTCATATACATAGAGGAAGCAAACAACACTCATTCATATACGATTCAGCATTCAACCTGTTCATCATCATAATTCATTGACAATAAATATGATTGCAAAACATATTAGTCAAGAATACTTATCTTATGAGAACTGTCCCACAACCAGCTACGTCGCTACAACGTTCCACCCAACCATAGACCAGCGTGCTCCTTAATCACTCAGCAACGCTACCACCCTCGACCCGGGCATGATTCCCCAAGGAATAAGGAACTAGCAGGCTTAAACATAGCCAAGGATAACAACACTACAAGGATACATAGTTCATCCAAGCCAACACAGTTGGGTTTATCAGTCCATCCAAGAGCTACGAAAGGCTAAATTCTAAGCTGGTGAGCTCCTTGAAGATATAAGGACACCTACACCAGAACTAGCCTAGCTTCTAGGACACCCACACACACCCAACACAAGGAAATAAATCCTTTCTCTGCTACGCAGTCCCTCAGGCCCTGACTTCCCTTCCAGTGCTATTCAGGGGTTATGGAGAAGAAATCCAACCCTCTAGCTCTATTTGTGTGATTACCAGAAACACCAAGTTTGTCAAGCAACTCAGGCCCTCATCACCACTCCCATGCAATCCGAAGACCAACCACTGCATTCATGCAACAAACAAGCACTTCATAGCTTGAACAGGAGAAGACAAATCCCTGAATCCTTCTTGGCCCTATCGTGGCCAAAACAATTCCTCAGCAACCTATAGCAGCCCAAAACGCAAAGGGAGACGCAACCCAACAAATAAAGTGAGCAAGACCACAACCAACGTTCAGTGAATAATTCACAAACAACAATCGTGGGAAGACAATCTGGAAGCCCCAACAGCTTTACACAGTCAGCAATGGAGGAGATAAGTCACAGCCTCTCTATGTGAACATGAGGAAAACATCTCACAAAGGAAACTACAGCCATGGTTCACGGTCATGGACAGGACAATACGCAGTCCAATAATACAATAGGAAACTCCACGCTCTGTACTGGCTGGAGGAAGAACATTTCACAGACTAGCAATCCCAGAGAAAAGGGAGAACGAACCCCCAAACAAGAAATCACACCCCTTCTTAACTCAACTCTATGTGAGGAAGACCATCCAAACCCCCTGCGTGTGAGAAGGTGAACAGACAAAACGTCCCTGCATGAGAGTGAACCCCCAACCGACGAGAGAGTGTAGTCGTGGTGAGAATCAGATCGTGGCATAGTGGTTTTCCTGCCAGCGTGAGGGTCAGATTGGTGGAGTGTGCATGTGGGAAAGGACTGGCAGTCCTGCCACACTCCACTGCCAACAATAACTACCTCAACGAACATCAAAAAATTTAAGATGGTAGTTGGATAAGACAAGGGAAGGTGAGCAAATTAAACAGGGTGGAGACACATGGCTTTCCCCTTCATGGGATCAACGTTTAACATTCCCCCTCCTTATCCTTAGAAAATCATGCCCCTTCTCAATTTGGTTGTAGTGAACATAGCTGGTTGGGTTCATTTAATTAAAATGCACATTTACATGATGCCACAATTTAATACGTGACGTATGTCCCGATATACCCTCGGTGACAATTCCAATCCGAACATAACATAACCAAATCGATGGTGGGCCTTGGCCTTTAGCTCTGCACCATGATTATTTACAATGTATATATAT